>CM077625.1:9129211-9449601 GCA_039566895.2 Turritopsis rubra | reverse complement strand
GCATCCATGACGTTGGTATTCTTCATTCGAGCACGTCTGAAAATGTAGAGGTAATAGTTGTTTGGCGGGTTGGATTGCAGGGGGGGGGGGGGGGGTCAAAATAATCTAAGAAATTCAGCCTTAGATAATAATGCCCCCTCGGCTGATTCCTGTGGAGAAATGATTTTCGACTTCCCTTAACGCATCCATGACGTTGGTATTCTTCATTCGAGCACGTCTGAAACATATGTAGAGGTAATAGATGTTTGTGCCATTTGGATTGCAGGGGGGTGGGGGGGTCAAAATAATCTAAGAAATTCAGCCTTAGATAATAATGCCCCCTCGGCTGATTCCTGTGGAGAAATGATTTTCGACTTCCCTTAACGCATCCATGACGTTGGTATTCTTCATTCGAGCACGTCTGAAACATATGTAGAGGTAATAGATGTTTGTGCCGGTTGGATTGCAGGGGGGTGGGGGGGGTCAAAATAATCTAAGAAATTCAGCCTTAGATAATAATGCCCCCTCGGCTGATTCCTGTGGAGAAATGATTTTCGACTTCCCTTAACGCATCCATGACGTTGGTATTCTTCATTCGAGCACGTCTGAAACATATGTAGAGGTAATAGATGTTTGGGCCGGGTTGGATTGCAGGGGGGTGGGGGGGTCAAAATAATCTAAGAAATTCAGCCTTAGATAATAATGCCCCCCTCGGCTGATTCCTGTAATGAAATGATTTTCGACTTCCCTTAACGCATCCATGCAGTTGGTATTCTTCATTCGAGCACGTCTGAAACATAAGTAGAGGTAACAGATGTTGGGGCGGGTTAGACTGCAGGGGGGGTCAAAATAATCTAAGAAATTCAGCCTTAGATAATAATGCCCCCTCGGCTGATTCCTGTGGAGAAATGATTTTCGACTTCCCTTAACGCATCCATGACGTTGGTATTCTTCATTCGAGCACGTCTGAAACATATGTAGAGGTAATAGATGTTTGGGCCGGTTGGATTGCAGGGGGGTGGGGGGTCAAAATAATCTAAGAAATTCAGCCTTAGATAATAATGCCCCCTCGGCGGTTTCCTGTAGAGAAATGAATTTCAACTTCCATTAACGCATCCATGCAGTTGGTATTCCTCATTACAAGGCGTCTGAAACATAAGTAGAGGTAACAGATGTTGGGGCGGGTTAGATTGCAGGGGGGGTCAAAATAATCTAAGAAATTCAGCCTTAGATAATAATGCCCCCTCGGCTGATTCCTGTGGAGAAATGATTTTCGACTTCCCTTAACGCATCCATGACGTTGGTATTCTTCATTCGAGCACGTCTGAAACATATGTAGAGGTAATAGATGTTTGTGCCGGTTTGGATTGCAGGGGGGTGGGGGGGTCAAAATAATCTAAGAAATTCAGCCTTAGATAATAATGCCCCCTCGGCTGTTTCCTGTAGAGAAATGATTTTCGACTTCCATTAACGCATCCATGACGTTGGTATTCTCATTCGAGCACGTCTGAAACATAAGTAGAGGTAACAGATGTTTGGGCGGGTTAGATTGCAGGGGGGGTCAAAATAATCTAAGAAATGCAGCCTTAGATAATAATGCCCCCTCGGCTGATTCCTGTGGAGAAATGATTTTCGACTTCCCTTAACGCATCCATGACGTTGGTATTCTTCATTCGAGCACGTCTGAAACATATGTAGAGGTAACAGATGTTGGGGCGGGTTAGATTGCAGGGGGTGGGGGGTCAAAATAATCTAAGAAATTCAGCCTTAGATAATAATGCCCCCTCGGCTGATTCCTGTGGAGAAATGATTTTCGACTTCCCTTAACGCATCCATGACGTTGGTATTCTTCATTCGAGCACGTCTGAAACATAAGTAGAGGTAACAGATGTTGGGGCGGGTTAGATTGCAGGGGGGGTCAAAATAATCTAAGAAATTCAGCATTAGATAATAATGCCCCCTCGGCTGATTCCTGTGGAGAAATGATTTTCGACTTCCCTTAACGCATCCATGACGTTGGTATTCTTCATTCGAGCACGTCTGAAACATATGTAGAGGTAATAGATGTTTGGGCCGGTTGGATTGCAGGGGGGTGGGGGGTCAAAATAATCTAAGAAATTCAGCCTTAGATAATAATGCCCCCTCGGCGGTTTCCTGTAGAGAAATTAATTTCAACTTCCATTAACGCATCCATGCAGTTGGTATTCCTCATTACAAGGCGTCTGAAACATAAGTAGAGGTAACAGATGTTTGGGCGGGTTAGATTGCAGGGGGGGTCAAAATAATCTAAGAAATTCAGCCTTAGATAATAATGCCCCCTCGGCTGATTCCTGTGGAGAAATGATTTTCGACTTCCCTTAACGCATCCATGACGTTGGTATTCTTCATTCGAGCACGTCTGAAACATATGTAGAGGTAATAGATGTTTGTGCCGGTTGGATTGCAGGGGGGTGGGGGGGTCAAAATAATCTAAGAAATTCAGCCTTAGATAATAATGCCCCCTCGGCTGATTCCTGTGGAGAAATGATTTTCGACTTCCCTTAACGCATCCATGCAGTTGGTATTCTTCATTCGAGCACGTCTGAAACGTATGTAGAGGTAACAGATGTTGGGGCGGGTTAGATTGCAGGGGGGGTCAAAATAATCTAAGAAATTCAGCCTTAGATAATAATGCCCCCTCGGCTGATTCCTGTGGAGAAATGATTTTCGACTTCCCTTAACGCATCCATGACGTTGGTATTCTTCATTCGAGCACGTCTGAAACATATGTAGAGGTAACAGATGTTGGGGCGGGTTAGATTGCAGGGGGGTGGGGGGGTCAAAATAATCTAAGAAATTCAGCCTTAGATAATAATGCCCCCTCGGCTGATTCCTGTGGAGAAATGATTTTCGACTTCCCTTAACGCATCCATGACGTTGGTATTCTTCATTCGAGCACGTCTGAAACATATGTAGAGGTAATAGATGTTTGGGCCGGTTGGATTGCAGGGGGGTGGGGGGTCAAAATAATCTAAGAAATTCAGCCTTAGATAATAATGCCCCCTCGGCGGTTTCCTGTAGAGAAATGAATTTCAACTTCCATTAACGCATCCATGCAGTTGGTATTCCTCATTACAAGGCGTCTGAAACATAAGTAGAGGTAACAGATGTTTGGGCGGGTTAGATTGCAGGGGGGGGTCAAAATAATCTAAGAAATTCAGCCTTAGATAATAATGCCCCCTCGGCTGATTCCTGCGGAGAGTTGATTTTCGACTTCCCTTAACGCATCCATGACGTTGGTATTCTTCATTCGAGCACGTCTGAAACATATGTAGAGGTAATAGATGTTTGTGCCGGTTGGATTGCAGGGGGGTGGGGGGGGTCAAAATAATCTAAGAAATTCAGCCTTAGATAATAATGCCCCCTCGGCTGATTCCTGTGGAGAAATGATTTTCGACTTCCCTTAACGCATCCATGACGTTGGTATTCTTCATTCGAGCACGTCTGAAACATATGTAGAGGTAATAGATGTTTGT
Source organism: Turritopsis rubra (assembly GCA_039566895.2). Classification (NCBI taxonomy): domain Eukaryota; kingdom Metazoa; phylum Cnidaria; class Hydrozoa; order Anthoathecata; family Oceaniidae; genus Turritopsis; species Turritopsis rubra. Next base: position 9,446,107 of record CM077625.1, on the reverse strand, counting down.
GCCGGTTGGATTGCAGGGGGGTGGGGGGTCAAAATAATCTAAGAAATTCAGCCTTAGATAATAATGCCCCCTCGGCTGATTCCTGTGAGAAATGATTTTCGACTTCCCTTAACGCATCCATGACGTTGGTATTCTTCATTCGAGCACGTCTGAAACATATGTAGAGGTAATAGATGTTGGGGCGGTTAGATTGCAGGGGGTGGGGGGTCAAAATAATCTAAGAAATTCAGCCTTAGATAATAATGCCCCCTCGGCTGATTCCTGCTGGAGAAATGATTTTCGACTTCCCTTAACGCATCCATGACGTTGGTATTCTTCATTCGAGCACGTCTGAAACATATGTAGAGGTAACAGATGTTTGGGCGGGTTAGATTGCAGGGGGTGGGGGGTCAAAATAATCTAAGAAATTCAGCCTTAGATAATAATGCCCCCTCGGCTGATTCCTGTGGAGAAATGATTTTCGACTTCCCTTAACGCATCCATGACGTTGGTATTCTTCATTCGAGCACGTCTGAAACATATGTAGAGGTAATAGATGTTTGGGCCGGTTGGATTGCAGGGGGGTGGGAGGGGGTCAAAATAATCTAAGAAATTCAGCCTTAGATAATAATGCCCCCTCGGCTGATTCCTGTAGAGAAATGATTTTCGACTTCCCTTAACGCATCCATGCAGTTGGTATTCTTCATTCGAGCACGTCTGAAACATAAGTAGAGGTAACAGATGTTGGGGCGGGTTAGATTGCAGGGGGGGTCAAAATAATCTAAGAAATTCAGCCTTAGATAATAATGCCCCCTCGGCTGATTCCTGCGGAGAGTTGATTTTCGACTTCCCTTAACGCATCCATGACGTTGGTATTCTTCATTCGAGCACGTCTGAAACATATGTAGAGGTAATAGATGTTTGTGCCGGTTGGATTGCAGGGGGGTGGGGGGGGTCAAAATAATCTAAGAAATTCAGCCTTAGATAATAATGCCCCCTCGGCTGATTCCTGTAGAGAAATGATTTTCGACTTCCCTTAACGCATCCATGCAGTTGGTATTCTTCATTCGAGCACGTCTGAAACGTATCTAGAGGTAACAGATGTTGGGGCGGGTTAGACTGCAGGGGGGGTCAAAATAATCTAAGAAATTCAGCCTTAGATAATAATGCCCCCTCGGCTGATTCCTGTGGAGAAATGATTTTCGACTTCCCTTAACGCATCCATGACGTTGGTATTCTTCATTCGAGCACGTCTGAAACATAAGTAGAGGTAACAGATGTTGGGGCGGTTAGATTGCAGGGGGGTGGGGGGGTCAAAATAATCTAAGAAATTCAGCCTTAGATAATAATGCCCCCTCGGCTGATTCCTGTGGAGAAATGATTTTCGACTTCCCTTAACGCATCCATGACGTTGGTATTCTTCATTCGAGCACGTCTGAAACATATGTAGAGGTAACAGATGTTGGGGCGGGTTAGATTGCAGGGGGGGTCAAAATAATCTAAGAAATTCAGCCTTAGATAATAATGCCCCCTCGGCTGATTCCTGTGGAGAAATGATTTTCGACTTCCCTTAACGCATCCATGACGTTGGTATTCTTCATTCGAGCACGTCTGAAACATAAGTAGAGGTAACAGATGTTGGGGCGGGTTAGATTGCAGGGGGGTGGGGGGTCAAAATAATCTAAGAAATTCAGCCTTAGATAATAATGCCCCCTCGGCGGTTTCCTGTAGAGAAATGAATTTCAACTTCCATTAACGCATCCATGCAGTTGGTATTCCTCATTACAAGGCGTCTGAAACATAAGTAGAGGTAACAGATGTTTGGGCGGGTTAGACTGCAGGGGGGGTCAAAATAATCTAAGAAATTCAGCCTTAGATAATAATGCCCCCTCGGCTGATTCCTGCGGAGAGTTGATTTTCGACTTCCCTTAACGCATCCATGACGTTGGTATTCTTCATTCGAGCACGTCTGAAACATATGTAGAGGTAATAGATGTTTGTGCCGGTTGGATTGCAGGGGGGGGGGGGGGGGGTCAAAATAATCCAAGAAATTTAGCCTTAATAAATAATGACCCCAGGTATTTTTCCGGGAGGAATAATTCTCAACTTTTCTGAAGGCATCCGCTACTTTTGATATTCGTTATTCGACGCCATCTTAATAATTTCTAGAGAGAACAGATATTTGAATTCATTTGGTGTTCCAATCGGAACACATTTTTGGCGGCTTGTTGATGCTGAGATTTCAAATGGTTTATAAAAAAGAAGAAATGATCTGGATGGAGAATGATGAAAATATTGAACTTTGGAAATGATGATTGAGATCTCTCCTGCAATGACTGCCGGATTTTGATCACCCATTGGGTTGGTGAAGCTTACCGAAAATCATCTAAAGATGAGAGCTTTCTTCGTATGATGTACAGAATTCTCGAGAAAAAAGGGTGTCTTATCACGGCTGACGGTAGGGAAGATGAGAAAATTAAGCCAGAAGGTATGCCGGACCCCTGTTTATATCGTCAATGTTAATAAAGAAACAGAGACTTCTCTTCCAGATGAGGTAAGAGACACTGCTTACGGCGTTTTTCCTGAATCTGACAAAGAAGTCTCTTTTTCTTCAGAATTTGAAGACGGGAACATTTTATTCTAGTGATATTTTATACATGAGAAACAAAAACGTAATTTACTCTTTTATTAACCCTCTTGATATTATGCTACATACTAAATTACTGAAAATTAGTCGAAGAAAATTAAGCGACCCTTAAGCAACTTTAGACCTAAGTATTGGCTGAAAGATAAGGACTTTGAGAGCTGTCCAAAATCCTAAGTTGCTTATAAAAAAAAATCGTATATTACTGTAAATTCAAAAGCAACATATTTGGAAATCGGCGAACTAATTTTCTGTGATCGAGTTAGTAAGCAATATTATTTTACTTGTCCACGGTCTTATAATCACACATGATGGAATGAAAAGGCATTTGCGACCGTTGTGACCTTCATTCAAGCTTCATTTCATTTCGATACTCCACTTTAGGAGTCATTGACTGACTGCAAGTGATAGAAATGGATGGAAGTCCAAGAAACGGAAAATGACAAGTCACTTAGATTTCTACATGAAGGTGGGAAGTAAAACGTTGGTCAAAGGCATTTAGGCGATTATTGAACTAGAAACATCTTTCATGTTTGCGATTCTTTAAGTAGTGATTGAGACGCCACGAAAGGCTGATGTCAGCAAAAATGCGCATTTTCACTTTATTTGCACTGTGCACCTAATTCTTTGTTGCAATCTGTGAAGGGGAAGGGAACAAAATGGCATGGTAACATAAAATAAACAGCATAAAATATGTTTCAACCAAAGTGAACTAAAATAAAAAAGTTTTTACAACAAAATAACAACAATATGTATAACAAAATATGTAAAAATATTAAAAACTAAAGTTTCACAGCCTAGGACGACATCGGACATCGGACAGCATTGTATTTTTTAGTCATTCAGTAACACTCTTATGTTAACATGCAAAGGTACGCAGAATATTCCCTTAACATGATTTCTTTTGATGATGTTTTTACATCAAGGTAACTGTTCAAATAAAAAAGTTTATATAACAAAATATTTCTTGAATATTTCTTCTGTTTTCTTTATTTTTCTAAAGTACTCTCCAAAAAATGCCAATTGCAAATACAGCAATGGAAAGGAAATAGTGAGAAAAATCACAACCAACTTCGGCGCAGGTTAGTGTGCGGTATTTTGTGAGTAAACAAATCCCACAAAAATTCAGGGTTAAGCTGATGGAGAGACTTATAAACCTCATTAAGTAGTAGCCTGCTGCATAAGGTGTGAATTGGGACTACGTTGAAGAGACGTAAGATTTCCTCCTGGTTTGCATTGAAAGTTAGGAGTGTTGCCCTTAAAGGCCACAATTGCACAGAATCAATCTCGCGGCTAGATCTTTTAGAGCTGGACATATATAATTGGGCAGTAATTAAAACATGATAGTATATAGCCATTGCAAGCTAACCATGCCTGGCGTGTATCCAGATAATTACGAATTCGTAATAGTTTAACAATGTCACTTAATTGAATTAATTGACTAGCAACTTTTGTAGACGATCTAGTACTACATCAAAAAATGTCACCGGTGTAACCGTCAAAAAGTACTCCCTGAAAAAAAGTACTCCCGGAGTCTTTTTTAACTGGGAAATAAGCACTCACCCAGTCTTTTTTCCCCAGAAAATAAGCACTCCCTCTGGGTAAAAATAACTCCCCTTTGTTTCACTGGGGAGTGATTTTTTTCCTGGAAAGAAGCCCTTCCATTGGGAATATGGTTATCGAATGTTTTGATTATTATAATATAATAAACTTCATAGACGAAACTGTGTGGAAAGTAGTAGAAATGTCGAATCAACAACGACAACACGTGGATCTGAAAGCGGTTGACAAATTTGTAAGAAGTAAAACCTATCCACCAGAAATAGCGAAAGATAAAGGTAAAAAAGCAAATTTCAGAAGAGCCTGTAAAAACTTCACCCTTTTTAATGGAGAATTGATGTACAAATGTAAACGAAGGGTTGTATTTGAAAAAGAAAGAAGAAAGACAATTATTCATGATGTACATGAAGGTATCGGAGAACATTTAATGGCTAAAGCATTGGCAGCTCATCGTGGCCGTGAATCTACATACCAAAAACTTTCTGAACGATTTTTCTAGTATGGCATGATCGAAGACGTTAAGGACTATATCAAAGCTTGTAAAAATTGCCAACATTAAGGGAAAATTTTTAAAACAATCAGCCCAGAGCTACAAAGTATCCCCGTGCCTAATGAAGTAATTAAGCAAATTGGCATAGATTTATGCACTCTCCCTGAAGTTGATGGGTTTAAACACTTAATAGTCTGCATAGACTACTTTTCGAAATGGTCCGAAGCCAAAGCTGTGAAGGACAAAACTGCACCAACAGTTGCAAATTTTTTATATCAAATCATATGCAGGCATGGCTGTATAAAAATACAAATTAATGACCAAGGCAAAGAGTTTGTCAATGAAGTCTCGGAGAACCTCCTCGAAATGATTCGGCAAAAATGTATTTCAGTGAAGTTAGCCTTACTGCTAAGAAAAAGTTACCTCATATATGTTGACTTTGTCTACTTTGTCTAAAAGGGGAGTGGATATTTCCCAAAGGAGTACTTTTTTCCTGGTAAATAAATACTCCCAGGAGTCATTTTTCCCCAGGAAATAATGACTGGGGAGTGCTTATTTCCCAGTAAATATGTACTGGGGAGTGCTTTTTTACGGGAGTATAAATTTATGGTGACACCGGCATAAATTGTGTTATCATCTGCAAAGGAATATGAATTTTTGTCTGGGCATAACTTGACAAAAATACTTGAATAAACACTAAAACCTCGAATTAATATTCCTTCTGCGTGTTTCAAAAACCAAGAAATTAAAGCTCGCTGCAAGGGGTGCTGATTCGAGTAAATGACAAGGAATGTGTTGTTGTTTACATTTACACAAACTGGATTTCAAGATCATCTATAACTTTTTTATGCAACGATAATAGATTTAGTCCTGCCTCCAATTCACATGTTCTGTTATGAACACCTCTCATGCAGCCCTTGTCCAGATGGTAATGCACCCAGGTTAAATATTGTTTACCATCTGGAGCTTTCTCTCCTTTCTGAAATCGTTTTTCTCTCCTTTTCAAACACAAGTCATAAGGTGGCAGCATAATTTCTTTAAATCCACCTCTGCATCCACCACAAACTTTAATTCGTGTTGTCCTCTTTCTGACAACACATGTCCCCTCTGGTTCGTTTTTCTACGGATAAGTATTGAATTATCACGTTGTTATAGATTTTGGGTCTTAATAGCGTATTGTTTCATTGTTTTACTGACCTTTACTTTCTTTTTGTCACCAAAATCTTCTTTTTCTCTTTTTCTTTTCAATTCCGACACCTAATAAGTGTGTACCAAATAACACTTTGATTATGATTAAGATTAATACAAATAGTTCTTTTTTACTTACCTCAATAACCTCATCCCAATCCTGGATGTACTCTATCCTTTTTTCTGGGAGAGAACTACAATTGAATGGCTTGTTGCTCTGAACCTCCACACCAAGACATTTTTCGTGGAACCAGCGTACTGGATCACACAAATCGCATTGAATCTATCAATAAAATGTTAAAGTGGACATGAAAAATGTTCTTGTATGGTTCTAAACATATCGCACCAAACACCAAATATCACCAGGTCAACATATATAATTTTTAGTTTTAGTTCCTAATTAATTTTTTGCTAAAGTTTCTAGAAACAGATCCTAGGTTGATGTTAACATATATCTATGTCGGCGGCAGATCGGGAAGCCATTTGATTGATGTAAAAATTATGAGTGTTTTCAAAAGGGTAATTGCAATTTAGTTGCCAATTCTCCTCAAGTTTTCCTCCAACTTGGCTTACACAATTCAAATTTCTTCTAAATGCACCACTGTGTATTGCTCTTTTACTAGCAATGTTTATGAGCTAATACATTTCCACGTGTTAATTTTCACAATTCACGATGGGATTGCAAGTCGAGTTACAAAATGGTACAGAATACCGTGAATTGGTATGTAACCATGCTTATTGTTATAATATTTTGTTAACCGAGTCAAGTTAGGTTACTGCTCTTTTAACAAGCACTATATGATAATATAACATTTTATGCAAAATCATTATCTTTTTTCTCTGTCCCGTTTAATCATTTGCTCTACACTTACCCATCTTTCAATCTTCAACCCTTTTGACTTATCACTCTCCTTTTTGCCACATAGCCTGCATAACTTTTTGCACCACCCTCTTTCGCCTAAGATAAAAATTAAATTCAAAAGTGCGTTATGACTTTGCTGTCTGCATTATAAAAAATCATCACGATGATGTGATCAACTTTTACCTCCATTTGACAATAGCACCCGAACGATGTTTTTTCGATATGTACATAGGTCAGCGTTTGTTAACGTTTGCGGGATTTGTTCTTCCATAAGGAGACATTCAGCGAACTTAAGATGTAAAAACATTAAACTCATTAATATGAATGAATTTAGTAAAAGCAATAGTTTTCTATTTAAACACAAATTCGTCATTATCAAAATCAGTTGCGAAATGATAGGTGGTTTTTATTTTATTGCAGAAATTATATTGTACTTTCAATGACGTCATACTTTTAAACAAAGTACTCCACACGATACACTGTCTTGTTGTTTAGGATGGGGTAATGTTATTACGTCCCAAGTATCTTTCAATCCATAACGCTTTGATAAGTATTTGCTGAATGTTGGAAGAAACAAATGACATTTATTTTATGAGATTAACCGAATAGAAATGGAAATGCTAAAAACATTTCCGTACTTCCATTTAACTTTCTGTTGCTGTAACTCAATTTGAATTTCTCCAAGTGGATTGAAAAATATGATAGTTGCTGCTTTCGGGTGGGCAACCTATGACAACCATTTTCTATGTTAATGAAATTGCAACTTCACCAGCATGTTTTCTTAGAATATTACAAAATAAGTGGTTACCACTAGCGTCCAATGGTTATTAAAGACCGTGCAACTAACTAAGAGATCCAAATCCATTAATTCACTCTAAAATTTAGGACAACCATTCTTCACAAAATATCTTCAGGACTGTAATCATAAATATTCAATTCGAAATATTACAGTTAATATTCTTTGATTTAAGCAATTAAATATTCTTACCAACGGATGTGGTTTCAACATTTCCGTATCTTCAGGAAACAGCATTTCTGATATTATTCCGCACGGTGCTGTTACGTGGATTTTTCTCTATTAAATTTAGCATGTCATTTGTTAAACATGAAATATCATTATTTATTAGCTTGATCAAACAAAATGGCCGACTAAAAAGTTTGAATACCTTTGTTATTCTTCTGGCAATGACCATCAAGTATGAATAAACCACCTCATCCATCAAAGATTCTGAAAGTGTTTCCTTCAATGTGCTGTCATTCAAAACACTTTGCCAATTAAGAAATCTTGCCATCACGACATTTTTAGTTGTCACAGTTTCGAGACTTTGAATTGCTAGAAATGATCAAAACGAAATCAATAAATGCTATCACATGGCCAAAATCTAGAATGAAAAAAACTTATTTTAACCTTGGTCAATATTGTCAGCAATAATGCAGCAATCAGATTTTTGTTCTTCTAAAAACAACATTGAAAAGATTGACAGGTTATGCTATGCTAAGTTTGCCCTAAATAGTAGTATTCGTACCAAAGTATTCGAGCAACGTCTGGTCAGGTATTTCATCAGTCAGGCATTCTAGATTCCAATGGAAAAGAAAATAGGATAACCCGAAAATATCTATTAATTGAATAATAAGATGCATCTAAAAATAGCTGACCAAAACCTACCTTCATGTGGGAAAAAATATTCCGCCATTAATGAATAGTACCTTTCATAGTCTGCTTGCAAGTACGTACAAAAAACAACCATTTCAACCTAAAATCAATTATCATTATTGAAGGGTTAAGCTGAATTTAATATGTTCATGTTTTTAGAAATGTCCACACAAGAAGCTGCTTACGGCGGATTCATTTCTTTCTAGCCAACTACGTACTGCAGATAGCGCTATAGAAGCTGCCCTATTTTTGTTAAAACCTAAATAGAGTTTACACATTAATGAAATCTGTATTGTTACGATTATTATTTTACAACTAAAAATTGCATTATTTAAAATGATTTGTTGATTGATAATTTTTTTGCTCTTTGGGTACAAATATTAACAATAATATTCACCGTAAATGCCAGTTGCAATGCAAGGAAAAGCCTAAAACAATTTGATAAGAAAAACTACAAAATGAATATGTACAACTGTACAAGCCACCAAGGCACCGCCCACCTGAAATTTAAGACAAAGTATCAATGTGAAAAGAATCTAAATTCAGTGCTAAATTCAGGCCCCTCTGTCTGACTCATATACCCTACCTAAGCTCACAAATAGAATTTCAAAATTTCAAATGAACGTTGTATCACGTCGAACCCCTCAGAATTTTGACCAAAACAATGTTGCCTCAAATATCTGCCACTACTAACTATGACATCAAACAAAACCAATCCAAAATTTGCCCAATGACGTGGAACTCCAAAAATCCTCGCAGATTTTGAGATTTGAACCTTAAAATTTTGGCCATTTTTACGACTGCAATAGAATGGTTTCAATTTGTAGATCTGATGTCGTGCCACGACTCGTGATGTAAAAATCAGTAAATAAATTGTTTAATTCTTGATATATTTTCATCGAGGTTTAGTCATCGCAGTATTTTGTCAGCGTGACAGACAAACAGCGCATTGGAAAACAACTTATGGGTTGGTAAATTGGTCAGAAAGAGTCTTGATTATACGTGGTCAGAAACCACGTGTATTTGAACCAAAATATTGGAACGTGTATTTGGAACTGTTTTCACATAGCAGTATAGTAAAGAATTGGGAAGAAGTTACACAAAAATTGATGTTGGACAGTAGACAAAAGAAATCGGTTGAAACTCGTCCCAAACCATGGTGTTAGCAATGTTGGGCGATATATTGACGTGGTTGGTGGCATGCTAGGAATTAAAAAAGATATTAACATACTATTGATTTGATCTCATTTGTAGCTGCTACGTTTAGACAAGATTCATAACAAGATCCCAAAACCTTTCCATTTGAATTTTGTGGGCCAACCGTATGTGTTACATCTAAAATAAACATAAAATGCATGTCCATGTCCTTGTTCTTGGACGATGACATGACGACAAAGTTATTCTTACAGGATGCTGGAAGCTGGTAACCTGTAATGGTGAATAATAATTCAGATAAAACTTTTAATTAGATAAGTTGAATAACAAAATCAAAAAAGTGTATTGTCAGATAAAATACTATTGATTGCTGCAATAACATTTGCACAAAATGAAAACAGAGCTGGAGGAAGGCCCGTTTACTTATTTTTACGAGATATTTGATATTTTCTAAAGGAATCAGGATTAATTGATATTATTGAAACCTACCGTATACCTTCAGACATTTATGCGTAGAACTACATCGTCTACATTTAGTTTTGTAATTATCATTTTCTAAATCTGTTTCCATTCAGTAGTGTAAAGGTTCTTAAGCCCTAAATAGTTTCTTTGGAATAAAACAGCTGTAAGTCGGGCAGATGAAAGTGAATTTTCATTATTGCCACCCGATCATAATCTTTACACCTTTTATCAAACAATGGACCTTCTTTGATGTTGAATTTGAAATTGAAAAATAATGGAACTAACGTAGCCAAGCAAGGAAAGAATTTTAACAAAATAGAATGAAATTAAGATATTATGATATAACCTTTCGTAAGAATTGCTTTTCCATTTGCGAGCCACCCAATTTTTGAACAGGCTTGTTTTAACTCTGGTCCAGCCTTGCTTTCAATACATGCTGCAACTAAAAAACATTCTGCTATTTTAGATTTTTCATTCCATTAAATAAAGTGTTACATACTTTAAATCACTTACCACCTGCTCCATTGGAGAGAGTATTATTCCCTAAAATATTGATTTGACACAAATACATACAATTAATTGCATGTTGTAAATTGAAGAATCGCAGAAATACTACGAAGGTTAGTTTAGAAAGAAGGCATGTATGGAATTATCCTATTATCAAAAAGAGCAAAACATAACTACATATAACAAAAGAGCCAAATGTGATAGTGCTTATCTTCTAACCTGCATTCACTATAGCTCCAACTTGCAGTTCCGTAATGTCACCTTTCCAGAGTGTAACTTTCCGGTTAATTTTTCCATTGAATCTAAACTTCCTATCATCTAAAATATTTTCGTTAGCGTTTATAACATTAATGTGATTATGCACTCGTGATTTTGGTATAATCCAATTACACTGATACCTGATAATAACCCTTTGATAAAAACACAATTATCCATTTCGTCCCATGGCAGCAGATCAAATTTATCTAAAATGATACAATCTTAATGAATTACACAATTACACAATGTAAACTTAATATTTAAATGAGAGACTTCCTTTTCACTCATTGAGTTATATTTAGATCAATTATAATTGGATTTCTGCGAAGCAAAAAAGTAAATTACAGCCCTTTTGTTTTACTTACTGTCCTAACTAGCATGATTACATATGCGTCCGCATGCATGTATTACCGTGAAAGAAAATGGCGTACCTTTCAAAACTTGCATACATTTCATACCTTTGGTGTTTATATCTGAGAGTATCTTTTGAATCAATTGGCATTTAAGTATGGAAATACGAAGATATGTTAGAATGTTATCAAAGAAACCTTTTATTTTTTTACCTATGTAATAGCATGACTTCTCCATGAATGAATAAATGAATAATTTACAAACAATCCCTTTCTATGATTTTATTGGTTGTTTTTTGCTTCCCGCTTTATCTCCACGAGACTTTCCCTTTCAACAAGAAAAGGTGTGTGATAATAAAAAAATAGCTAAATTCCATTCAGCCTTGTTGTTTTATTTCTATGTAACAATATCGAGTCTATGTAAAATTTATTTTTATTATCATTGCACTCAAAACCTTGTACTGTTTATTTGCCTAAACCTAATGGCGTTTAAACAGATTTCAGGAATCTTATAAAAAGATTCTTGTCATCTTTCTCTAACAAGGCACTTTGTTCTTTAATCGTATTTTGCACCTTTTGTTTATCGCTGACAGTGCTAACACGCGGCGATTATAGTTCAGAGAATTAACTGCCTGTCCAATGAGCAAAACTGATTGCTCCAGATAAGTTAACATTGCATATAATCCAATCAAATTGCAGTTTATTCCGTCCAAGTTCTTTTGAATGAATACACTTTCGATAATTTGATATGGATTTTTTTTTAGTCAGCGGCGGAGTAAGCTGAGTATAAACGAGTTTTCATGTGATGTAATGTTTACAAATGTCTGTGTTGTTTGCTCCATAATTATCGAATGCGTCAACATGAAGTATCTATACACCTTCCCGAATTCATGTTTATACGTCGCAATCCAGCACATTTGCCCATACGCGCCTCGTTTTGATGTGTTGAATTGTTCTATGATAATTATTTAATGAATAAAAGTTGTTTAAGTGAAAATGGCAAGGGGGAAATTTCAAGTAATTACCAACATGGAAATGAGTCTCGTATGGACAACTTAGCACGAACGCAATGTAATAAACATGAATTCGGGAAAGGTGTATATCAAGGCAATTTGTAACCATCTTGCGCACGCATCGTGATTGGTAATAAAATGCTCTTTGTACATTTCAAAATATTGAACGATTATTTGGTTCTCAGAAGAGTCATAATGAAGATAATACACATTTTTTTCATTAGACTAACGTCTTTCCGGTTATAATAGACTTTCAGTCTTGACAGGGCATAAACTTAATTAAAATTTAAAACGTAATTAAAACGATCAAACCATTGGAAAGTCATCTATACTTTCCCTAAGTTACGTCATTTTAGCTCTGTGCAGCCCTTGCCTCGTTTTTAATCAAAATAGTAATGACGTTTTCATGTAATAATGATCATAAAATTTAATGGACCCTACGGTATTACGTCTTTTTGTCACGCATTAATACGTCATTATTATGTTGATTTGGATTGAGGCAAGGACTGTATAGAGCAAAAACGTCGTAATTGATGGAAAGGAGTATTAAAATCGTGGTTGCTTTTTTATTATTATTTTATTTATTTGTTTTTTCTACTCTAGACTAAGCCTGTGGAAACTTAGGTCGAATACATGCTTTAACTTTTTGACATTCCCGCGTTTTCCTAAGAAAATATGTTTAAGATTTTGGTTGTTCTATTATTTATTAACAAGAAAGTTGTATGCAACAACTTATTGGATTATTTTTTAGCGCAAATGTACCATTTTGCCCCATACATATTTTTTTCACATAACTATTTTTGTTAAGGAATTGATTTCTATCTATAACTGCAACAACAGTTTCATAACCAAAAATGGTTTTGCAAATTTTCTAATCTTGGCGTTTTGCCGCAGACATATAGCCATTTGGTTCCTTTATTAGTTTTTGATATATAGCTATGAAGGAATTAAATCTTTATGAAGAAATAATTTCAACCATATCACCAATCGCAGCAAAAGACACAATTAATATATGAAAAATATTGGAATACTTACCGAGTTGATCTTTCAAAGATTGTTCCACTTTAATCGTTTTCTCAAGTACCGGTGTGTTGGAAATATCTTTAAAAAGAAAAGAGCGAAAATTATAATTCTACGAAGTATGCTTGACTTTAATTGTTTTTTGAAGTGTTGGTGTGTTTGAAGTATATACAAAAAAACACTAGCGAAAATTATTATCTCATCTGGTAAGGCAATGACCCTCCCAACTATCATCTGTAGTTCTGTTTCCTGCAAATGTCAATGAAGTCTACAAACCTGTATTGTGATTCTTACCTGGGTGATCTCTCAAAGTTTGTTTGACTTTCACTGTTTTTTGAAGTGGTGGTGTGTTGGAAATATCTACAAAAAGACACCAGCGAAAATTACTATCTTATCTAGTAAATGACCCTCAATAATCTCAGCTGTAGTTCTGCTTTCTCCAAAGGTTAATGAAGTCTACCAAGCTGTATTGAGATTCTTACAAGGTTGATCTCTCAAAGTATGTTTGACTTTAATTGTTTTTTGAAGTGTTGGTGTGTTTGAAGTATATACAAAAAGACACTAGCGAAAATTATTATCTCATCTGGTAAGGCAATGACCCTCCCAACTATCATTTGTAGTTCTGTTTCCTGCAAATGTCAATGAAGTCTACAAACCTGTATTGTGATTCTTACCTGGCTGATCTCTCAAAGTTTGTTTGACTTTCACTGTTTTTTGAAGTGGTGGTGTGTTGGAAATATCTACAAAAAGACACAAGCGAAAATTATTATCTCATCTGGCAAGGCAATGACCCTCCAAATTATCATCTGTAGTTCTGTTTTCTGCAAATGTCAATGATGTCTACAAAGCTGTATTCTGATTCTTACCTGGCTGATCTATCAAAGTTTGTTTCACTTTCACTAACTTTTGATGTGGTGGCGTGTTGGAAATATCTACAAAAAGACAGGACTGAATAATATTATTCTATTTGGTATTACGACGATATTTAACAGTTCCACCTAGTTTTAAGTTTTCGAAATACCGATGACATCTACAATGCTGACAAATATTGAATTTCCTACCGGATTGATCGTTCAAATTTTGTTCATCTTTACTCATTTTTAAAGTTGGCAGTGAGTCACAAACATCTGGAAAATACATGGGCGAAAGTTTTTTTTTTTTTTTTTTTGGTAATATGATGATCCTTATAAATTCCAGCTAGTCTTGCTTTCTCCGAATTGCAATGAAGTCTATAAAGCTGTATTGAGATTCTTACCAAGTTGATCTTTCAAAGTGTGTTTGACTTTAACTGTCCTCAGAAGTGTTGGTGTGTTGGAAATATCTACAAAAAGACACTAGCGAAAATTATTATCTCATCTGGTAAGGCAATGACCCTCCCAACTATCATCTGTAGTTCTGTTTCCTGCAAATGTCAATGAAGTCTACAAACCTGTATTGTGATTCTTACCTGGCTGATCTCTCAAAGTTTGTTTGACTTTCACTGTTTTTTGAAGTGGTGGTGTGTTGGAAATATCTACAAAAAGACACAAGCGAAAATTATTATCTCATCTGGCAAGGCAATGACCCTCCAAATTATCATCTGTAGTTCTGTTTTCTGCAAATGTCAACGAAGTCTACAAAGCTGTATTCTGATTCTTACCTGGCTGATCTCTCAAAGTTTGTTTCACTTTCACTGTTTCTTGAAGTGGTGGCGTGTTGGAAATATCTACAAAAAGACAGGACCAAATAATATTATTCTATTTGGTATTACGACGATATTTAACAGTTCCACCTAGTTTTAAGTTTTCGAAATACCGATGACATCTACAATGCTGACAAATATTGAATTTCCTACCGGATTGATCGTTCAAATTTTGTTCTTCTTTACTCATTTTTAAAGTTGGCAATGAGTCACAAACATCTGGAAAATACATGGGCGAAAGTATTTTTTTTTTTTTGGTAATATGACGATCCTTATAAATTCCAGGTAGTTTTGCTTTCTCCGAATTACAATGAAGTCTATAAAGCTGTTTTGAGATTCTTACCAAGTTGATCTCTCAAAGTGTGTTTAACTTTAACTGTCCTCTGAAGTGGTGGTGTGTTGGAAATATCTACAAAAAGACACCAGCGAAAATTACTATCTTATCTAGTAAATGACCCTCAATAATCTCAGCTGTAGTTCTGCTTTCTCCAAAGGTTAATGAAGTCTACCAAGCTGTATTGAGATTCTTACAAGGTTGATCTCTCAAAGTATGTTTGACTTTAATTGTTTTTTGAAGTGTTGGTGTGTTTGAAGTATATACAAAAAGACACTAGCGAAAATTATTATCTCATCTGGTAAGGCAATGACCCTCCCAACTATCATCTGTAGTTCTGTTTCCTGCAAATGTCAATGAAGTCTACAAACCTGTATTGTGATTCTTACCTGGCTGATCTCTCAAAGTGTCTTTAACTTTAACTGTCCTCTGAAGTGGTGGTGTGTTGGAAATATCTACAAAAAGACACCAGCGAAAATTACTATCTTATCTAGTAAATGACCCTCAATAATCTCAGCTGTAGTTATGCTTTCTCCAAATGTTAATGAAGTCTACCAAGCTGTATTGTGATTCTTACCTGGCTGATCTCTCAAAGTTTGTTTCACTTTCACTGTTTTTTGAAGTGGTGGCGTGTTGGAAATATCTACAAAAAGACAGGACTGAATAATATTATTCTATTTGGTAATGCGACGATATTTAAAAAATCCACCTAGTTTTGGTTTTTCGAAATATGAATGAGATCTGCAATGCTGAAATATATTGGATTTCCTACCAGATTGATCGTTCAAATTTTCTTCATCTTTACTCATTTTTAGAGTTGGCAGTGAGTCACAAATATCTGAAAAATATATGAGCGAAAATTTTTTTATTTTTGTTTGGTAATATGATGATCCTTATAAATTCCAACCAGCTTTGATTTCTCCAAAAGGCAATGAAGTCTACCAAGCTGTATATTTTTACCAGGTTGATCTTTCAAAGTTTGTTCGCTTTTAATTGTTTTTTGAAGTGGTGGCGCGTCGGAAATATCTAAAATAGACAGGAGCAAAAATACTATGTTATCTGGTAATGCAACAACCCCAAAGGGTTACAGTTCTAGTGTTCTTCTTTCTCTAAATGGCAATGAAGTCCACCAAGCTGTTTTGTGATTTTTACCTGATTGATCTTTCAAAGTTTGTTCCAATTTATGTATTCTTTGAGATGGCGGTGAGTCAGAAATATCTATAAAGGCACAAATTTTATGATTACTTGCTGTTATGATATGCCGAACTTCAATAATTAAATCTATCATGTTGGTTTACAATTCTAATGACGTTTGTGTATGACAAGAATTTTCAATTCATACCAGGTTGATGTTGCAGAGGGTTTTCTGTGTTTGACCTTGTATCTGTTCTTGGGTTGCTGGAGTTGGCTATCAGATGGGAATGTCAAGTATGTACATCAGAAGGAGAAAAAAATGAATAATATTAAAAACTGTTGAATACCTTCTAAGAACTTCTTAATAGTAGATCTTTTGTGTGATCCTAACAACATTTTCCCGTCCAGTGTTTTCAATTTAAAATTTCCACCAGCTGTTATTTCGTCAATAACATATGGTCCACGATATCGTGTCCGAAGCGCATCACCTTTTTTTCTTTTCTTGTTTAATAAATATACTTTATCATGAACACAGAACTCGGGAATTACACCCTTTTTAATAGTCTGGTCATAATAATCTTTTTGCTTGTTCCTTGAGTCGGTTAAATTCTATAAAATTAACACGTTTAAGATATGGGAATGTTTTATTTATGGTCTGAAGATGTGTTTTACAGAATATTGTTTTAGATGGTAGGATCCCTTTAAAGTTTACTCTCTTCATTTTATTTTAAATACAAAAAAACCCTTTGAATTAAAATTTACATAGTGTATAATGGCGGTTGTTGGGAGACGACAAAAATTAAACTTAAACAGCAGCAAAAAACCCTACACACAATTTTGACTAATATTTACAGTCAAATAATAATATCAAATAAATCAAAGAAAATAATTGATATTGATATGAAACTTGATATTGGGTAATCTCTTTCCCGTGCCAATCTTTTCTTCTATTTTTCTTTGAAGGTTTTCGTTGTTTTGACTATATTGGTTTATTAACCGATTCGTTTATGCACTAAAAATTCTATTTTTTCCTAATATGCTTTTATAAATTTCACCCACAAAAATATGACACTGTGATGGAGATTCTATTGAACTTGTCAGAGCAAATCCGAGAATAAAAGACTTTTTATCATTTTATTTTGATAAAAATGATCCGAAAGAAAGAAAGAAACTTTACATTGTTTGTTAGCGTTCCCTATCAAATCGTGTTGAAGACAATGACTTCATGTAACAGACTTTACAAATCTTTTGCATTTTTATGTAAAAATTCATTCCTTCACAGGTGCGTCAATTTCTTTCAGGCTTTACTGTATATATACCAAATATATACTTCAAGGTGGTAAGAAAATTTCACTGGAAAAAACTGGATTTCACGTATTCTTAAAATTAAATTCTTGTGAAAGGAAAGAATACTTTTTGCCTCAATGCCTGTCAATATATGCATGGTAATATTTAATTTTTAAAAAATAAGAAAACTAATTATTTGTGAAATTAACAAAATTAAATTCCTGGGAAAAGTTTATTTTATCTCAATTCGCGAAATTAAATTTGCACGAAAACTGTTACTATGGATCAGACATTGACCTGTAATGGTTCCAAATAATGATTCTTAATGATCCAAATTATGACTCATTTTTGCAGGACAAGATAATCGTTCCAGGAGTGAGCTTCAACTAAGCCGAATAGTCCTACGACACTTCCTTTTGACCTCAAATTTGTGAATTTTTGCCCATTAACTTTTGGGAGATTATCAAAATATGGGATATTGCAGAATTTCTTTTTATATTAAAATCAATTTACGTTGTTTTTTCAGGTTAAAATGAAAACAAAATCACATTAATTCTTCCCACTAAAATCTCTAAAAATACTTGTGAAAATTAGTTAGAAATTCATCACTAATGAATCTAAGATTGTATAGCATTTATATAATTTATTTTTTAGGTCCTTTGTTGGTGGCATCATCTCCTATCTGCTGCCAGAACTCCTCCTCAAAACTTGACCTTGTCAGAAATACCTGGACTTGTCCGAAGTCTTTGAACTTGTCGGCCTTATCTGAACTTGACATGATTTTTTACTTCCAGATATTTCCAAAAAATGATTTCCATTGTTCAATTTTGCATAGCTATTTTTGTCACGTGAGAAGTATATATTCTTCAGTTGTCTTCATACATTCTTCAGTTTTTACTTTGGCACATATTTTGTTACATTGTACTAAACAGTTTTTTATAATAGATTGAGTTCATAATACATGATGAAAAATTGTCTAAAATACTCCAGTATAAGGATTTCAGGTTGAAAATCGACAGTTATAAAGGATATCAGAATCGGAATAGAATTCTTTGTTTGGCCCAAATTTTCTTTCTAAAATGTAGTTCTTGCCGCCGCAGGAGAAAGGCTGTGAAATTTATAAAAAACACGCGGAAGGTTATCTGAAGTGTTCTAGTTTTCCTTCGTAATGTGTACTACTTTTCTGGTATGCCCAACCTCGCTGACCTTCAGGCCCCAGGGCCTCTTGTTACTTTTTTCAATCGCTATTTCAATGCTCTAACTAGAAGCCCGGTGGCTTTAACCAGTTTCCACTAGATAATGTCATTTAAAAAAGAAAGACAATGCCGCCAAATATTTATAGATGAGAGAAGAATAATCAAACAATCAAAACATTTTTATTCATCGCGAGAAACCAATGGTAATTCTGAGGATATCCTTGGAATATTTTTGGGGCGGTATAATATTCCACAATCTCACAAATGAATTTGCAAAAATCAAGTTTAGGTCGACCAAGTCAAATTTTGCATACTTAGGTCGGCTATAAAAAAAGTAAAAAAAAAATAAAAGTGAAAAAAAACAAAAAACAACAACAACGAAAAAATGAAGAATTGTTTATAATTAAGCTGTTCAAAGTTTTTCATACTGGAAAATATCATGACCAATGCATTAAATTGTTTAGTATTAAATTACTCATATATGAGCAAATCTTTAGCAATTTAAATAAAACTAGCACTAAAATTATGCATAGCAACAAGAGACAAGTAGTATGGATTAGAGTTAAATTCACCTGATTATCGGAGAGTATTGTTGCAGTTTTTTCATCAAATGTGGCAATCTAGGGGTTTCAGTCATTTCAATAATGCAAATGATGCAACATGCAAATTTATGTACAAAAATCCAAAGCCAAAAACCTTGTGGATTACAAAAAGAATGGGTCCTTACTTATTCGTTCAAACATAGATTCAGATTCCACAACATTTTTAAATTATGATTTTGATTCCTTTAACTCAAAGAATTACCAAGGAAAAACAAATTGTTAAAACCCGTTTCTTGTTATCCGCGGTTCTTCTCTCTTTTCATTTGACTGTTCCAAAAATTCCAAGTTCATGAGTTTTTCAGCTTTTGTTGCCAATAAATCTGCATCTACACATAAAGTAGTGATTTCGTTGGACAGTTTGAGTTTCTTTTCCCTTACTGCTTTGATTTCATCGGTAACGATTTTACGTATCAACGATTCGTTGCTGTTTTCCTTCTCTACTCTCTGCTTTGAAAGTTCAGATTGGTAACGAGAATGAGCTTCCTTTGCACCTAGAATCATTTTGCTTGGAATTCTAATGGTTTCAGGAGTTAGCTCTGAATACCTCATGTGGTCTACAATTGTTCGAATCGGAACCAAAGACTTAGGTTTCAGATTTTCTATAAGCAAATGCTGAAACCTTTTTCGATGGCTGCTTGGCTGTGGTAGAGCACCAGAAACATTTTGATGAATTCCCAAAGGTTTTTCATAAAGCTTCGAAGATCTCATCAAGTTGGAGAAGAACGTGTCAACTCTATCCTGTGATGGATTGAAACATGAAATGGTTGTAGGTTTTGATCAACAACCTCGAAGAACTTGATGCACTGTTTCTTTACTGATTCAGCAAACTTACCGGAAATTCTCCCAATGGAAACAAGCTTTTGAAGGATTATTACCATTCCCATGAGTTTCACATGAATTTCTCTTTGATTGATTTCCCATATAGAGTGGGTTTAAGCACTGCGAACGATGGCATACTTCAGTGGAGATTTTTATATAAGGTGAGATAGAAGATGTCCCAGGAAGTCTCCTGCCTCTTTTTTGAATTCCAATTTTTTCGATGACGATGTCACTCCTTCCAACATTTTCTTCGTTTCAAACCCAACATCAACATGTTCTGGCGGTTTCCTTATGATCTTATCTAATGGATCGAGCTGAATCAGGTTTTACCAGCTAGGAGTTTTCTTAATAACATTTCAAGATAATTCGGCTTAAAAAATCCTTCACCAGATCACCAATAGTATCAGCCATGAATGGAATCATTGGAGCATCTATTTGAAATCCCCACAAAAACGAATTCAGTTTACCTGCAACCATCTCAAAAAACTTTAACTTTGCCGGGAACAAAGGATCATGTATCATGCTTTTAAGCGGTGTGAAACTTTTGTTTTTACGGTCAGGTTGCTGGCTTTTATTCAGGCTGCAGAGATGTGTTACAAACTTTCGATACCCACCCAATAAAGAGACAGCTTTTGCAGCACAATCTTCATTTTCAACCCATCTGTGATCACAAAACTTCGCTGGGTAGTCTAATGATTCAGTAATATTTTCATAAATGGCCCTTCTTGGGGACGCATTATGTAAAAGTTGCCACATGGACTTCAAAAGTTTCTGAAGTTCCCAACCAGTTCCCTTTTTGGCACCAGTTTTGAAACTACCATGGATGACATGGAGACCACATGTGCCTAAAAATAGGAGGTTAACATTTGGACTATCCGACGCAACCTGCAAGATTTTCGATTGGTCAAGGTCCTTCACACCAGTTAAAAAAGTCTCAAGAACGTCTTCTGCAGTCGATCTACCCATGAATTCTGAACCAAGATAACGAGTAGCGATTTGATTAGCATCATCATCCCAATATCGAATATTAAGATCCAGTTGACCCTTCTGTACAACATCATTCAGAGATTCATTAAATGACACTGAATAATATGGACAACAATAGTTGAGAAGTATATTGTCTTTGAAGTATGGTGCAAGACCAAAATGGGCAACATAGCCAGCCTTTGTACGTCCACGTTGAAAGCGCTTTGCAATGTTGCTATCTGCAAACGAGATTCAATACCCAACGAATTTCTGCCATAATTACAGCAGAATTTGAAAACGACTTTGAAAGGTGAACTGGAGATTCTTTTTTCTGCTGTGACTCTTTTTTGCTCGATTTTCCTGAACTTTGTCTTTCTTGTAAGAAGTACCGAATATTCCCAGCAGAGTTGTTACTTGTAGATGGAGACCATTCAATGTGGCAGTAAGATGAGATTTCAGGGCTGGTTCTCCCATATTGTCTATTCTCTATGTCTTTGCAACAATACTTGCAATAGGCATTGTTATTACTACACTATAAAAAAACAATGTTAAAATCAATCTTATAAAAAGAAACAGGGAAAGACCAGCTCTTAAAATGAGACAATTCTACTAGTCTAAAACAAAAGCTAAGTGTAATCTAAAGGTCAATAGCAAAACCTGGAAAGGACAGTAGTCAATCACTGATCCAAAAAATTATAATGGATGTTATTCAAATTCCAGGATTTTCCAGGACAATTTCATTTTTTCCCTGAAATTCCAGGATTTTCCAGGACTCTGGCAACCCTACCCTGTGAGGTTATCCTTGTAGTAATTTGGTAATTTTTTGTCACGTAACATTCTCTTTCAAGTTTATCAAGTTTATCATACATAAGAATATCAAGAACATAAGATATATCATCGGAACCATTCAACAACGCATAATTATCGAGACCGTAGATTACTTATGGAATTTATGGAGGGCTATATTTGAATGTTATTAGGACCGGCCATTAACCTAAATAAACACCGTTCAATACATGTTTTCCCTTTCATAAAGTGCCGGAATTGGACCAAATTTAACGAACGAAAATCGCTATCGGGACCACATATATGCTGTTGATTTATCGGCAGTCACTTTGCCGGGACGAAAAGTGGAATAACGGTGACATTAGCGAATAAAGAGAATAAAGAGAAAATAAAGAGAATAGGGTGTTAAACTTGACCTCTTACACATTGTATTGTTAAAAAAACTTGACGTATGCACCAATAGCTGATTTTAGACCCCGTAAACGCTTTGAGCCATTGAAGAGAAGCTTGCATGTTGTTGATAACAATTTAACCATTAATAGAGGTTGTTCGAAATGAGTGTTTCAAAGTAGACCCTGAAGAGTTTCATTCCATAGATGAGCAGTCATACCTTCGAACACACGTCGTTTGAAAATCCGTCAGTACAAGCCCAAAAAACCCGGAAAATGTGGTTTCAGAAAATCTTGTTCGAGGTAGGATGTCTGGTTTTATGTACGATTTCTACCTGTATGCTGGAAAAGATGAACCTGATCCCAAGCGCTCTGGTCTTCAAAAATGTGCACAAGTGGTTTCCAAGTTCTGCAAGGATTTGCATCAAACATGGGGCATAAAGATTTTTTTGATATTTGGTTTGCAACGTTAGAGCTCATGCAATTCTTGAGAAAAGAAGGACCTCTTGCTGTTGGAACTATTATATCAAACAGACTTCATAAACGCCCCTAAGTTGGAGAAACACTTGGAGTAGGAAGGTCCAGGAGCTGTTGATCATCACACTGATAGCAATTCTGGTCTTATTGTTGTAAAGTGGGTTGATAATAGCACCGTTACGGAAGTTTCTAATTTTGTTGGTATTGAACCTATGTTAACAATAGACAGATAAAACAAAGCTTTGCTGCAATCTGTGAAGGGGAAAGTAACAAATTGACATAAAATAAACAACATAAAACATGTTTCAACAAAATTGATATATATTAGTAATATATATTAGTGATATATATTAGCTCTTATGTTAACATCCGAAGGTACGTTTACTTCAGCGATCGAATTTGCAAACCATGTTAAGAATCATCCATACAACGAACTCGATATTTTGTGTCCATTCAAGGTTCATTATGTGGAGAGTTTTAACAAATCCAAATTCCCGTTGGAATTCAAGAAAATTTTAATTAACAATCATACTCTCATTGTCACTAGTTTCAATTTTTTCAAACGCGATTATGAACAAGAAGATACCTGTTCAGACACCCGATGTAAGAATCGGCTGATTTTTAGTATCAACTAGAACGTATTCTTCACTTCTATACACGTTGTATAAAGAGAAGAGTCTCTCGAAAACGCACGGGGCGGAAAAGCGTGCGTCTGCATCGTCATCCCAGCAGTCTACAGTTTGGTCTTCCCAGCAGTCTACAGTTTGGTCATCCCAGCAGTCTACAGTTTGGTACAAATTAGTTACAGTATCTGAAAGATAAAAGGGTTTTAAGAAATTATACCGTTCCAACAAAAAAATGATAATCCAGAACGAGAGATTTTGTTTATTATTCACGTAAAATCATGCCACCCATTTGACTGGAAAATAATCTTATCAGCATCCAATATACAATCTAAAATCACATTCTCTTGCCACTCGTGTTTGATGATCGGCCGAAAATGTCTGTCCACGACACAGGCACGCATATCATCGATGGTTGGGTGCTGACCGACTTCATTTTCAAACACAACACGAAAAGTATCAACCGTGCCTAGGATTACATAGAAATGTGAATTTTCTTTTTCCGATTTGGACAAAAAAGAAATGTAATGAATTCAATCAACTTACCAGTGGCATTACGTGTCAAGCACTCCCACATAACAACAGCTAAGAGGTAGGCATCGATGCTTAAAAATGATTCTGTTTGGAAGCCAACAGCGTCTCGTAAAACTTCAGGTGCCATGTACCTCTTTGTTCTCACATGAAACAAGTGACTTTGAGATGTATAGCAGTCTATTTGAAAATAAAATGTTAGAAGAGAGGAGACAGGGAGAAGTTTTCTTGCCTTCAGAAAGCATTTGTAATAATCAGCTAATAATAACTTTTGTTAATATTTATAATTTGCTATGAATTTTTAATCAAGGGAAACCCCCAGATACTCTAAAAATACGTTTTAATATACAATTTGAAATGTAATCGAACATTTCATGATACATAAAATTGTTATCGTAATACCTGTAACCTTGATTTTTCACTTCCATGACCATCAAAAAACGAACAAGCAAGTACAAAATCGCCTATACAGTAACTACCATCAGGCTTTACCAGTATATTACGAATTTTGAAGTCACGGTGCTCAAATACCACGAAGTAATCGACCAACAGCATGGAAAATGTGAGAGAAAACCATTGTTGCTTCATCGATGAGAAACAGGTCCATACTAGTAAGTATTCAGCATGTTGGGGTTACATAATAAACACTGCTTTCTAAATTGATTAAGGCATGGAGATGAAGGCAGCCAAAATATGTTGCGAAACTTGTGTGTTTTTTTATTTGTAAACACTAAAAAAAATAAACTCTTTTTTATTCTTTATAGAAAAAATCAAACAGTCACAATAAAGACCTATCGGACCCATTAGATGTTGCTCTCTATTATGTCAGAGAAAGAAAAGACCCCCCAGGCTTAATAAAATGTTGGTTGAATGAATTTATAGGTTTGTCCCTCTAAATGATAGCTTTTTGTTCTGTTTATGTTTTTATATGTCTATGGCTCTTTAGTAGTTGAGGTCTACATGCATAAAAGTTAATTAGATATTCTTGACTATAATCATTACACATTTCAATCTTACATTTGTTATGAAAAAGAAGATTTTGGAATTATATTATTTTTCATGTAATTTACATTTAGGCTTTGGTGTATTTTGTTCAGTTGATTTTAAATTTTTTTATATGAATACCACTTCTATCTGCACAAAAAGGAAGAGAGCTGGAGGGGTCCTACCCAGCATCATACGGATCATACTTGTTTTTTTATGGAAAATACTGGTAATATGGAGTCATTTCTTTCAATATATTATTACAGAAACGTAATGTGAGTGTTTCTTTGTCTGTTTCTTTACTTTTGATGCAGCGTTGATGCAACTTTTGAAGAGCATTATGGAAAATATGTCAATCACTCGTTTAAGCATGCAAATTGTGTTATAAAGCCAATGGATATTGGTAACGAGGTTTCTTTGTGTTTGTTTGCCTTGTGTGATTTGTCCAAGGGTACAGAGCTACGTTAGAATTATGGTATTACTGGCATGTCTTGGCGAAAGGTATAGACTTTTTCTGGATTGATTAATTGATTGATTCTTCTGTTTTCCAAAAAATATTACTACCCTATTACCCCGCATATAAGCGCACCCCGGTTATAGGCGCAATGCGCCTATATCCGGGTCAGGGCACATGCGCCTATATCTCGTCGAAATGACTCGATCACAGGTCCAAGCTTAGGGGACGAAACCAATAAAATATTCACATCTTAATGACGACTTATTTTGTTCTTCTCAGGTAATCTCTTACAAATAGTTCCACTTTAGACACCATAAAGTGTGGTAAATATATGTCAGTACCTGATATGACCCCAATTGAGGTACATTATACAATAAAAATAATTTGTTGACAAATGTTTTATCAAAGATTACACTTGACATTTGTTCATATTCTTCATTTATTACTCTAGGGCTTTGAAACATTCATCACAGGGACTCCAGTGTTTTCCAAAAGTACATCATATTAGATTTTTCCTTTGACTTTGTTATTATAGTTTATTAATTATTTTCCTTTCATAAAATATGTATTTTTCTTTCTCAGCTGTTAGCATCATTCAAAAATTCAAAATCTCCAGAACTGCCTTGATGGTATATGCAGTTTGATTTCCTCTTTGATTTATGTTATGAAGATTACTTCTGTTACATCTGATAATTATACATATTGAAGTAATTTACTTTTCTTAGTCCAACCACTGTCAGATGATGTTATGGTTGCAATAGATGAATTTTGGAAAACGTACAGTCTAGAGACATTGGATAAGCCTATGGATGTTGTGTCACTGCTAGTTCCACTATTACTTACAGGAAGCCTGATGGTAGTTACTGTATAGGCGAGTGTAAGGTATTGACAGGAAACATATCTGTATTATCAATTTTTTTTCCGATTATTTAAGAGTGTTCAGGTTACAAAAACTAATGAAACTTCTGAGAAAAAAAAATACTGAGGCATGTGACAAATTGCTGATACCCAATGAAGCCCCAGTTGCAATATGTATGCCTAAATTTGAATTTGTTGTTGACAGATAATTTTATACATTTTAACATTATTTTATATATTTCAATTTTTTTCCATTCTTTTAAGACTGTTACGGTTACGAAAATTACGGAGGTTACAAAATAATACCGACTGTGACATTGGGCAGAAGCTATAGTATTATGAATGATTGAAATTTCAATAATAAATGTTTTATTAATACCTTTTAGAAAGATGACTCTTACTAAAGGTAAATTTTGTTTAAAAATACCGTTACTAACTGAAAAATTTCCAATGTTCCATTTTTAAAATGGTATTGTCGTTTCACATCAGTTCCTATTCTTTCTGATTTATAACAATAAGTAGTAGTATTTTCAATGCTTTAGCCTGGTCCACGAAAACATCCTACTTAAGAAGAAAATTGCTGAATTAGAGAAACAAAAAATGTCTCCTGCCTCAACCACACAAGATGAAGTCGTATTTTATAGATAATATTTGAGTAGAATATTGCAACTGCCGTAACCATTAGTACTTTTTTTACAAAAGCTCAAACTGAAAACCATGCCCATTACCGTCTTGTATTAGTGAAACTGTCAATTTATCCTGCCATTTGATATAGGTACATCACTGGCCACAAAAAAAGAGCTAAATATGCTGTCAACGCTTTTGGATTGAGAAAAAAGAACGCAAAAGCAGAAAACTGTAAAGATACTTTACCAGATGGGAATCCCAAATTTAAAAACTATCACAAAATGAGAAAGTGTCGGAACATGCAAATGTCACAAGTGCATAAGATTGAGAAGGGAACGCCATTGTTATTACAGCTTGCTTATGACGGCTCTACCATGTCAAACATCAAGTCTTAAAGAAACGAACGAGCAACCTGATGATGTCACAGAAACTGACATTGATAGTGAAAAGCATCATCATTCTGACGATTTCTTGAAAATGCTCGACCTTTTTGAAGCATATAAACTTTCGGTAGATGTTGGCAAAAGTTCCATGAAGACAGCAGTTCAGGTGAAGCAAGAATAAAGGGGCATAATGTTAGCTCTTGAAACCACTAAACCCAGTGATTTGGTTAAGAAATATAAAATATGAGATGTATTTCTGGCGGAATATGCGGAAAAAAAGAAGTGATACAAAGCCTTGACAAATAAAAGATATTTGCTCTCTCTTGTGGATTTTTATGATTTTATATTGACAGAGGAAATCAGCCTTCCAGCAGTAATGTCGGAGGACATACCGAGAATGAATGTGAGTGTTGCACGTTGGAGCAAGTCATACAATGATACCACTCAGATTCAACAGCTCAGCCGGCAAATATTGCCGTATGCTGATTTTCAGCGACAAGATCCTAAGCCAGATCCAGTGTGATCTGGATAATGTGTTTGTTTCCTTTTATGGAAAAAGTAAGAATCCAGGGCTATATCAAAGTATGCTATGGACAGCAAGTCGGCATCTGTCATTCCTCCATCTGAATGTGGATGCAAAATTACTATGGCCAAATCTACCGAAAGACATGAATTATTAATTATTTGTTGTTTCTCTGTTGAAAATCTTTTATAGTTTATTTGGAAAGTATAGACTTTGATGACAATAGTAGCTACGACCCCCATGATTCATCAAGTAATTCGGATGGAGAGCCTGGATTAATTGGAAAAGCGAAACTGTTTACAGAAGTAGGAGCAAAAACAATTTTATATACTAATAGGAAGGTGTGCATCCCACTTTTATTTTAAAGAGTGATACACTTTTAAAAATTTCACGGTCATTTTCTCAGGAGGAGCGCATAAAACCACGATGCTGTGAGAAGCATTTTTTCATTAATAGTATAGTAGTTGAAATGACGACGTGATGTCTGATTTTTTGCAAGGGGATCATTGCCAATGGAACGTGACATTTTGGGGCAAATATCTCCTGAACCAATGAGAATAACTGACGCTTTTTGGTTTCGCGATATTGGCCATGGGGTGACGAAAAAAAATTTGGGTCTACAACTTTTTGGGATTGGGTGTGACATCATTAGATTCTATGATTGAGGATATCTCCGTAACGGTACATCGTACACAGATGATCCGATACATTTTTTTGATCAGCTTTTGGAGCTTTACAACTTAATGATACTTAACCTTTTGGATTGTGTGATTTTATTTTCGGTCATCCCTATATTGAAAGGAAAATCACGGGATGGGGTAACTCTTGGAGAAAGTGATCCAGTAAAATGTTTTTACCCGGGATACTAGTTATTGAAAATTGTTCTGACATTTTCTGTTCAGGGCCAATTTCACAAACTAGGATCCATCAAGCGCTCGACAAAAGTGCAATTGGAAAATGAAAATTGCAGAAATATGAAATGAAGCAAATTCAAACAAGATTAAAATATGAATGTTTAAAGTGTAGGAAGAAAAAATAACTAGTTATTCCATGACAAAATACGCACCAATAAAGTGGCGTTGTTTTATTTTATTGTTTATATTCTTTTGTTGTTTCTTGTATCAAGTCTTGGTCGATAAGGTATTTGTTTTCTTGGATGCATCAGTGTTACAATGAAGACTTAAAATTTATGAATGCCTAAGGATTTTTTAGTTGGGTGTCCCACAGTAGGTTAGCATTCCAAATCAGAAACCACTAGGTAGTGCAAAACTAATTTACATGTACAACTTCTTTATTTCTATTTCTGTTATTTCTGTCTGGGTTAATGAGAACATTCTTACCTCGTTCTTTCAAACGAAAACACAAGACTTATAACCATTAGGTTTTGTGTTTGCAAAATGGTATGTAATAATACACTAGGTCACAAATTCAACCTAGATTTTATAGTAAGAACTGACTTAAGAACTGACTATTTTGTGTTTTTCTTACATGGTATATTTGAAAACTGTGACGATCTTGTATTTTATTTCCGGAGTTCATGCTTTAACTTTGTGTTGCAATAAAAACTGATACACGGTCAGTTTTTCAAAATATTTGATAACAGTGAGATTGGTCCGTAGTTTGAACAATCAACTTTGGAGCCTTTTTTAAATATAGGAATAACCTTTGCAATTTTTAGTTGGGATGGAAAAACACCAGATTGATCAGTAATGAGAGTGGCTTGGCAAATTCAAATTTGAGAAAAGATAATAGATGACTAGGAATACTGAAAGGGCCAGATGCTTTATTGCAATTTAGTGAGGAAATGCATGAGATTATTTCATCAGTATCAGTTGGTGAGAGAAACATAGAAGCTGGATTACTGTTTTGAAGAAATTGAGAGAAGTGCTTGGAAGTGAAAGGAATTTTAGATCGTATAGTATCCGCAATAAAGGAGAAATAATCATCGCAGGCATTGGATATAATGAGAGGGTCAGTCATATTAAAATTACAAAGATTTAGGCAGGTAGGAAAAGATGACTTTGACTTTTAGTAGACATGATAGAATTGATGCCTTTCCAAACCTTATGTTGAGGCTATTTCTAAAATAGTTTATATAAAAAATCCTTTTACTCAACCTGCACAAAGTTATAATTATATTGCGATAATGCTTATATAAATTATTGAGAGTAGATTTAATCAATGGATCTTTAGCCTTTATAAATAATATTAATAATGATCTTTAGCGATCCAAGGATTTGAATCACGCTTTTTTGACGCTTAGTCAGTACCCTTATAGGTGCATCCAGCCCTCTACCCCGTTGAAAAACTTTTCAAAAAGAAGGTTGATATCATCACAAGAATCAATTTCAAGGGTTTGCTTCCAAACCGTATCAAGAATGTCTAGAATAAAATTTTCACGGTCAAAATTTAATGTTCAAGAGCTATATATAGGCAGAAAGAAGAAAAAACACATAAGGGTAACGGGTAAAAAGGGGAGGGTCGGTAAGGGTATCTTTACTTTACTTACCTTGTTCCAACAGATTTCAACATATGTACTGAACTGGTACGCTTGAGCGTATTCGTCAGAAATGGATTACCAGATATGCGTTACGCTAAAAGATATACGTGAAGACCATGGGGGGTCAATATTATCTACGGGGTCAATATAATCTACTACAGGTCGCGCTGCTTGGTTAGCCTTCGTTCAATGGTCTATAACAAAGTCTAGAGTTCATACGCTGATCACGTTTAAAGCATTCATTATGGCGCTGGAGTGGTGAAAATAAAAATAAAAACACAGAGCTTTTAGTATTATATAGAGGTAGCTATTGTGTACTGATTGTGGGTGAGTATTCTATTTAGTGAACTGACCTACTTGGGCAACCAAATTTTTTTTTAGCACCACACACAGTTATTTTTTTAGAGGGGGAAACAATTAATAGAGGGCAAGATATGACGACAAAAAAGGACACCTCAAAATCCTTCAACAGTCAGGGACAACTCCTAATTAGGCTTCGAAGTCAAATTAGACTTGACACCTAATTAAGCTTATTTTTACGCCAACTTAGGTGTCTTCTCTCCAAATTAAGCTTCCATTTTTTTCAAATCGCAAAATAGCACTAACTCTTATTTTCGCAAATTGGGAACACTACTGTTGACAAAGTAAGGCTAGGTAAAGCTAACTTACCGTCAAAAAACGGAAATTGGGTGTAAACTAGGGGAGATGTTGACGTTTTACACTCTTAAGCCAAATTAAGACGAAATACGCCTAATTAGGATTCGTGTTACAGAAACACTAAACATTATGAGCTGCTACTAAAGGTGGGTTTACAGTTCTCTCGCGAATGGATATCGCGAAGTAAGTTTAAATTCACTATTGCGCGCATGTGCAGAGTTTAAAAACAGAAATTTTTTGTGGTCATTGGCGTATGGTGTATTTGTTATCTCATCAACAGAAAGTGACGATTTTTGCTGAATTAACAAAATAAGCCAATTTTGTACATTCACGCGAATGAGTCGCGTGAACTGTTAACTGTTTTGCAACATTCGCACGATCGAGTTGCTCGATTTGCGCAATTTATTCGTGACAACTGTAAACCGGTCTTAAAGCTTAAATAGGTTGAATTACGCCAAATTAAGCGGAAAACAACAATTTTGTAGATAACTAGCTTTATATACATGGGAATATCGAGAAATTGCGCTAGAGGCTTCGATTCCAGATTGGCTATAGCGTGTTGTCAAAATATACTTGTGACCAATGGCATGGAATGTGCAAATTGTACTTCCTGTTTTGATGAAGCCTAATTAGGAGTATGTGTTCCTAATTTGGATCTCTGAGACGACTAATTAGGCATAGTAAGCTTAATTTGGATTTTTCAAATTTTGAAGCCTAATTTGGAGTTGTCCCTGACTGTTTAAGCTGTGTTCTGCCTCTCCCAATTGTAAATGCCATCCCAATTTACAAACAGAGCAAAGAGTTTTTAAGCGGGTCAATAGATGGATACACAATTTCAGAGATAATGCAGCCATTATGGATTTTGATGTTTTTGATGTAACCTTAGTAGGGCATACTTCTCATTGGATGTGCACGCATTTTTCGCTAATGTTTTTACATAGGAAAAGTAAGACCTGTCGTGTGAAAATGTCTTGATTGTTGATTTTCTTCTTCTGCTTCTTCTTGTACCTATTTTCATTCTGGACTGTTGAGGAGAACTTTCTTCACTTCGTCGGGACTTTTTGGCAGAAAAACAGAACTTTTAAATCAATTTTTCCTAATACTGTCAGTCAAAGCCGGATTGCCACTTGCCCTACTGGCAAACCTTAATAATAATAAAATCCATAATGGCTGCATTATGTCTGAAATCATGTATTCCAGGACAGCTGTCCTCAAACTGTCACAAAAACATTGATTCAATGTTAATTTTAAAAACTACCCACCCACCATGAAGAACGTTGACTGTAACACCATGAATTAACTCTTTTTTCCAAGTATAACAGCATAACAATGATTGCGAAGTGGATCAGTTTTGTAAAATGATGTCAGATTATCACATATTTTAGCTTTTTGGTTCACAGTTGTGCTATAATATCTAGTTAGTAGTGGCATATTCACTACTACGCCACCATCTTGAGAAGAAATTCTAAACTTGGATGGTGCGATACAAACAGAACACTGATCTAGCAGAGTCGTTTATTCTAACACTGTTGATTGACACACGTCACACATTTTATTTTACTCTATGTAGTGTGACGGTCTGGTGTTCTTCCATATACAACAAAACTAATTTCAAATAAGTCAAATTATTGATATATTATAGTGCTTTATATATATATATATATATATTTTTTTTAAAAGCGACTCTGCTAGATCAGTGCTCTGTTTGTATCGCACCATCCAAGTTTAGAATTTCTTCTCAAGATGGTGGCGTAGTAGTGAATATGCCACTACTAACTAGATATTATAGCACAACTGTGAACCAAAAAGCTAAAATATGTGATAATCTGACATCATTTTGCAAAACTGATCCACTTCGCAATCATTGTTATGCCGTTATACTTGGAAAAAAGAGTTAATTCATGGTGTTACAGTCAACGTTCTTCATGGTGGGTGGGTAGTTTTTAAAATTAACATTGAATCAATGTTTTTGTGACAGTTTGAGGACATAAAAGTTTTTACCCGGGCAGGTAGTATATATATATATATACTACCTGCCCGGGTAAAAACTTTTTACCGATGCAATTCTGGCACACAAAGGATCAGTGTCAAGTCTATCGTATGTTTAAAACTGACTTCATATAACATAAATATGTAGCTTTACAAAAATCTTTTGTGTTTCCATGTAAAAATTCATTCCTTTGGAGACGCTTAAAGTTTCTTTCTGCCTGTACTTTACCCGGGCATATTAAAAAAAGAACACATCAATAAAAAACCTCTACATGCCACTACTTCTGGAATAAACTTATTAGTATGTATCATAAACACAATCT
Source organism: Turritopsis rubra (assembly GCA_039566895.2). Classification (NCBI taxonomy): domain Eukaryota; kingdom Metazoa; phylum Cnidaria; class Hydrozoa; order Anthoathecata; family Oceaniidae; genus Turritopsis; species Turritopsis rubra. Next base: position 9,412,839 of record CM077625.1, on the reverse strand, counting down.
TTAATTATAAAATTGAAGCAAGACTATAATCATACTTACTTGCCTATTTGTATGACACACCACTCTTATACAGTTATTTTAACAACTTTATCATAGGTTCTTGACTATCTTTCTTTTTCTTCTCCTTTTTCTTAAAAATCGTCAACAAATGGAAATGTAAACATTTGACGCAATGCAATGGTTTTCCCTTATACTTTCTCACATATGGATACGGAAACCGTTGCCACATTTGTCTAACAAACAACTTTTTCATTTTTATTTTTTTCCGCTTAGGACTTGCAACCAGGGCTTAAAACGCTTATAGTATTAATATATAGATATTTGTTGATGTTTTTTTTGGAACATTTTTACAAATATATGCCTCATATAAAAGAAAAAATTATTGTGACCTTCAAACTTTGCAACACATGATCAAGTTTTTACGGTTCAGAGCACTCTGAATGTGACTTTTTTATCTGAATGGTGGTCAGATCCCCCGATTTGGTGACACTCAATCTTCTTTTTCAACCGGAACACCATACCAAGCTGAAAGGGAGGTTATAGCAACACTTTCCAGCTTGGAATTAATTTAAATTCAAACCAAGTTACTGTTTAAACCAAATATTTTACTGTACAAATTTTCATGAAGTGTCATTTTACCTCAATGGCAAGTTTGGACTAGAGATTTGAAAATCTGATTTGTTTTGCTCGGTGTCAGTTTCAAATTTGAAGTTGCAGAATGTCAAATGTATTAGAAAAGGTTGGTATAGTGACCTTTAAGGTTGCGTTATCTGGGACATTGTGTGTCAATGCTAAAATGTTCAATTAGGGGAAACTTTCAAGAAACAAAGGAAAAACCACCGAAAACCTGAGTGAAATGAAGAAAAACAAAAAGTCTCCTGATCAGGATAATCCCCCTATTGAATGGCAGTTAGGAAAAACAATGGAACGAGAGATAACTCATAATATTTCATTTATTTATTTAACGTTAGGGTCACATAGTATTACAAAAAAATAATAACTCAAACTTACAATAAAATATGTCATAAAATCGGTTAAAATAAATAAATAAACTACTTGCAGAGGTTGCATTTACATTTAATTTTAACCTGCTTAAAATTTGAGTTTAAAAACAAAAAATTTAAGTAAAATTTGAACGTAAGATTTGAATTTAAGAAACTCTCAAAGGTTTGACAAATTTTTGACTCAAGCTGTTCTAGCATACAACCACGAAAATGTACTCTGTGCCATAGGTGACAGTACAAGCTTTAGGAAGTATTACAAGGCTTCATGAGCGGAGAGAATAGGACATTTGATTTGCCTGGAAGAATTGCGACATAAAGGTTGGGTTTAAACCATTCACAGATTTATAAACCTCAGTTAGTAATGGATTTAAATTTCTATGATGGATGTTATCAGTCCCGTAGAGAGATAACATTTCACCGAGGCTAGAGTTACTATAGCCATGAGTAGCTCTTAGGTGGTGTTTGTATGTCCTATCAATTGAAGTATCCTTTCAATTACACTATTGACACTTTATTAACGTGTAACACTTTCCCTGGATGATTTCTCATTATGTGCCACCCAGGATATTCTTGATTATTCTTTTCTAGTGAACTATAGAGCAGTGACAGTGACATTTTCGTTGTACATATCATTGTTGAACAATGGACGAGGTTGATAATATTATCATACATACATTGAAGCAGATAGGATGGTAGGAATGCATTTTATTCTAGAAAAAGATACGTCATGATAATTGTCTGTTTTATTGTCTTCAGTGATATAAAGGTTACAAATCAGTAGACATCCACTTCACTGCAATTTTTATTATTAGTAGTATCTTGACCAGAGTTATATGATAATGCGAAATTGTTCATCTTCTGTTTCAGTGACCTTCCAGATCAGATATCAACATTGCGAGAGTTTACTGTTGAAATGGTAGTCCAGGCTGCTGCAAAATGCATTGAAAATATTAGCCCTGAACAATTCAATATTCCTTCCACGTTACCACCGAGTATGTCGGCAAGGTTTAGGATTGGCTCAAGTTTAGCAGTAGCCTGCCAGGTATGTCTTTATATTTCTCGTTGAAATATAATTATGTATGGTAGTTATGTATAATACATACATTTTGGACTTACTTAAAGCGGGACCACGCCATTGTGGACTCAAAATACACAAGCTGGTGCAGTTTGAACAGAGTCACCAACATCGTTGCGATGATTTCGCCATCATCAAATTTCAATAAAATGAATGACAAAACATTTGAAATCTGTATAAGTATACACAGGCTGAAGAAACCTGAAATAAGCCAAGACATAAGCCTGAGCTTGAATCTTAAGCATATCTGAGGGTACTTACACATGTGGATAAAATATTTATAATAGACAGAGAGTTCAAAAAAGAAAACTTCTCTCTATAGACCTTTCCGTAAATTACGTCAGAACAGGTTTTCTCTCGTTTCTTAGCTCAATAATTATTACGAAGTAAAGCATGAAATTTGTAAGATAATTTTCCCGAGGCGTCGTTTTCTTTTTGTAAACGAAGCAATCATGATTATTATTCAACTTGAGAATGAGGCAAAACCTGCTCTGACATAATTTAGGGAAATTTAGGTAAAAAGTGTTTTGTCATTGTCATGGATATCTGGAATTGACAAACAAAAATGTCCCATACGTTACACAGTAAATATATGTAGAAAAAGACAAGCATTTTTTTACCTGTCTATACGTGTTTTGTTTCCAAACCTTTTAACCTAATACTTTGAAAGATTCATGAACTGTATGACAGAATGAAATAGGCAAAGTTAAAAAATTGTCCTGTATGTTACTAATGTCTCATTATGTTATGTTTAACAGTCAATACACTTAATTTTTCAGAGGTAAGTCAAACTGTTGGTATTTTGTGTTTCAAGACTTATCAATACCAACTATTTCATGAGCAACGTTGAATTAAGTGTTCACCAAATGTTTTGTTCTGAACAATTTTCATGTTGTGTTAAGGAAGATTTGATGAGAATGACCCACTGGCCCTATATATATGTTGAATGTTGTAATTCACATTACATTACTGATTAGACAATTGTTCATTATTATAGGAGCTGGGTTTTAAAGGTGAAATTGGTTATCAAGCATTTTTATATGCAAATGAGCATGAACTTCGAAAAGTTCTGATGTTTCTTATCGAAAAGTTGCAAAAAGAAAGTGCGGCAACCATTGACGAACCATTAGGTACACATTTTCATGAGAAATGTCGAGAATAAGCAGCACGCAATTTTCTTTTGAGATATTTTGTTTCATTTCTAAAGGTTCTGTTAGACAGTGGACTGTTAGATAAACTAAGCTCAAAGCTAACTTAAAATTGATCAGTTTATTGAATATATTACTGTGTATCTTTCTTCTAAATTATTCAAAAAAATCATCAACTAATGTCTACGAAGAAAAAAATATCAATTTCTATTATGAAAAAAGTTTTGAGCATAATTTTTCTAATAGTTTACCCTCTAAACAGAACTTTTAAAATGTGTCATGGTACTAAATTCAGAAATTATTGAAATTATTTAGGAAAAGATGTGATTTTGAATCACCGGATTGCAACTGAACTCAAGCGACAGTTATCAGTTCCCTGGTCACCTTCATATACAAAGGAGAAGAATGTATGCCACCTGAGTGATAATCAGTGGTTTTTTCAGGTTTGTTTGGCATTGGGAATTTCTTAGTTTAGTATCTATGATTTTCAGGGTTTAAAGTTTTTAATTTTTCAACAAAGGGAACATCGTGCAGCTACCCAGTTTCCACTAGCCAGTTAGGGTATCCAGTTGGTTTAAGTAAATCACTCAAACTTTCCAAAGGTAGACTTTTTTTTTATCTGTGTCTCACATTAAAGGGAAAGAAATGTTAGTTTTCCCCCAATGTCATCACAGATTGAAAGATGTTTTATACTTTGTTTCATTTGATTCAAAGAAAGTAATATAGAAAGTTTTGATTGGAATTTTTAAATATGGTAATAATCAGAACGTATTCAGATCACTGATTAGCAGAATGTAAATAATTTTCAACCATGCCAACAAATTTTAAAAGTTAAGATCCTTTACACTAAAATACATTGAAACTTATCTCTTTAAACAGAGCAAAAACTTGATTACGACAAGATGCCATATGTTACCATGCAACCACCTGATCGAAGAGACTGTTACGCTTCCATTCTCGAGGAAAACACGAGGTTATTGTCGGAGCAGCATGAATGGGAAATTGAATGGAATCACGCTGGTATCGCTTCAAGACTTAGTCAGGAAGTATGGCACTCCATAAATTATTAATGATAAATTTTATTGGTATGAGTGAAGAAAGGGTTGTAAGATTTTCTTCGCATGTGTATAAAAGATTTTATTCCAACTGTTTGCTATTTTTTCGATTTGAGTCTTCACCTAGCTTTTGTGCTTCACCATATTTCTCATTCTACGTAAGTTTATCTTGTTTCATTTTCTTTTTTGCAATGACAAGGAATATAGAAAGCAAAAACGCCAAAGGCTCTTGAAGAGAATCAAACAAAAACTGCAAGCTACCATACAAAAGAACGCTAGTAGTAATTCAACAGGAAACTTTGGTTTGAAGGAATTGGTTGATTCTATAAGTGGTATGTTTTTTAAGCATATCATTTACTATTTCATTTACTTGATTCATGTGAACAGCTCTTATGTTGTTAATCAAGGTTCAAGTGTTTACTGTCTGAATGACTTTGCACAGATAGACCTTGAACATATCAGTACCTTTATTTATGTTATAAAGTTCATCATTTTTAACTGATCATGATATAACATATGTTGTGGTACATGTTCAACATGATGTTTAATAAATCAATATCACAACACATTTTTAGGAGGCGGCAACAAGAAAACAGTAAGGGGCTCAAGATTTACCCATGCAGAGAAATTGCAGTTTGCGCAGGTTAGACTATGAATGCTTGCAGAAGTAGAATCATTAATTATTTGTTTATTTCATTATACAGTCAAACCTGTCTATAGCGGACACCATCAGGGCCAAAGAAACGTTAAGTAGAGGTTTGGACTTCAAGGAGAGAAGGCAAGCAGTTCCTGGAAAAAGTGTCTGGTATAAGCAGCTATAGAGAGGTTTCACTGCACCTGATGCACATTTTCATGCAGAATCTTGAAGAAAATTGTGAATGCTCGTGGAATAAACTCCGATCTTTATTAGAGTTTATTTCTTGGTATTAAATGAGTTATCCAAAGAGTTTATAAAAATTGTTTATAGGATGATGAGAAGATCAATGAAGATATCGCTAACAAACAACAGGAACTAAATGAAGAGGAAACAGAAGAGGTTTACACTATCATCCATTCCATATGCGGGTCACAAAATCTTGTTTGTTCTCACTTATTTTTATGGAAAACCCTAATGTTCTCTATAATAAATTGTCCTTTGCTTAAAGATATTCCAAACGTATACAGTAGACTTCTTGTTATCTGGACATCCAACGGACCGCATAAAATGGTTTGATTTAATGAGTGTTCGACTTACATAGAAATCATAGGTGAAGGGAGCTTTGAAATTAGTTCGAATTAGGGAGAGTTCGAATTATGAAGGTTTGAACTACAGATGTTTAGGTAAAGCTTTGCTCTTGCCTGTTTTATTGCAAGATCAAATTTCCTATATGCAGGAGCGCCAGAGAAAGAGGGAGCAAGAGGTCCATGACTTAAGAGATCAACTCAATGCATTAACGCAGCAATTCAGTAACGCACAACTGCAAATCAAGCAATTGACTGCACAAGATCAACAGGTATAAAATTCCTTGAAATTTACAGAAATTCCAGAGCTTTTCCAAAGTCTTGACATTTTAAACTCAATTATAATACATATCTGTCCGTTATCGTTGGTGGTTTTAGGTAAAAGAGCAAACGACAACCTTAGAAGCAAATAATAAAGAAGAGGAATCCGCATTCAGGGTGAAAAAGAAAACATTTGATTTACTTCCAGATGCTGCCGTTAACATTAATAAACTACAGGTGAGTGTTATGTATTCATGGCATGGACGAACGTGTTCCAGTTGATGTAATCACCAAAAATGTTTTTCCAGTATCTTCTAAGAAATGTTCTTCAAAATTGCATTTTCCATGCTATGCTCCTTTTCTAAATTTATCGGTTTTTACCTAAAGCTTTCTAAACATATTTCAATATGTGTAATGGAAGCCTATTGTACACGGCTTCACAATCATCACAAAGCTAGCGTGTTGGTTGGAAGTTGAGTTCCGTCTGTGCAGCAATTCGATAACATTCCACTGGTTCGCAGAATTCAGGTGCATTTCAATGTGTTACACCCCTCGTAGGTTCAATTCTCACTCGATTCGTTACCTTCGCGGTGATTCAAAAGTATATTGTGTGAATAAAGTTTACAATATATTTGAATGTGGTTTCGATGTAGTAACCAATAAGCGGTCAAATTGTCAATGTCTGCACCTTTATATCAGACCGTCACACAGACATTTGTTTCATTAATTGGCACATAATGTTCAAAGTTTGGTACATCTTTCGATGCATGTTTAAGATGAGATATTTTAGAGGAATGACAGCGTTCATGTTTGAAATGTTGATTGCGTGAATTCTGTTCTCATATTAGCAACTTGTTGATACGAGCAGTACCAGACTTGTAAATCTTAACGATCAATGGGAGAAACACCGTGGCCCACTGGTCGAAAAGTACAGAGAATTAAAAGAACAGAGTAAATCGAGGACAGTAAGTATACAGTACTGATCCCTTCCATCAGAGTTTAGATCTTTAAAATGTCTCCTTTTTAAAGTAGTATTTCTTGTGGGTTTTTTTTCTATAGACGGAAGTAGAAGCCAAGATTGAAGAAATTCGACTTCTTCGAGAAAAGATGAAAACTGCCGTGGACGAGACTCGTGGTAAAGACGAGATTTTGAAACAACTGGTTAGATTTTTTTATTTGATTAAAATTATTTTCCCTTCACAAACTTAATTCTATTTTTTCTAAAAGTATTCTTCTAACTATTTACTTACTGTTTTTTTTTTGATTTCTTGCTTTGTCTTTGTTTGTACAGATTTCAGAGTTCGAACGTCTGTCAACCGATGTAAATAGATCGGCGTATACGAAGAGAATACTGGAAATCGTTGGCAACATCAAAAAACAGAAAGAGGAGATTACGAAGGTGGATTTTCTTGTGTTTGTTTGCTTTTTTGTAATCCTGTGACGAGTTCCGCTTTCATATACACCAACTGTATTTCACTTTTAATTGGCGCTTACACTGTTCGATTAATTGGACCGATTTTGATTTCTGCGACATCGAGTAGTATAAAGAAAGAAAAATGCAGACGTAAATGGCCGTACGAGCAATTAATTCGATCGCTGATCGCTGGCTGCGCTCAAACGCGATCACAGGGAGTAGAAGTGAATTTTACCCTCTAGCGCTCATCAGTGAACAGAATTTGGTCGTTGTCATGCAAGTTTGGTTGCTGGTCGCTGACAATTGATTAATTAAAAAAAAAATTCTTCAATATTTGATCTTTAATCTCCTGAAAGTTAATAGGCAAAAATTCACAAATTTGCGTAGAAATATTCGGCTTAGTTGCAGTTCAGTCCTGGAACAATTATCTTGCCCTGGAAAAAATGAGTCCTAATGAATCGTTCTTTGAAACCATTACAGGTTTATGAAACGGGTTAATATTTCCAGGAGTGAACTGCAACTAAGCCAAATATTCTTTAACAACGTTTTAGGTTCAGAAAGTACATACAATAAGCTGATTTTCAAAAAACGTTTGGTTAACTAGCGAAAATTTATATTCACGAAGAAACTTTGGATTAACATGTTGTCTCGTGTCGTTTTTGAGGTCTTGTGCCTTAAAACCAAAGAAAGTGTTTGGTACAAGGTTGTTAAGTTCCAAAAATTGCTTACAATTTATTCATGAAAGTTATTTTCCTGAAAGTTCGATGTCCGAAAGTTTCTGATCCATAGTAGCAGTTGAGTATCTTTTTAATTTAATTTCGCGAATTGAGATAAAACAAATTTTACTCAGGAATTGAATTTCGTGAATTTCGCAAATCATTAGTCTTCATATTTTTTTTAAAATTAAATATTACCATGGATACGTTGACAGACAAGGAGGCAGAAAGTCTTCAGTCAAATGAATTCAGTAAAATCTGATTTTTCATAAGAATTCTCTAACGAAAGTATTCGTGTAAAGTCATTATGTTTTCAACACGCTTTTTTGAAATCTTGAGTTTGATAAACGAAAAAGCGTTAAAGAAGGCCACTCTTACGCGAAGATGTAAAGTTTCTTTCAGGCTATACTGTATGGATCATGGGATTATTTTTATCAAAATAATATGATTCCGATTCGGTATGACGAATTTCAATCGCAATGTCATATTTTTGTAGGTGAAATTTATAAAAGAGTATTACTGTAGGAAAAAATTGAATTTTTAGTGCATAACTGCTGTTGCCGCATTTTGTTTTTAGTAGGTGGACGATAGTCGATTTAAGGAAACATGGATTGATAGATTTTTTTTTTAAATTCTATACGATGAAAGTTCAGATATTTAAAAAAATCTGTTTTTCTCCACCACCGTAACTCCTTATATTTTTCACCTGCTTTTGATGTCAGAAATAACGATGGAGAGCAATAAAGCGAACCGGTTTTAATACACCCATATACTGGTATAACATTTTTTCAAATCGAGTGTTGAGGTTTTTAAGCATATTTTTCTCTGCTTTCTTTTCTTCTTTTTTTTTGCATTTTTGAACACATTCCTCCTGTCATATTTCCAACAAAAGTGTCTTTTTACCATCTAAATGTTTTTATTGTCACCAAGACACCCACCAATTCTTTAAAGTATATAGAAGCTGACGCACGACATGGGCTGTCTACCATTCTGACACTAAGGTCAAAAGGGGAGGGACAGAGGAGGGAGGGAATAAATCGAAAGTGGCATCGAACAGTTTCTCAAAAAATCAATATTATATGCCACTATAAAAGTATATGATTGAAAAAGGCAATGTGTTGTTATAAATATAGCAAAACCTGACATCATGATGATCTCAGCACACGAGGGTGAACAATAACAACAGGTGAGAGACATGTTGTATTGTTGTATTGTTTGATCTTCATAAATGTAGCACGTGAATTATCGTTGGTCATGAATATAAGCTATTATCATGTACAAGGAGCTTTGCTTTGAATGATGAGTTTACATAGAATTTACAAGATCTGCATCGGTAATGATGATGTCAGCACGAGGTGGCACCTCCCGCGGTATTTATAACAATATATTGTCGTTAAGCGGGTACATGTCTTTTAACTTTTTTTACTGTGTCGTTCTGTGGAGCAAAAAATTTGTATTGCACGTTTTTCTGAATTTTAGGCCGCACTCACAGTAATTAAATTACTTTAAATATGTTGTAATGTACCATTCATACATTAACAGCCTCTATGCCAACGTATTGGTGAATCAGCCTATAACTGGGGGCAAAAAATCTTGAATTACAGACGGAACGCTAATGAAACATAGGAGATAAAAATTCTGAACATCTGAAATCCGAGCTTACTCAAAATTCTATGTAATATACATACTTTTTTCTATGGCTGCTTTTCTTTTTGTATAAAAATTTCATGCGGCGTATTATTATAGTCGGCCAGCTCTGCGGCTGACTCAAATTCAATTGAATTCTTTGTTTCGATTTGTCGTATAAATCGAAATCGTTCCAATCGAATAGTGTAAAATAAATAAATCGGTTCCATTAATCGAACATTGTCATGGCACATCGTTTTTGGGTGGGAAAACCCTGTCAGTTTTGCTCGGTTAAAGAAGGGAAAGATTTGGAGAGGCGACTCTTTCTTTCGGCCTTTATTTCTAAGGTCTTGACCGTGATGGGAAAGTGCTCTCAAAATATTAGGTTGACGCACTTTTGCCGATCTGATGGCGTGTGCCGAATGTCTTTTATTATTATAGTGACATAATATTTCGAATAATTGATTTGCTAATACTTTATATAGGTCTTGTTTTATTATTTTTTGAGAAATTTGGTATGACAGTACTTTTCTGCATACCAACTCAATTTTCTAGATTCTCTTGGACACGAAATCTGTACAAAAAGACATTAATCTTTTAACCGGTAAATTAGATCGTACATTCACGGTTACCGATGAGCTGATATTTAAAGTAGGTGTTCAGATTTTTTTAATTGTGGGATTCTTAGGACCAGCGAACCCTATGATGGACTAGTTTGTCTTCAGGGTTACAATAGACTCTCTGTATAATTCAAGGGATCATACAAAACGGTTCGATTTATAGAGTGGTCGCATTACATTTCTTAAAAATCATAGGTGAAGGGACCTTTCAAGTTATTTTGAGAGTTTGAATTGTGTGTTTTAGGACGCGAAGAAAGATGAATTCAGTCGAAAAGCTTACAAACTACTTGCAAACCTGCACGAGGTGATTTATTAGTTCATTTCAAATTCCTGTGTTATTGTGTCAACGGATTTCTTCAAATAATTGTTTGTGGATCGTGCAAGATTATTGGCCAAAATTCTCCATAACTTCTCCATTAATTTACGTTTCATATGTCATGTTATGTTGCGTACCTTCTGCTTGTCTTATGGTAAGTGCGTGAAATAAAAGACCTACCAAGAAAAAAATCTTTAGTTCCGCATTTTTTTAAAAGATCTTATGTGGGGATTTTTTGTTTTGTTGTCCTGGATATTAGAGCTTATTCGTGAATAATCACATGGTCCGTAAAATACTTTATGAGATTTGCTCCTTGTACATTCCACCTTATTTTCATTTGTGTTAGGGATTTGGTAACCTGGTAAGAACGGTGGAGAACATCGGTGCAATCATGCGTGAAGCAAGAGATATTGAGGAACAGATCGATTTTGTTAACGAGCGTGAAGTGGATGAGAACATGCAAAAGATAAGCACCGATTTAACAGAAATCAAGAAAGAGAATAACGACTTAATCAGCAAAATCAAAAAGAAAAAATGATACTATTTTATTTTAGAAAATATCTTCGAATTTACTCCAATTTATTATTATTTTTTCTGGTCTTCTAATTAATATAAGCTAAGGGCCCGTTTCCACTCAAGATTTTCCTATGCCGAAAGCATTTCTGTTTTTTTTCTTAGGGACTGTTCATATGGATAAAAATTACCCATTGATAAGCGAGATCTCGGTAGGTGGGATATTTTTCTCATATGAACACAATTTCCTCAGTAAGCGGGGAAATTTTACTTTTAGTCAGCAAAATTTTGTATTTATTCTTTTGTTCATATACCGTTACGTCATGCACGTTCAGGTCATTTCCTAGCTTACCGAGGAAATTGTGTTTCATATGAATAGAACGAAACTTTTTAGTACCTGTAAAAGTTTTCCCGCTTACCGAAGTAATTTTTATCCATATAAACAGCTCCTTAGGTCACCGATGAAACTTTTTGTTACAAGTTCTTGAAACTTCCATTGCGTTGTGATTCATTAATTTCTGAATATTCATGGATCACTCTTTCGTTGCCGTCGCAATTGCGTAACCAAGAAGCTCCTTAATTCTTCCCAAGCAAAAAAGTATTGAGTGCAAATGGGTCTTAAAGTTAAAGAGTTGATAATTCGAATGGTACGCCGTTGTCTTCAAAACTATAACATAAGGTTATATATTACAAATAAAGGAAAACGTTTTTCCTAAATTATTCTTCCAATCATCTCTGAATATATTAACATTGAAATTAACTATATCGTTATTCCCTCTGAAAATCCCCTTCTTCGGTCGATGGGAAACTAAAGAATAGAGAAGAATAGGATATTTCTTTTTTGTCTTGGAGAAGAAAATTGATAATTATGATTTGTTATCTTCTCATGAACGTCATCGCTGAAAAACTTCTTTTTCAGATGTACCAGCAGAGGTCAATTTGGTAAAAGTTTGTGCGGGATCGAAAAAATGTGTTCGCTTTTGTCTGATTTACAAAAAAAGGTGTTCGCTTTTTGGAGAGGTTTTGTTATGCGAATTCCTTATAAGAAATTATCCGGCGGGGCGAAAATTATTGTTCGTCTTCTTACAGGGAAGTGTCCGTACAGGGAAGTTTTAGTGCAGTTCACACTGCCTCGATATAATGTTTAAAAAATGTTCACGTCTTTTCAATTTTTTCGAGCGCATGCAATGCAACGTGCTGCATATTGCACGCGCATGAAAAAATTGCATAGTGAGTGTGGTCGTTAAACATAACATTTCTTGTAATGCAAAAAAAAAACTCAAAAAAGCATTGTCCTGTATCCAACAAGAAAAAAAATCAAATCGATTTGATATTTTCACGTTTTATGCAATGAATTTTGGAGTTTTTTTGTAAAGCAGCGTGATTGCATAGTGGGTCACGTTCCGAGCATGGTTTTCGTTTAGACCACCAATCAAAACGTTTAAAAATACTTTCATCAATCTTATAATTTTTAAGATGGCAGCGGAAAACATCTAGCTTTGCTGACCAAGCTATCATTATCTGAGCATGCCCCAATATGATTTTTTACCTGCAATAATTTAAAAATTGCATAGCCTGCGCGTGAAAAAAATTGCATTTGAAATGATTAGTCATCTAAGGAACATTTAGTCATTTTTCCCCGACTAATTTGAAAAATTTTCAAAGAATACAGGTAGGGTAAAAGGAACACGGGGAAAATTTTGGTCGGGGAAAAATTTAGTCACCACCCCAATATTTTAGTCACTTTTCCCCGATTTTTCCCCCAATAAGGTATCAGCACAAAATACGGTACGTTCGATGCAACACGCGTATTAATATCCATTCAAAAAATGTGTTCGTATTTTTTACAGAATATTCATCCAAAACAAAAATTCATGCAAAATTTTAGTATTTTGGTTGGTTCCCTTTTTCAGTGATACGCGTATTGCAAAAAAAAGTTGAATCCAATTCAACTTTATTTTTTGGTACGCGAATAGAATTATTGATACGCGTATTTCCAAATTACAATTTCGCATGCTCAATGATACGGTACGTGCTGATACGCATATTATTTGTTGAAGTGGAAATGCCCCTTAAGAAGAAAGCTAACCCTCTCAGCAATATGTCAAAACCCTCAGCAATACCGACGACGGCCCGGGGCTTTTTCACGGATAGTGATACACGAAGTACTTCAAAAATTGTTCTTAGAAAAATAGCGTATATGTTCGTTTTGTGAAAAATGAGACGGCCCGTAATGCAACCTACACACACAGAAACACGCGATCGTCGTTTTGTGTTGTGTTTTCCTCTTGTGAAAACAGCTGAGTACTATATGTTCTTTCATCCATTGTGTTTCTAATAACTGTTTTTAATGTGATACTGAAGGATTTTGTTTCTTTTGTTATCAACAAGTGTTATGTCCTATCATTATTTAATAAAAATTTTGTGTGGTGTAAAATGAAAAGAAGAAGAGAAAATGATAATAATAGGATGTGAGTCATATATGTTCATCAGAAGAAGATGTACACAAAAGGGTACTTCCACGAGTACAGTACAGTTAATGGTGAACTTGAGGATTAACTTCCATAGATGTTACAAACAATCCCAGTGGAAGGGAAAACGTGTAATTCCTTGTTTTGATGGACCTGGGATTTACATAATGTTCATGGAATTCATCTAATTTCAACTCAAATAATACACCCACCATTTCACAAAAATATTCAGCTTAGTTGCAGTTCATACCTGAAATGATTATCTTGCCCTTCAAAGAAGCAAAATAATGAATAATTATAATAATAATTGTTCTTTGAAACCAGAAATTATTGCAGGTTCAATGGAACGGATCAATAATAGTTTTGAGAAAGTGAACAGCGCAACTAAAAGCTAAATCTTCATCATGAAAATTCTTATAATATATGCATCTGTTTTTATATAGAAACTGGTTCATAAAAAAACGGTACGACTATCAGGAGTGTGTTATTCTACCCCCATAAAGGGTAAAATATTGTGATAATAAAAAACATCCCTCCACTCTCCCCTTCTGGTGCAGGGCCTTTTTTCAAAATTTCATCCATTTTAGATTTCCACATCTTTTAAATCTTTACAATGAGGTTGCTTCTGACCATTTTCTAGGATCATGGATGGTATTTACATGTATCGTAAAAGCTTTTGGAACCAAAAACTTGCCATTTCATTTTTTACCAAAAAAATATTTGCATGATGACTCTCACACTTATTACAAAATGGTGCTTTCAAGAATGGTAAAGAATAATGGGTTAAATAAAGGAAAACAATAACAGCGGTTGTCAATTTGTTCCTAATATAAAACTCTCTTACAAAGTTTCACCATAAAAAATAAGACACCGTGTTGGAGTTTCTATTGAATTTCGTCATAGCGAATCGGAGAATGATCAAATCAGTGGTATAAAGTATAGAATAAAGAATGTCAGAATATGATTCTTTTAATTTCGGTTAACCCAAGAAAAGTACATGTATATAATTTCAATCTTTAGCTATTATATAAGAAATGTCTGAGCTTCAAAGTTCCAGATCCAAAAAGAAGTCCAAACGGAAACAAATCAAAAAGAGAGGTTTGTTGACTTTTGAAATTTTTCTGAGAAAAACAGAACACTTCAGATCAAAGAAATAAGTATCAAATATAATTGTTTTTGGATTTTTTTTAGGTGCTGCAAGCATCGCAAATAGTAATGTTGATTCCAACAGTGTTGTAGATTCTGATGATGATTGCGAGAGTGTCACAAGTTTTGCTAGTTCAGTAGATAATTATCAAGCACTTGATATGGAAGGTATTATTATTTGATGGTGTTGCTTTCAACTAAATGGGTTTATTTTTCGTATTTTCAATCTATTTTTCCGTCTGGCTTTTAAATTCTCTTTGAAGATTTGGTACAAAGGCTACGAAACCAATCTCACTTTACTATTCCCATTTTATAATTCAATGTTTTAGATGGCATTGACTATCATGAAGAATTTGAAATGAAGCTGATCGAAAATATAGAAGGCTGCAGACAAAAAGGGTTTGTATCTTGTTGTATTCTACTCTATCAATTATTCTACTTTGGAAGACTTATATGAACATAGACCATCCGCGTTTTGATGAGTGTCAAGGGCATAGATTTAACTCTTTGTTATATACTTGATAAATTATGTTCATATCAGGGCTAAAAATCGACAGATATGTCTGGTAGAAGTAAAAAAGGCTCTCTGTAGCAGATTTATAAATGATTTTGTCTTAGAAAGGTATGAATTTACAGTTGATTTTTATTCAAGGATAACCAAATCTGTGTTATATACCGTACTTTTCATATAATATTGAATTTGCTTTCTAGAAAAGAAACTATTCTAGATTTTGTGGAAAAGCTTTTAAAAAGAGGTCAAGGCGAAGATCGGATTCTTTCATCAGCCATAGGTTGTGCTCACTGCATCCAACTTGGCGAGGGTGAATCACTGAAAGTGTTTGAGACTTTGAAACCAATCCTCATAAATTTAGTTAGTGACGACACAGTCTCGCCATATGTCAGAGCAAGT
This sequence comes from Turritopsis rubra, assembly GCA_039566895.2. NCBI lineage: Eukaryota > Metazoa > Cnidaria > Hydrozoa > Anthoathecata > Oceaniidae > Turritopsis > Turritopsis rubra. Next base: position 9,397,343 of record CM077625.1, on the reverse strand, counting down.
GTGAGTATCTAGTTTTATAAACTGAACATTTTTATGTTATGGTTTCAGTGGTGTAGTATTTTTTACTACAATTTTAATAGAGTAAACAGAGAAACTCATCGATTTTTCTTGGTTTTTAAAATTTGATTGTAGGTATCAAAATCAGTTCAATTAATTGAATAATGTAAACCTCGAAATATTTTGAACTTCAAACCGGAATATTTCAGAACCTTTATATCCCAAAAGCATTTAAATTGAAGATCCCTGTATGAACTGATGAAATTGCTTTACACATTTTCCTAACTAAAAAATGTTGCTCCACAATGCTTCTTTTATTCCGGCTTCTATTTTAGACACAATCTTTTCACACCAATTTCTCTGGTGTATCTACGGCATGTTCTATTGTCAATGTGTTGATGTTGATTGAATTTATTTTAATTGTCACTTTCCTGGAATTTGTAGGCTGCATCTGCACTTGGATTATGCTGTTTTATTGGTGCTGAAGAACAGGAGGTCAATCAACATTTCTTCTTTGTTGATGTTAAACAGTGATGTGATAAAAGTTTTTTTTATTTCAAACATTTTGTTTCAGATTTGAACATGCCTATTTAGTTGTATATAATTGACTAGAGCTAACCATGTCAGATTTTCGGTTTTGTAAATTCCTTCTCTAATAGAGAGAACTTATAACACCTTCCTGATCTCTCTGATGATGATATTGATTCTTAATTATCATTTTTTTAGGACACGTCTGACTGCTTGAAAGCTTTAAAAAGTGCATTTTCCAAAAAAATCCCAGCAAATACATCTTACCATCCCGCATTCGCTAATGCATTGATGGCGTGGGGACTTCTATTAACTGTGGCATCACATTCTGTTGTGGAAGAACAAGTTGAAAAGTAAATTATTTTCACAAGGAACTAAATGGAGTAAACTAAAGCCTTTTGATGATGATGCAAAGTGGTTTAAATTTGATTGGTATTTTTTTTAAGCTGTGTTGGTACTATAAACCGACTGTTGGAGTTAGGTGATCTGAACCTTCGAATAGCTGCTGGAGAAACAATTGCGTTAGTGTATGAGCTTGGCAGGCAAATGCACATCCACATCCAAGGTGCTGTTAATACATTGTATGGTTTACTGCGAGATCTTGCTAATGAAAGTGGCCGGCACAAGGGAAAGCGCGAAAAAAAGCAACAAAAGTCCAGTTTCCGCGACATATGGAAGTCCGTAGAAGTGAGTCATCTATACTTTTTTCATAAAGTTTTTTTGGTGAGTCTTGTTTCCCAAATGTTTTAAAGCATTTTGACCAGAAAAGAAAACGTGTCAATCATCCCATACATCATTGCTCTCATGATTATTGTCACGATTTTTCGCCAATTTTATGAAAAAATTTACTTGGCACATATTTCACTCTTTGTTTATGCAGCACTGGTGATTGATGATTGTTTTGCTAATTTATAAAACTTTTTCTTCATTTATCGCCATACACTTGTCGTATTAACCACAAAAATCTTTTTTTGCTACGTTTTGTTTTATTGAAAGATTTTCATGCTTAGAGCGGTACACCACCTGATGAAACCATCAAATTTGGACTGGAATACATTCAGATGACCTCGTGGACATGGTATGAACTTAGTGCTGGTTTGCTCTTTTACATATTGGACACTAAAGCAGAGAACAAACTGTGGCAACATGTTCGACAACGTTTTCAACCATGCTGCAGTGTACCAACTGTACCACTGTACTAACAGTAATATTGTCCAACATGTGTTGGCACAGTTTGTTCCCCGCTTCACATTTTCATTGTGGTAATGTCATCATTGATCGTAGGCTTCGGAGATATAATGCTTTTAAAGATATCCTTGGCGCTGGCATAAATGTTCACTTGGAGGTCAGTACACTTTCCTGGTGAATTTTTCATTTTTTACACAAGCATCTGATTTTGCTTTTCTTCTCAGACACTAGAGTGTACATTTACTTATTTTTATTTTTTTCAGTCCAACATGCTGCTACGCGAAATATTTGATTTAGGAATTCCCGTTACTAAGGCTATGAAAGACACAAAAGTTTCAAAATATGAAAAGGTAGTCTTGAATTCCCTCTTGTTCTTTTTTTCCCCAGTAAGCTGTTTTTCAGTCGTTTTTTTAAGGATAGGGAATCCTTACTTATTCTTTTCTCTAGCAATTATTGAACGCAGCTGTATCAAAAACGAGAAGTCAAAGAAGAAACCTACGTCGCGATAATAAACAGTCCGCTGTTAACATGTAGACTTGAGAAAGGCCTATTCTATTCCAGCTGGCCACAAAAACTTTGCCTAGTTTTTTTGGGTTTTTTTATATATTCTAATCTTTCTACGCGGTATAGAAGGCATGGCGTTTTATTATTATAATGTATTTATGATCCAATGGCTTTCCTAGAAAGCATTTTACCAGATTTTATTTCTAGAAATGTTTTTTATGTGCGAAAGACACGCTGCAGAATATTTAAAATCGGAATCATTGTCCATTCACTATGATTGGTGGTAACCCTTTCCTGTTCGACACCCACCCTCGTTCTTAGAGTCTGAGATTTCAAGGGGATTCCACTTGTATGATCATAAAAACCACAAAGAGCCAGTACTGTATCATATAATAGAGTATCACAGTTCGTGTTGGTATGATGTGTTTCTTTTCCCGTGTATTCGTGAAGTAGTATGTTTATGATGGTTATGAAGGGGAGGTTAGCTTGAAAAACATTTTAATAATACTCTATTAAATATGTCCTGTTGTCAGTCACATAGTTCGCTTGGAAGAAGATTACTTCTTATTTATAAATACCGTATTTCCTCTAATAAACGCCGCGGCGTTTATTACAAATTGCAGATTTTGGATGCGGCGTTTAATAGAGGGCGGCGTTTATTACAAAATGAAAAATCAAATAAAAACAGCCTTTAAACAACAATGTTTTCTCTTCCTAAAAAACTGTCTAAGCTAATAGCATTTTACATTGAAATTGACGGTAATCACGTGCACGCAATCGTAAATGGTAAAAGGATACGAGAAGTTGGTTTGAGTGTTCCTGCGCAATTCAACTGTTACAGCAAGTAAAGTCCATGCAAAAATTCTTCATGACGAACTGTTGAAGAGGAAAAAACAATATTCGTTTTTATCTTTAGTTGTGGAAGAATTTGTTGATAGAAAACAAGTCAAACTCATATAAACTGTTTGTTATTGCTTTTTTAGTCAGTTTTCTAATAAACGCCGCTTTCTAAGGTGCGGCGTTCTTTAGAGGGCGGCGTTTATTACGAATGTTGAAATACAGGTGCGGCGTTTGTTAGAGGGCGGCGTTTATTAGAGGAAATACGGTATGCTTGATTGGTGTCTTGAAATATTTTTGTTCGTGGTGATGTATGAAAAGCTATTCGTTATTCGTCCCACAGCAGTTAAATACTACTGCCTCAAAAATCTTTTCATTGATCCCCAACGTAGCAATGAAAAACAGTGTGTAAAATAATTGGCGTGGATTTTCTTAGATATTGAAAGTTTTAAGAGCTTACCTTGTATGTTATATGAGAAACACGTGTATATTCCTCAGAGAACGGTTTCTTCTTCCTTATACTTTTTGCTGAAGCTTGGTTCACATGCAGTTCAAAATGGTCTGTTGGCTCTCTCCACTCGCTAAGAAACGTAATGTTACAGCAAGTCGTTCTTTTGGTTGTATTGGCACTTTGGTGGCAACGATTGCTTGAGACCATTATAAACTACATGTGAATAGCATGGTTTTAAGGTTTAAAAACCCTTCAGACCATTTTGAACTGCATGTGAACCAAGCTTTAGTGTCGGAGAATATTTTACTGAAAACATAACGGTAGACTTATATTACATATGAATGTCATTTTCAGAATAAGTAACTATTGGTAACTAACAAAGTGATGGAATCAGGAAAATATTCGACATTCACCGAAACAAACCATTTGTTCCAAAATTTAATGGTGTAAAAAATGCTACCATGTTCTTATGTTATTATGGTTGTTTATTTAAGTAAGAGAATTATTGGATAAAAAAAGTTAAAGATTATATGTCAGTTATAAAACTGATTTGTTTCAGTATTCAACCAAAATTTCACTATTTAACCACAAATATCAGTATTTTCAAACCATCATTATTTCGCTATTCAACCAACAATTTCGACTTTAATGACATTTCATTATTCAACAAAAATTTCAGCATGCAACGTTAAAGTACAGAACCCATCCCACATCGGTCCACAAAAATTATAGATTCATTGCAACAGAATAATCAAGATTAAGGCGAAAGGTAAAGCTGGATTTCTCTCGTGTGCCAAGTTTATTTTAGTGTATTATATTATAAACAGTTCTGCCATTAAGTGGTAAAGTTCTTATTGGATTACCTTATTCTTATTTCGCCGGTCCTTAGTGGCGTGGATTGTAGCCTCTCGACCATATTTTACAAACAAAAAGGCTTGAGAATTCTCTCCTTCGTGGCAGAACACCCAAATTTGTCATTCGCAGAATTAGGACCAGCGGAATATATGGGCCAATAATTTGATTTAACAGTAACGAAACATAACTGAGGAAACAATATGTCACTCGATAAATTGTTTATAAAGCCACCTCGTATACGGATATAATATACAGAGAGCGGCGAAAAAAGGCAAGAAACCCTGGAAAGGAGGTTGGGACTAAAGGTATTTATGAAGGAGGTTTATGTTTTCTGCATGTAAAGTGTCCATAAAAATTGGAATGACGATTACGTACCGTAAAATTGGTTGTGGTCAATTCAAATAACATAAAGGAAAAAACTCCTGAGATTTTTATAAAAAAAATGCAATTTTGTGAATAATTCATTGAAACCTCTTTTTATTGTAGAAACCTTCGGGGCCCAAGAAGTGTGTACGCGTAGGCAACCTCGTACCCAGGGCTTTTTGCCTTTTGATATACGGACGACGGCGGCGCCGTACGAGGTTGGTAAGGGAGATTCTGTAATCATTATAAAACTGTTGAAATCATCAACTTGAGTTAATAGCTTTTAAAAAAAATGGATTATTTGAGGAAGTAGATTTTAATAAGTCAAACGAACTGCAGAAAATCAAAGATACACTGAAATCTAAATCTATTCCTCATTTTCATATTTTTTTCGAGGTCCGTGGGGTAAGGGACTGTGTCAGTTTTGTTTTCACAAAGTGTCTGAACAGTAATGCATATATTTGAAATTTGAACTAATCGAGACTCAAAACATAACAAAAGCACACCTGCGCCATCACATCACCATCGTGTTTATTTGTTTGGAAACATGTATTCACCCTGAATTCCATGAATTTATCCTTCTTACGACATATGGAATATGGATCCACTTCAGAGTCGAACTAGCAAAGCTTACGTTAACGGAAGTTCCACCTCCATCCACCTTACCCTGCCGATTTCTTGTCAAATTTGTCTTGGAAAGGTAAAAGATTGCTCTTTTTTTGTCAGATATTAATCTAATATATACCTATAATATATAATAGACGGGTCCGCTGTTTACATTTACTACATACCACTTTTATACCATCAAATCTCTCCTATTTTCAATTCTTTATTATTACATTATGGCACTAAAGACAAATATCACAAATATGTGCTATTAGAGTGTCTCATGGTGTAAGGTCTCAAAATGGTCATCAACAGAAATTGCAAAAAAAAAATCATGTTGGAAAGTGGGCCGCCTAACTTTGTGTAATGTATTAAAGTTTATGTTGGCAGGCAAACGCGCAGAATGTTTACATTTAACATAATTTATTTTATTTTGAAATGACATTTTAGTACACGTCTGTGGAAAAAAATTGTATTTATTTGTATATAAGGTAGTTTCATCTAAATTTAACAAAACAACATTACAATCTAATAAATGAAAAAGGAAACCTAATTTACGTCCAAAAGGATGTAAGATATGAAATACGATATCCAAACAACATTAGTAATAAAAAGATAAAGACATTTCTTTACTTTGAAGGTAGATTAACGGAGGAGAAAAGGAACGGGAGGATACGTCCGTGTTCAACCATATATTCTTTATTCGAGAAAACAATTTACAAAACAATTTAGAGATAAAACACGGAATAGTGGAATAACAAAGGAGATATCGTAAAAACCATGTGCTGTAATAATCCCAAAGGAAACACTAGAGGTGATATTTCTTTTCTTTACCTCTAATTACCCTTGAAGATACTCGTAACATTTTCATAACTATTACATCACGATGCAAACAAACTCTGATAATCAGCTGGTTATTAAGCATGTCGAAAACAAAATATTGCACCGGGGAAGGGAAAACCTCCCCTATATGGAAATCTGCTTTTAAAACGGGGATTTAAAAGTCATGATTTGAAGTCCCATGGCCAATCTTTCCGTTCCAGTAGTAAACAAGATTTGGCGATAACAGCACGCGTGAATATCAACAACTTCATTTCGCTCGTGTTTTTTGTGTTTGGATTTGTTTAAAGAGGTTTTAGACTCATCTTGGATTTACCCCCAATTATTAAGCAATATTTCAAATTTAAGCTATTGGGTGAAAAGTACTTACTGTAAGCTTCCTTTTTAAATGTTTTTCATTTTTTTTCGTTGATTAATCGCTTCAATATTAATGTGTGTCGAATATAGAAGCATGTCGAACTTAGATGAAACTACCTTATACATGATGCCGATTTCAATAGAATTTGACACTTCAGTCTATGTTAAACGTTGTTCCACATGAATTCTGTTAAAAATGTAAACAAAACAAAACTTACTTGTGATTTCGATGAACCATACATCAAGGTGACAGTTTTACCTGCCGCCTTCTTTTCATTTATAGAAGGTCCACACTACTGTTGGAATCTCTGATTCGAAGTGCTGTCAATGTATGAAAATGAAATGCGAGAGTTTGTGTTTAACGGTCCTGCAATGTTTCAAAGCAATTTCCACACGATCTACATTATATTGCTAGCCCTGTACTCACCACAAGTGTTCCAAAAGCAAATATGCATAAATATAACATGGGGTTTCTTTATGCGTTGATCGACACCCTTTGCTCCTGCTTCTTTAAAGTGATGGGGCGTAGAGGTGTGTTTGGGTGCAATTCCAAATCTGTATTTTTATGTTGGGATCTTGCTTCAAAACCCAAAAACATTGTCGGAATACTTTGTTAGTGTTGTTTTTGTTGTTGTTGCTACTGTTTATTTTGTTTTGCTTTGTTATTGTATTGTTTGTTTTGTTTTGTTTCAACTTACTTTTGACAAAACGGCAGACTTCTCATTGGTTATAATGATCTTTTAACTCAAAATACTTTAATATAGTGTCAAATTCTATTGATATCGGCATGTAATACAATAAAGCAATTTTTTTGAAGAAACCGCAACTCACTATTACACAGACATTCAGTTGAAACCAAACACAAATCAGTTGAGATAAAAGATTTTAAAATCATTGGAAAACATTATAATCAAAACAGTTTTCGACGTAAGGTGTCAGAGGCCTTATTCATAAAACAATATAAAGCTTAAATGTACATTATGTCTGTACCTTTAAAGTTATTTTTATTGTGATAGTATTGTATACATTATTTTACACACACTAGGGAATGAGTTTTATGTAGAATATTTTCAGTTTTTGCAGCCATTGTAATACATTATACATTATACCTTTGGATTAACGTCTTCTAATTCAATATTTTTAACAAAATGAAGTTTCATAAAAAACATATTTTTATTCTCAAGCATTTTTGCTAATGTCAGCACTTTTTTGAGGCACACCCATTTTCACCAAAACATACTACTTGGAAATCTGAGGCACATACTGATTATAACCCTTACATGCATCATAACTCTCTAGGGTAGTACATTAACTGCGAAAAATTTAGGTGGATAAAATTTGGCCAAAAATATTTTGGTGAAGTTATTTGGTCCAGCTTTTTACAATTTGGGTGTGACAAATTTTTGTCCAGGTCAACGTTAGTCAAAAATTTTTTTTGCTCTTTAAGATCTGAAAAACTGCAAAGAAGACTAAATAAAACGTGCAGCTTATAAAACTCATAAATTTTAACATAAAATTAACTTATATAATGTTTCCAAAGTGTTATAGTACTTATCAAGTAGGAAATGTTATATTGGAACCATTTTATTTGATTTTAAATGACATAAACAATAAGAACAAAAGTTTTTTTCGGTGATTTTCATCTCACAGGACTTCCATGACAACAGTGTATGTATTGTGTATTTTTTGTATGTAGTATTACGACTGAGGAACTTTTCCTGTATAAATATTTGATGATAATAATAATAATAATCACTTTTAAGCATGATATTTACATCTCTCTTTATAAAAATTGTAACCAATCAACAGTAACAAAAGAAGGCCCTAAACATTGAACCATGAACCTATTACAACTGAATCCGTTTCCTTCCTAAGTAGGTAGTTAAAATATAGTAATGCTCAGATGTTTAAAGATTTTTGAACGAGTGGTAAATTTAGAGGTTTTTTAAAACCTTTTTACATGATTCAGACAATAATAACAAAAATACTACAGCAAAAAAAGTTGAGCGTGACAAAATTTGGTCAAAATTTAGTCGAAAAAACTTTGACATCATCAATAGAACTATGAAGTCATCAATAGAACTAAACAAGAAAACTAAGTTCAAACATAATAATTTGCAAATTTAAGGTATTATCATAAATCATGAAAAATTCTTGAAAATTTGCATACCCAGTTAGAATGTGCTGACATCAGCAAAATTCAATGGTAACCATGGTAACATTTATCAGTGGAACAAAACCAGAAAAGGTTGAGCTGCATTCCTACCAAGTTTCAATTCCCTAGCATGAGTAGAATAGATTTTATAGGGGGAGGGGCTAAATATGATCTATGATTACAGTAAAGCTTTCAGAAAAAGTAACACAACAAACATGACAAATAACAAACACAAAATGACTTTTGGGCTGTATTAGAGTTATGGAATTTGTGGAAAATTTATTAAAGTATTCTATTTTCAAGGACAATTTGTTCTGCATTTTTGGGAGATATCGAATTTGATAAAATGCAGCGGGCATGATAGGGTTAAATTGCTTCATGAAAAAGGTAACAGTGAAAAGTTGCTTAATGCTGATGATTAAGCGGAAGGGCACATTCTTCTAAAACAGCAATATTTCCTACACATGAAAACAATTTTGAAGAATGTGCCCTACTGTTTAAGTCGCAATTGCAAGCTCCTTTTATTACTTTAACTATACTCTTGAAAAAATATAATCACATAATAACACATAAATATAAATCATTAGATATTGTTGAAAAGTTTTGTTACCTTGGTGATACTATGGCGGTGGCACTAGGGGTGGGGTAACTAGGGGTGGTGTAGAAGATAATGTTCCAGCTAGGATTAAAAGTGATTGGAATAAGTTTAGAGAGTTGTTGCCTTAATTTCTTAGCTGAGGTTTACCTTTAGTAAGTAAAAGGATGTTTTTTTTGGTGTTGAGACCTGAAGAATAAGTTTCTTGAAAAACATTTTCTGCATTATTGTCATTTGCAACAACAAAAAATCTGGAACAATATCATAAAGTTACTTATGACACAACCTTTCAGAAGTAATCATGCAGAGAATTATTTCAAGGATACAAACTTGCGTTTAGTAATGTGTTATTAATGATACGTTTTCATTCAATTCAGGAAGATGATCTAATACGAGGGAGTCAGTAAAGAACATATTAATTAAGTTAATGACATTTTTAAGGAATTGCTCATTCTGTTTGTGTTTTAATGAAGTTGAACTTTAAGCTATTAATTATTTGGTGTATCAATAAACTATATGTAGATGAAGATTAAAAAAAACAAGGCTGTTGAAACTAACTTTTTTTCATTGTTTTGAGAATTTTGTTTTCAATTCGCCATGGAATACTAATCAGAAATAGAAAAACGATACCATCTTTTTTTATTTGCTAAGGAGATCGTTTGTGGAAATGAAAGAAAACTTTTTGGTAGAGCGATTCTTAATAGTGGTTTGGTTATCGCAGTATTCTTAACAAATCTTCAGAAGGCTTCGAATTTTTTTGTATTCGATACCAACATTTCGTCTGGGAATTTAACGATCATAACCCGTTTGAGATTTAAACAATATTGTGATGAATGAAAATTTTGGTACATTTTATTTCTGCTTGTATGTTTCTGTCTCCTTCAGTAGATTTTCCAATTCATATTCCTTATTATAAATATAAAGAAACTTTCGCGAAGATATTTCTCGAAAATTAAATTCACTGTCAATTCACTGGTAGTCATAACTGCGACTGTGTAAGTTTCTTCATGCGCTTTTTTTCCAGGTCAAAGATCCTGTTGTTTGTTCCAACCAACACGTGTTCTGTTCAGCCTGTCTGAATTTATGGTTACGGAACCGAGACTTTTGCCCGGTATGTAGGACCACGATCAATGTAAAGAATCCATACAAAAAGATCTTAGGTCAGTAAAACCATCTCGGATATTTAATAAAGACAAATTTTTTCTGTTTTATTTGTTTTGAAAATCTCATGTAATTTTGGACCAGATATTACGGAGCTATCAAAAAGTTCTCTCGGCAAATTTCACCATCCATTTTGAAAGGCATATCAGCAGCAATCTCCCAATAGAATCGGCAACAAGCAGAATGTTGTTTAGAAAAAGGAGTTTACTAGCCTCTCTTCGGATTCGCAAGGACAATTCCTCTTTGTTGAACTAATGACCCATTTGTTTTTTTTCATGACTGCAGCTTGTCACGTAGGAAAAACGATCGAAGTTCAACTATGTATTGATACAGTGAGACATGACTGTGGCCTTCTTGACCTTACCCATATTCAACTATTTTGATGTTATTGTGATAGCGACAATGTGTTCCGACCTCAGTGTGACCTTTCCTCAGTGTTGAAATAAAACGGTCACCAATGATTATACTTTCGGTAAAGTTTTTTTTTTTTTTTTTTACGTAGACGAAAAAAAATGAGGACGTTTAAGAAATCTATTGGAATAGAATGAGAGATTATGTTAAGGCTTTCACGATGTCAGGTGAATGAACATTTTGGGTGAAGATATTTTTTTAAAGAAAAAACACGCTTATTTTAGTACTATTTGTTGAGTCTTCTTTTTTGTATGCCTTCGTAGAAAAACGTTTGGGTGAAAAAATTTGTGTTGTATAGGTAGCTTTGATGAAAGTGGAGAAAGTATCGTGAATGATCCGTCCATCAAGTTACAAATGAGAAGGACAAGATTAAAATTATTTTTTGAGGAACTGCAAGTAAGTAAACTAAGCTTGTGGTCCTTCAAATTTATTTTGTTATTATTCCCTCACATTGAACTGTTATATATAAAAAAGGATCATTTTTTAGAAAATAATTTCTTAAAATGTCCGGTGCTTTTTTCAGGCGGAAACGGAATACTTGGATGAAGCTGTTAAGAGTTGCTCCTCTGAAAATGTCCGCTTGAAAGAGGAGAATGAACACTTGCGAATACACCTTGAAGATGCGCGGGAATTAAGTCGTATACGCGACCATCAGAAGAAGAGTCAGGACGTCGCCAGCAACAAGGAGAATTCAGTGGATATCAACACCATTTTGAAGTTGTCCAGTAAACTACAAGAAATGATCAGCGCTAATGAAAAGCTAGCAGAAGTGAACAGTGCCTTGAGAAAAGTATGTCACCCACACCACACACATTTCCCGAATCTCCACCTCGTTTTGATGCGTTGTATTATTTCACTGTAATTTTGCAAATCACAGGTGGGACATTTTGTAATAATTTTCATCAAAAAATCGCATCGAAACGAGGGTAGGATAGATTGACAAAATATCGACATTCAAAACACTATTCAGGAAAGGTGTATGTATTGATACGCAATGGTTGATGGAGGAAAAAACATCTTTCGGGTGGGTGGTCAGTTGCGTTTCATGCCTTGCATTCGTCGTGTTCGTTTTCTTTAGGACTTGACGTTGGTTCGTGATGAAAAAGACATGTATCAAGAAGAGATGAGACGGTTACGTGAAGAGAGTAAATTCTCTCAGTCTCCACAAAAGTAAATCGTAGATCTTTGCTTGCCTTATAATACAATCTTATTTCGAAATGTCCAAAAAAATGGATTCTGTTAATACGATAATACCATTCCAAAATTACACGTTTGACAGTTGACTCTCGAGAAGTGGAACCTCCACAGGACCGAAGAAAATGGTTCCACTTAGCGAATATTCCACTTATCCGAAGTTGCCATTTGTTAAAGGCATACCGACTACCCAGGGTCTATCTTTAATTTAGTGGGTCCCACGATATTAAAATTTAAGCGAGAGAATATACAAACAGAAAGTACTAACCTGTTTTCACTATAAATTTAGTATTTAAGTGTAAATTTTCTTCTAAAACATTAAAATAATTTTTATGCTAAAAGGATAGAACCAAGAAAAGTTTTAAAGAATTACATATAACATAACTAGAAATATAAAAGAATACGATTTTATTATCTTCGTTGCACTAAACTCTGTGCATCTGTGCATCGAATATTGCCAACAAAAGTTGATCGTGATTATTCTTTTTCTCTCCATGTTGTTTTGCTTTTGAGAATGATGAAGAATAATATACATACCAGCCAACTTACCACGGTCAGTGAATTACTGGAGGCGCGAGTAATAAATTATTATAAGTTCAAAATAATAATGATAAAAAAATTTCTGGTCCCCATAATTCAAAAGCATGTAACACGCGGCGACTTGCCCCGAGTCTTCGTACTCAAATAAGTGATACTCTGGGTAGTTCGGTATACCTTTAAGTAAATCCAAGAAATTACCCTTTTCTATTGCAGGTACAACAAATACGCCATGGTTGCGTTGCAAACTAAAGTCGACAATTACGAACGCGAGATGCAACAGTGGAAGAAAGCGTTAAAGCGCGCTGATGAATATATTGAAGAGTTGACAACTCAATTGGATCACCTTAAAATTAAAGAAACGCATTCCACACTTTCATCTTTGGACGATCGAATCGAAGTTCCTTCCCAATTGTCTCCGGCATCATCTGATCAATACTCACAAGCGAAACCTACACACAAACTTCACGACGCTGGTTCCTCTATAAAGAATAGTAACTATGTCTCCCGAAGTTCTCTCTCACTTTCTAACCCAACTAGCGCCAGTCATTTCTTAAAAATGTTGTTACCAAAGTCAGATGTGTCGACGAGTGTACCTTTTGGATGTGCTGGAAAATCTCCCGCGTTACTCGAAGAATTATACAATACAAATTCACCAACGGAAGTAGTTGAGAACGCGGAGCGGTTTCCTGCGTGCGCGAAATTATTAGAACTGACGAAAGCACGCGAAGGATTGAAAATGTCCGACAGTGGAAAGCATTCCCGTCAACTGTTCAGTAATAATGACGCCGTGAAAGTAAGGTGGACCAACACAACTACCCCGACCGACTTACAAGCACCCTGCAAATCTCGGTATTTAACTGAACAAGGAGTTAGAGGAACTGATGACCAGCATGCCGATGCGGAACTGCTAAAAAGAAAACTAGAGATAGAAAATATAACTTTGGTGCTTCCTGCTGAGCATATGGGCCAGTGCGGTGGCGTGTGCGATGGTGAACATACTATGAATCTTAACCATTCCAACGATCCTCCTTTAAATGGTTCTGAGGAATCAACTCTGTATGGGTTTTCACCAGAGAAAAGAATCAAAGTTGAAGATAGAACCTGAGATCTAAACCCCTTGTGTCCTTGTGTTTTTAGACTGTTTTATGAGTAAAGATTATAATGTATTTATTATGAAACATACAGAAAGAAATAGCGTAAACTTCTTCTTTTTTTCAATCATCCCAAAATGCAGAAAAGTTGCTAAGGAAAGGAAACGGCCAAGTGTGCAAATGAGAGTCCAGTCTCTTGTTTGATTGAAATATGGATATGGTTTACCAGAGCTGGTTATTAACGACTGATTCGATGGAAAGATCGGCAGATGTACTCTTACGTTTTTCGGAACTTAGACTTCTTTCAGTTAATGGTGGCTGAAAATGTTTTGTCTTTGAAAAATCAATCCCTGCTGCGATTAAAAGAGACGAGGCAGTGATTGAAATGTGATTGAAGGAGAGACTATGATTACAAGGAGGAAGGAGGTGGTCAAAGCCTACATGAATTCATTTCATTGAACGGAGAGCGATTCCTTTTTTGTTTGAGGACCTGTCACATCAAATCAATTAGTAGAGAACGAAACGTATGAATTGTTGGCTGAAGAAGAAATCCTCATGAGGCAAAGATCTATCTGTAGTTCTTTTTTTATGTCGTATTTTGACTTGGTTATTAGAAACGCATCAAAACATGACTCGATACCCTCCGTTGTTGCTTAAAGAAATATTGAAGTCATAAGTTGAAACTGCGGTTACCAAATCATTCAGGGATGTCGAATAATTTCTTACAGTGCATTTGCTGATTCTTTTTCTGAAACGCTAGATACGACACTTGAAGTTTGGTTGCATTGTAATATATGTTCCTGAGCATACAAGATGTTGGTTTTATTAGTATTTGGCTTTCCGCGTAGGCATGAAAGATATTACAACCGGCAGTGTTTTTTTTTTTTTCATACTGTCCAAACCTATAGTAATTACTATACGTCCGTATTCATTGCCGTGAGAGAAAATGGTGGGCACGTAAGTGGAGTGAAGAATTCGATAAAACTTACACCAGATTTTGAAAGTGCATCAATTTTAATGAAAACTTGCATAATTTAATCATGCTGATTTCAAATTTGGGAAACATTTCACGTATTTTTGGCCAAAAAGGGCAATTCGGAACAATTTTCATGTAGGACAATTTAATAATTCTGGTTTCAAATTTATCAATCGTTTTTCATATTTTGGCGCAAAAAGGGCCATTTGGGCACAATTTGGACCAAATTTCGAAAGTGCTTCAATTTTCATGAAAATTTGCAATGAACACAAATCAATGACGAGATTTTCCCTTATTTTTTCACTTTAGTTACAATAAGCTTACTTGCAGAAAGCCTTAAGCTGTAGCTCTAGTCCACTATGCGATGTACCAACTATGAATAATGAAAATAAATAAAGATGAAATCACGTACACGCGGCCTTAGAATTTTTGAATTCACTGGTGGATCGTTTATTACTACAGAAAATATCAGAGAAACCACATGTATTCTGTGACTTTCGTCATCAATTATTTTGAAATAATTAAATCTCCCTAATTTGGCTGCCCTGATGGTTCCAAACATCCTGTTGCTATGACTTCTGAATTCCCCTTTCGTACGCTATTAGTTTTGTAAGCCTCAAGATGAATGTAGTTCACAATGCACACAATAAATAAAACAAAGCTTGCTTTACAACTATTGATTATCCTCGCCTCTAGGTGGTTCCAGTCATAAAAGTTGTGACCAAACACCGGAACACAGAATTGGTAAGAATGTCTGAATCATTATCGTTGATCCATCATTGGATTTCAAAATGACTAATTAAACTAACATTTGATGACAAATCTCAACCTCGAACTCAGGGTTCCTTGCCTTTAGATAAACTGGCGTTCGTATATCAAAAAGCAAGAGGCCCTGGGTTCGAGGTTCCACAAATCTTACGATTTACTTTTTCTGAACGGATTTATGAAATTTTAAGGGGTTTTGTCAAAACAATTAATGTTGGGCTGAAACTCGGAAAATCTATCAGAGAATGAGGTAAATTTTGACCAGATTTTAAAACGCAATAAAAACATTAGTTTTCCAGTTGATTATAACTTTATGCTCGTAAATGACGCTCACTTTCGAGAGTTCAAGACATTATCACAGAGAGTTCAAGATAAACATCTCATGATTGTATACAACAGTTAGGTCAAATATGAGAAAGAGTGAATAAAGATTTCCACATCTGATTATAACTTTTTCCCCAATATCTAGTAGTTTGTTTAACAGAAAAAACAAAATAGTAGAGAACCAAAATATTGTTACTCTCTATAATTTGCTCTATAATTTTACCACCGTCAACAAAGAATTCTGTTACAACAAAGTATAGAAATAACATCCCTGTTATAACATAAATCCCTTTGTTTCAAGAAATTTACTACAGATTATAGTTTTGATCTTCTTATCCATTCACAACTTACTGTATTTTACTCTGTCTTGACAGAGGTGCACAGAGAGTCCTAATTCTCGTGCCATTCCTCTTTCTTAACTCCTTGAAGTTTTTTAGCCAGCTATTTTCCCCAGCCCTTGAGTTCCTTAATAGCCGAGTTCTTATAAGAAAAAGTGTAATCTCTTAAAGTAAACTATGATGTTCTAATACCATAACCAGGAAGAGTGCTGGTTTTACTATATACTTTTCTAGTTTGAGATTTTGTTCTTGTTCTCTCATTCCTATGCGGAACAGATAAACTAATTGTTATTATAGGAAAATTTTTATGAGAGACACAAATAAAAATAAGAAAAGAAAAACCAAACCCGTGATTATTGAGCTGTTAACAAATTGAAACAAAATTGAGGATGATGGACGGGTTTAATCCCACCTCTTAGTCACCAACAACATGCGTGAACTTGACAATTCAAATATTATTTCAAGATATTGAAGGATTATTTTTAACTCATCTTTTTGTTTATCCTGTATCGTCGGATGTAACGCTTATTCATCCAACTCATGAGCTGATGACATAAAAGAGAATTTGTTTATGTCTAACTACAAACGGAAACATTAAATGTTATCTTTGTAGATGATGAGACGAGAAAAATAAACTGAAAGTAATTGATTACCTCCTCGGAACTGTTCCGAAAAAGAAAAGTGTTCTGTACACATGCAGCTCGGTTACTTTAACATTCATTGTGAGGTTCATGCGAGGGATTCCAATTTCCTTATACTTTTTATAAGCAAAATTGACTTTGTGATGAACCATTTGATTTTTCTACGGTTAATTATATTTATGTGTTTTAAATTTCTCTGATGGCAGGGGCGGATGCAGAGAAATTTCATATAGTATTATAGCCACAAAACCTAAAAAACACACACCCCTACATAAAAAATTCAAGAAAGCAGACAAGAAGAAACGAAATTATAGTTTACTTTAATAGATAACACTCTTCAGAAAAGGATCGGAACAAACTCGCCTGCTGCTCCCACCCTCTCCCTGCTGTGTCCCGCCTATGTATGGGTTGATGATGCGTTGTAAACATGATACAATATGTTTTACTGGCCTCGTTTTAACAAATGCTTTCTTTGTTATTTATTCTGGTAATTACGAAGAAGATGCTCCTTACGATTTAGTCAACGGTTTGCAAAACTTTTCAATCCTTTCAGTCAATTATTACGAAAACTGAAATGCAAAAAATGTACAAAATTGCAAGTCATGATTACCTGCCATTCCGAACATCGTCTTACGTGGCAGCGTATGGTCGTACCAAACCAAAACGTCACGTGGGTAAAGTCAAACTTGAAATGATATTATCATTTTTCCATGCTCAAACACACTACATCAAATTTACTTAAAGGCATATCGAACGAGGCCCGGAGTTATAAAGTCGAGTTATGGATTATGACGTCATAATTCGAGTTATTAACTTGAAATTTTTAATTTTCGATATCACTTCGAGTTACTAACTCGAGAATATTATATTGTTTTAAAAGATTCCAGTTACTTACTTAAATATAAAGTTTTAAATTATGATTCTCGAGTTATCGTGCCTGCTTAATTTTCAAAATATTTTGTATAGCAAAAACAATTATTTTTCATATTATAAGCATTAGTTTCAAAATAATCATGTCGAGTCATAGTCGAATTCAAATCATCTCCACCACCAATCCCCTGCCCGAAACCCCCTTACTTTTCCGTTTTTAATCCCAAATTGTTCCGAGATTCAAAGTAAAATATGTCAGCGTAGAATATGTCATGGTACAGCTGTTGTTAAAAATGTTTGAACGATGCATAATATAAGGATTGCTTATTAGAACTGCCATATTACCTATCTACATTCTTAACTGATTAATTTTGATCCCATTTTTACATTGACAAATGTAAATCAAAATTAGCACTATCAAATTGTTCACGTGCAAATTTTCAATAAAATTGAACAATTAAGCAGACACGATAACTCAAGAAATATCGACTTGATTTATTTGAAAAAGTTATTTCGAGTTAGTAACTCAAATTGTAGAAGCGAGAAATATATTTTCGAGTTAGTAACTCGAAGTGACATCGAAAATTAAAAATTTCAAGTTATTAACTCGAATTATGACGTCATAATGCATAACTCAACTTTATAACTCGATTTTTTAACACGGGTTTTCCGGGCCTCATATCGAACTACCCAGGATATCACTTATTTCGAGTTCGAAGACTCAGGACAAGTCACGGCGTTTTACATCCTTTTGAATTATGCGGACTTTTTATTATTATTTACTTATAATTATTTATTACTCTCGCCTCCATTAATTTACTGACCGTGGTAAAGTTTAGCTGGTCTGTATATTATTCTGACAATTCTTCATCCTTTTCAAAAAGCAAAACAACATGGAGAGGAAAAGAAGAATCATGATCAACTTTTGTTGGTAATATTCGATGCACTGATGCACAGTTTTTAGTGCAACGAAGATAATAAAAATGTATACTTTAATATTTCTAGTTATGTTATATTTAATTCTTCAAAATATTTCTTGGTTCTATCTATCTTTTTTTGAGAAATCCTCATAGGCACTTTGTTAAACTTTCACCAGAACTTTTCTCTTGAAAATCATATTTTTCCGCTAAATGGTTAGACATAGCATAGCCTTTATTGTAATAATGTTAAATACTAAATTTATAGTGAAAACAGGTTAGTACTTTCTGTTTGTATATTCTCTCGCTTAAATTTTAATTTCGTGGGACCCACTAAATTAAAAAATAGACCCTGGGTAGTTCAGTATGCCTTTAATTTTTTTTAATGTAATAGAACAGTAAGTTGGACTTGGAGTAATGATTGATCATAGATTTAGATATGATTGATTTGTTTTTACTTGGCTGAGAGGACAATCAGAAATTGCCAATTACGTGAAGCAAAATAAGAACGCCAAAAGGGTGAACATTTCAAAAGAAATTGTTTTCATTGGAAATGAATCGTGAAAATATGTAATCATGAAGTCAAAAGGTTATTTCTCATTGTACACTAATATTCTTTGAATTTTCATACTACACTATAGCTAGATTTCTTTGGAAGAATAAGATTTCTTGTGATTTATTTCAACTGCGCACGTGCTCTCGAAAAAGTAAACATTCTTAGCGCCACTTCACTCGTGGTTTGACATTTTCTAATTTTGGTTATGCTAATTTTAGCTGCACGAGTCGTTACAAGGGTTGTCCTTGTTGCCAGTTATAACAAACCTATTTCAAAGTAATTCAAATCAGCTGTTCATGTTTTTGTTCACATTAGTTAGCCGATACTTTGGAAATTTTTTATTTTTTTATCAGCAGTTAAAGCAAAGCCATTTTAAACACTCATGAAAGAATTAAGGTACAAAGGTTTCATATGTGCAAAACATGTTATTGACGGTCACGTGCTATTTCGCACAAAATCACACAATTTTGCATGCTCAGTGACAACGATAATGTCAAATTCAATTCGGATTTCTTCGAAATTGAAATTGCACGAGTCAAAGAGGATTATCTCATTCTAAGAATAGATTTCAGCACAGAAAATTATGTAATCTTATAACTTATCTTGTTATTGTTAAAAAATGGTGTAATTAATGAAAAGGTCTATCTTTTTTCTTTATAGGAATCCCTTCGCACTGTGAAAAATC
This sequence comes from Turritopsis rubra, assembly GCA_039566895.2. NCBI lineage: Eukaryota > Metazoa > Cnidaria > Hydrozoa > Anthoathecata > Oceaniidae > Turritopsis > Turritopsis rubra. The sequence goes on along the minus strand of CM077625.1, from coordinate 9,377,598 downwards.
TATCGGTAAGCATCCAGCAGTTCCAAAAAACACTTCCACTGCTACATCATAAGAAAAAAGAAATATTGGAACAATCTGAGAGCTTGATCAATTTCAAAGAAATTGATTACCACCACCAAATTCATTATTTTGAATTTTAGCAGCTCAGCAAAAATAGAACAACAAAGTTTGTTTTGTTTTAAAATATGTCATTATACGATTGCGTCATTATCAAGAACTTCCATATATGGTGAAGGTCTTATATAAATATACCTGGCACATAAGTGAAGGATCAATTTAATGTGAATGTATAATCTTAACGTGGAAGAACATTTACAGCTTGAAGATTAACAGTTTTAAGAAGGTAACACATTTTTGTTTTGATTATCTTGTAAACAGATAAACAACACTTCAGTATTCGAATGTTCAAAGAAAGGAGGGTTAAGATTAAAACGAAAATTCGATCTGTATTTCTATCAGCGTCTTTTCAAAAACAAGAAAATTACTGGAGATTTTTGCCAGCAACATGATTAACAAATTCGTCACTGTCGGTATGTCTGCCTTGCCTTGTACGTAAAGAAAGTAATTTTAAAGAAAGTATGGGCCAGTAAGCTAATTTTGAATTACGTAAAATATTTGTGGTATTGAAAGAGAGAATGAACGGCTGATAAGTCAGTAAATAAATCGAACGAACGCCAGGAAAGTGGAAAACATCTGCATTGCACGAATAACATAAACATGTGAGAAGGGCTTTATGATTCATTGCAATTAAAATTCTTCGAATTGCCGTGATACACATTTACTATAAAACAAGGAATACTTCCCACAAAATTTTAATCGAGACATTCGAAAATCAAAGCGGATTTTTATTTTGGAGTTATTTATTTACTTAATTCATAAGAACTTGAAAAATTCAAAACAATTCGAAATTCATCATTAAGTCAAGTAAGTGGCTCATTACTTTTTGTTTATGGAAATTGATGTATTCAAAAAATCACCAACCCATGTGAATGGAATCAATGTAGATGTCACTCTGATTTTGAGGATTGTAAACTCGTTAAATTGACTTCAGAAATGTGTTTTTAAGTATCATTTGATGACAGGAAGGAAAGGCAGGCTGGCAAATGGCAGTTAAATCATCCATTAACTTAAGAGAAAAAAAAAATTACCTTTTGGAGTTGTATAAAAACTTAAGTTTTGCAAATTTCTATTCATTATGTTTATTGGGGTGTAGAAAAAAAGTTCAGCTGTTCGAATGACATCTCGTTTAAAATTTCTTTTAGAAATAATCACGAAATTATGGAATTCCATCAACAACGGATTATTTTAATTGTTTGGTTCACTTTCATTGTAAACATATCATTTACGACGTCAATGACGCTCATTCTTTCTCGTCAAAACAAGGACGCTCTTCCGGCAGTTAACCAACAGACGTTCACGTGTCGGAGTATCTGCGGCGGAGAATATGACGTTTGCTTGAACATTGTCACCAGTATTGGTGGAAAATTCATTTGTTTAAGAAATGCCGTCAGTTGTCGAAGAAGGTGCAGCACAGGATACGTCAAAGCCAAGACGAGACCGAGCGTAGTGATAAAAGATCCAATCATTGACGAGTCAAAAAAGAAACTGGTGCAAATTTGGTCGTAGTAAAGAAAGAACTGAAAGAATTGTTGTTGAGTTAATAAGATGTTTTGTGATGTCTAAGCAGAATCGGTTAATTTGGTAGAAGCCATTTTGCAGTCAGGAGGTCTCACCGCGAAGACGAAAGACAGTTTTTTTATATAAGGAGTTGCTTATTTATACAAAAACGTATATTTAAATAATGTAGAAAAAAAATATTTTGTACAGATGATATAGATATGTAAATATGATGGAGAATATCTTTACTTTCAATCAGTCATTTTTGTGGAGTATATACTTCCGATACCCAATAAAAATCCCCTGAAGAAATTCCCTCTGGCAAAAAAAATTAAAATGATTCATTTTCTATATAATTGATGTAACCAACTAATAAAAGCGGCGTTTACAAAGTTCGATAAATTCATCGAGGGAGTGTTTATTTTGATTTGTCGTAAAAATCAAAAGGGCTTCTATTAATCGGGAGTTCTTTCCGAAATCCTCTTTTATAATGTTCATCGCAGGGATTTTAGGGATTTTTAGCGGGAAAGACTTCTTACTTTCGAAAAAAAAAATTAAAAAATAAAAGCTTTGAAAATGTTTTATTATAAAGCTGAAATTTTCCAACGTTTATTAGGGTAAACTACATGTGCAACCATGTAGATTACCAGTAAAAAAAAAGTTCAATAGAGGAAGTATATAGCGTCCTGTTGAGAGGATAACAATCATAGAGGTAAAATGTGGTTTTCCGTTTATAACCTCAAAATCCTGACCGAGGAGCGCTTGAATACAAGAACCACCGCGGAAAGCCATGTTGCTGCTTCTGGCCAATAACAAAGAAAACGACAATCCCTTCCTACTTTGGAGGCTGTTTTTATCCGGTTTGAGCTGGTTCGGGCTGGGCTAAGTGAAGTGGTTTGTTTTCTTCGCTTTAATTTCATATTTTCAGCTCGGTTAACAGAATTAATATTATTGGCTTTAATGTCACATGATGAGAACACGCGCATGCGTCATGAGTAGAAAAGTATATTTAATGACAAATGGAAGACGATTTAGAAATTCTACAAATCGACAACAGAATTTTCAACGGAAATCTCTTTCTTCATACGGTTTTCTCCTCCACCATCTACTATCAAAACATATGATTAACGGCGATTACTGCATATACTTTTTGTTTACAAAAACTGTTTATTCTCAGATTACTAGAAAAATATTGTTATTTATCATGATTAGTTCGACCACATAAACGCGCCATATTTATCAATAAGAACCATTACCAAAGGTAAGTAATCAAACCGTACATGATTATATATTGAACACATAACAAGTGAAGCACCATTTCATTTTTTTATAGCCACATAATCTACTGAACTGCATGTACGGGAAAGGAAACGCTAACTAAGATTTTTTAAACGTAATCCACCATGTGCTGGAGAGTCGGTTGCTGTGGCATGTTTTAAAAGTGAGACCCCAGGACCCTCGAAAAAGTGGGACCCCCTTGAAAAAGTGGCCAAAGAAAAAGTGGGAAAAAAAACAATAAAGATTATCATTATTTATGTCACGTCCACGTGATCATGTCTATTTCAAATTCGATTCGAATATTTTCTATTGTTCTTCTTCTCGTGCTATAAATTAAAGCATTCGAATGGACTTTTTTGTTACCCGCATCGAAATTTAAATTTTAAAACTTGTGCTGAAAGTTTATATTCATCAATATGTGATATCTAGAAAAAAGACAAGTGTCTCCATTCACACCTAAAAATCTTTAAACTCCTGAGTGTCTTTTTTCAATCAAGAAATAAAATATCAACAAAATTTGAATGGCAATCCGTTTTCTATAAGTAACAATAGACCAATTTTGAACTCACTTAGACAAAACTATAATGCTGATGGTGCGATGTGATTGCGTGAGTTCGCCAATATTGTTGTCATATTGAGTAAAACGTGTAAAAGCTATGGATGTTAAATCGTTGCACTGGTTGACATGACGCGTCCTAGAACAGCCACGTGTTTTGGGTGCAGAGATAACTTGAGAAACTTTGCGCCGCAACCTAAACTTATGTTATTTGAAGAGAGCAGGGTTCTAGTTGTTGTAAGTATGGCACATAGGCCAATGCATCGAGATGATAGAGGTGCGCTACAATACACTCCAGACTCACTTCAGACTTATTTTCATTTTTGCCTACATTGTATTCTGCGACAGCATCAACATTTTAGCCAAGCTACCTTATTGGCCCTATATTACGCCCTTAATGGCGTTAATTTTCAGGACTTGGCGTTAAAAGGACCGCCGTTAGATGTTTGTCTATAAGAGTTTGACCGCGGAATTTTCAAAAATAACGCCAATAAAGGCCAGCGTAAAAAAAGCCGGCGTTACATTTGGGCGGGCGTAAAAAGGGCCAATAAGGTATGATATTGATGTATGATCTACATGAAACACTTTTACTGCCATATCATCGTATGTTTTTACTTGTTAATGGAGTGCATCTCGACTCAAATCCGTAGGATTTTAACTCAACTAGGTAAGCTAACAAATAAATCAGAAAATTTATCGCAGTTTATCGTAGTTTATACATGAAGATAAAAAAACACATTTAGTTGTCATTATATTCCTGTAATTCCTATGTTTTCACTTAATTGCTTCCCTCTACCACCTTTCTTAATCATAAGTTTCCACTTTTTCAAGGGTTCCGGGGTCCCAGGTCCCGGGACTCTTCCCACTTTTAGAACATTCCGGTTCCTGTTGCCATGTGTAAGGTGAATGGAATGCACGTCCCACGAGCACGATTTATATATCGACAACAAACACTTGGAGTTTTTGTGGTTTGGTTGATGTAAATTTCAAAAGCACGTCGTCCACAAATATGGAGGAAAACAAAATTAGATCGAATCCTTAATAAATAAATCGTTCAGATTGTCAGTATACATTATAATGTGAACTCGGCTTTTAAAAGGGGATTTCCCGCGTTGGAGGCAGTGCTAAACAATTCTGGTAAACAATACCTGCCAGAGTTTATTATCTCATGTCGGTTTTTTTTAGTCTCATTTTAATTAATATGTTTGGAATATCATTTTCTTTTGTTTTTCAAGAAATTTCCCGTTGACTGTCAATTTCCTCAGGTAAATCTAGTTTTACACAATAACAAAGAAATGAACCATTGAGCGCAACCTCCTACCCAGGAGCTCTTGCATTTTCGATGAAAAAAGCAAACAGCCCTGGAAACGAAGTTGAATTGGTTTAAGGTCTGTTTTTCATTATATCAGTTCATCAATAAATCAAATTTAAAACGAAGCGATTTTTTTCATGTTGTGAAATTGGCCTCTCTAAACCGTGCCTTTTAAGTACCTAGGAAACGTTATCGATAATACACTTACCCTCAGTTCCAACTTCCAACGATCGGGCATATAAACGAGTATGCAACCGCCTTAGGCTACTTCAAAACGTTAGAGAATATCTTAACGCTGACGCAGCGACAAAAATTTACAATATGATGATCTTGCCAATTCTATTATACCCTGGTCCAGTCAAGTTAATGTATACTCGCACTCAAAGAAACCAGCTGACATATTTAACAAATAGAGGGCAGCGTATTACACGAAACATGGAAATACACAACATAAATGACGTCATCTAAAGGCAGAACTGCATGCTTGTGAAAAAATGTATCGACAAACAAACTAACAGTACGGTGTATGACGAATATTTCATGATATTGTCTCATGCGAAGAACACCAGAAACAATAAGTATTTATTAAAACTGCCAGCAGTGAAATTGGAGACTGCAAAACAAAGTTTTTATTTTGGAGGAGCTAAGTTAGTTAATAGCCTCCCACTAGAAATTAGATCGGCAAATGATTTTACTAAGTTTCGATCTCTTCTCTCTGATTTTAAATTTTAATTTTGATTGTAAGATTTTGTTATATTTTTACACTTATTTATTTTATTAGCCTTGAAACAGGACAAACAAGGATAGCAGTTTTGCTTTTATATATGTATATAATTGTAAATACTGACGTTTTCATCCTGTATAAAGATTGATTGATTAATAATAATAATAATAATAATAATAATAATAATAATAATAATAATAATAATAATAATAATAATAATAATAATAATAATAATAATAATATATGCATCATTATGTTTATGAGTAGGTAATATGCCCACACAATGTTTTAAGTGACAATATTCTTCTAATTGTCAATTGTTTTGAACAACGCGTCCAGATTCTTTAGTGTTAATCAATGGGGAATCGATAAACATTCGCCATTAAAAAAACATTGTGCGGTCATCATAAATAAAATAATCAGCTCCACCTTCCTATTACATGTCCATACACGCAGTAAGTTGACAACCCGAACGAAAATTTATTTTGATAAAAGTTCATATAGAATTAAATAACTGGTTAGCAACAACAACAAAAGAAAATTGTTTAGATGTTTAGTCCTTTTCTCGAGTGTTTTTAACTTTTTTTTTCATCGATCGTGTTACACGTCCATTCGCCATATTATCCGCCATCATGGACGTGCATATGAATGTTCATCCTCCCTGAAGGTTCAACCTTCGACACTTACAAAACAAAAGGTACAAAAGGTATAGGTAGAACTTATTGAAAGAACGTTTATTGTGAAAACAACGGTATATTCTACTTGTCTACTATTTCTTGCAATACACCTTCGAGCTCTTTTTTTCTATTTCACGCATTGCGTCGTTCAACTGATAAGTGAGCCATTTTACTTGTAGAAGATTTATTTTTTTATTTTTACAATATATGTTTTAAGCTTTAAAACTACAACAAAACATTTTACATCAATTTATTTATTACGAGTTTTGGGATTAATCATTAGCAAAGATGTTGAATTTCAATACATTTCTCACTTAAAAACAATATTCACGAGGTACTGACTAAACAACGGAACCACCTGAGACGATCTGAGAAGAACTGAAACCACCAAGAGATGAGCTGAGACGAGCTGAGACCATCTGTAAAAATCTAATAACCATATTTCCTAAACCACGTCGGCCGATTTGGGGAGATTCTTTTCTCCGTTTCCATCATATTGAAACACACTGTACCTTATTCTGTCGGGAGTGCAAAAATGACTTTGTTTCATCAACACCTTAATGTGGACAAAAACATCAACAGCTAATTTGAAATAATTTCCTAACCAGTTATTTATTGTATGAACTATGTTTGGAGGTTCTGTTTGCACTAAGTAAGGATGTTATTAACTTTTTCGACCAATTTAATTTTCGACCAACTTAACTACACAGAATGGACCGCAACTTCTGGTGTTCGACAAATCATTTATATTGATGTGGGTTTCATATTAAAGCGTGGCGGAAGCAAGTAATTGCAAGATTTATGTCAAACATTAAATGGCACGTGGAAGAATCAGTTTCATTGATTGCATCTACCAGCCCAAAACGAAAGTCAATCATGGATACAAGCACACAGATTCTGTTTGTTGCCAGATGATCGTTTCGCACCATAAGGCACAGCACATTTGTATGAAATCAAACAGAATTGTGGCGTTAATATTGCCACTTAAAACTTGTGAAAAGCCGCGTAGGAGAATGCAACGATAACGATTTTTGTATTTCGCACGTACGCTCAGGATTCAACTCCTACTTACTTGGAAACAGGAAAGCGAAGGTATCAACCTACTGCTAAAACGAGAGAATAAACCCAGAGTTTTGAGTCCTTGGGGTTCCTTCCGTAACGCTTCGCTTTACGTAATTTTATTCCCGCCAGAGATACGCCTATACGTATCGTTCTAACTTGCACAAAGGCCAGTGTGCAGTCAGTCGACGGCAGGATGCACCGACATTGTTATCTCAAAGGCAACACGACGGAGAAAAAGGAACAATGAATAATTAATATACAAATTCTTTCCGCACTGGAGGAAATCACAGAAGATAAACAACTGCCACGCAAATAAACACAAAATAACTTTGAAACGAGATAATTACCAGTCGACGGAAAATCATAAATCGCAGCGTTAAAAATAAATCTTCTAGACACAGCATGTCAATTAGTGTTCTGAAAAAGTTCACAATTACACAATTCACAATTACACGTATTTTTTATAAACACCAGTAAAAATCGGCCAGACTCGTTGGTGATTACCATTTTCCATTTTGAGCCCACTTTGGCGCTTAAAGTGGTGCTTATTTGAGAGATCAAAAAAACCCAGGGTACATATCCTCAAAACTTATAAACCACTTACTATCTATATCTGAACTAAAGACAGAAGGACTACCTGTTTCCTTGAAGCAAAGACACTGTAAGAGACAAAAAAAGGGTTATCTTTTTAGTGAATTTGAGCCCACTTATAAAAAAATTGCTAGATTTTGAAATAAAATATTATTTTTCTTGTTTGCTTAAAAAATTTCAGTAGAAATATAATGCGAACGAATTCCAGATCGTCAGGTGTTTAGGTATATAGAATCACATACTAGATTGTTAAGCTGGTGATTCTTCCACCTTACACTCCATATAAAACATAATCCTCAACACCAGAATTGTTAATTACTATGTTCGTGTGATATTTTTCGGGATTATTGCCAACTTGGTATGTTCCCTCGGTTTTACAAGAACCGGTCGTTTCTTATAATAAGGGGACCAGTTTATAATGGGATGAGATGGCCGATGAAAATCATTTTCCATCTGAGATACGATTGTTTGGAAACGTGACATGGAAAACTATTTTCGAGAAAATTTTCTCTCTTTTAATTTACGAACTCTCCGCAATGCGTCTTTATGCTTTTTCTTGTAGTCCTGAAAAATAATTATGAAATTCAAACATTAATGGAAAAACCAATCAATTTAAACTAGACTCTTCTACAATGATGCACCTTAAATTACTAAATAATTGACCAATTAATTGACCGACAGTATTTGTAATGAGCTGCTCGCCAATCAACAACTTTCTGAAAACAAACACTATCAGACGCGAATTTTATTTGACAATGGTCATAGATCAAAGCAAACATGTGAAAGTAGCTTACCGACCGAATTCTTATTTTCTGCTTCTGGACAATATTGTTCATTCAATCCATTATCTTTGACAATAAGTATTGTCCGAAACACATTCCTTTTGCATTAATATAACACTAACCATCAGATAATGCACTGGTCTGGAAACCTGTTATAGCAACTTATTGTCCATTTCTTTCCTTTATCTTTTCAATAGGAAAACTTTTGCTTGCACGTGCTTTGATCACATGTCAAATTATAATCAATGCATAACACTGACTTGCAATCACGTGATCAAATTGAATGCAAAACGAACTAGAGATCCTAGGTTAAAAATCCACACAATGGAACTTGAAATTATCTAGAAACTGTGATATAAGTTTATCAATGTGTCGACATTTGGAGTGACCATGAAAATATTGACACAAAGCATTGAGGGTATAACCAAACATGAACACACGACAAGCAATTCTGTGTTCAGACTAATAACTGCTTTGGCTGCCCTGATAGTTCCAAATATCCTGTTGCTATGACTTCTGAATTCCCCTTTCGCACACTATTAGTTTTGTTAGCCTCAAGGTGATTGTGGTTCACAATGTACACAACAATAAATAAAACAAAGCTGGTATGCTATTGATTATCCTCTAGATGGTTCCAGTCGTAAAAGTTGTGGCGAAACACCGGAACACAATATATAACAGCGAGTTACGTAGATTGAGAAATAAGCTTTCGAAAGTACAGCTGGGTAAAGAGAAAAGGATTACCTGATGAAGGTTACTTCGAATATTATTCCACTCATTTGTGATATCATCAATGTCTTGTGTTCGTACAAAATTTCTCCCTGCAACAGTGTTGACCGTGTTAAGTAAGAAAACATAAAAAAGTCGATTTCTCTGACACAAGACGAATCACGTAAAAGCTACTCACCCAGCTCAAACCTTTCGTCGTCATCGGAAAAGAAAATTTTCCATCCCTTTGATTCAACAAGAGTTTCCTCATTTGATTTATTGTCTTCTGTCATATCATCTTCCTGAACTGCTGGTCGATCGAGAGCAACTTTCCAACGCACTTCTTTCATCGGAACTTCGATGCCGACTGTATTTTCAACGTTTTTTTCTTCTTCGGGGTTTTCATCGACGCTCAGAAATGAAAATCCATTGGTTCCCTGTCAAAAACATTTTTCAAACTCTGAATATAGCCTATATATAACGCATTATATCTATTTTTATTGATATTTTTGAAACTTTTATTGGAGAGGGCGCTTATAAAATTATTTTGAAAACCAATAAATGACACACTGGAATTAACTAAGGAAATGAAGTGAATAAAGCATCAAGTGTATTTCCTGTAATTATCACCCGGTCACTTAATAGAGGGGACGCTTATCAGAGGGGCGCTTATTACATTTTTTTAAATGAAACTTCAGGGGCGCTGAGAGGGGCGCTAAATAGAGAAAATAAGGTATTTCAGAAATAAAATCTCACATACCTGATTAGAGCTTCCAAACAAGTTCGATAAGGATTCGTCGACCTCGTAAAATTTCTCCGTTGACACAGCAGGAGCCTTCTCTTCGACTTCTGCCTGCTTCTCTTTTCGCTCGTTATTAGCCTTCTTCTCAACCTCCGCAAATTTCTCTGATTTTGGAATCTCGTATTTTTGATGATCGTCGTTAGTTGGATCGTAACGCTCAAAAAAACTATCAAGAAACGAGAGAAATAAGCTAAATAAATATATTAGAAAATCAGAAAATGTCAGCAAACATTTTTTTCTTCTTACAAGTTTTCAGTTTTCGAAACAGGCAATTCGGTGTTCAAAACTTGTTGAAGTATTGCTAAATTGTGATGTTTTTCCTTTTTTACACATTCATCAGAGTCGATGGTAGCTTCCTCGTTCTTGTCGGAAACATCGCGTCGAGTTTCCCCTTGGTCAGCAGAAGGTTCATCAGCCATGTCATTATCAGCAAATCTCTTATCCATTTGGAAACGAACATCCCCTCCAAATCTTTGCTGCATCTTAAACAGCTGAAATAAAAGTACGGAAAGGTCTTCATCTACTCCGATTTTGTGCTTTATTTCCATATTTTCTAGAACTCAACTGCGAGTATATACAAGGAGATAACCTCGTTGAAAGAAAAATTGAATCATACCTCTTCCCCTCGCTTCCCTTGGAATTGAGCTTTAATTTCAAAGAAGTTTTCATTATCGTCATCTTCATCTTCATCAGAATCCAAGCCTCCGAATAACTTAATGAATAATTGATGAAAAAAACAACAACTTTTCTTAAATGTTTATTAAAGAAAATATGGTAAACTAATCCGATAAATTTTAGGTTTAACCTACTCTGCTACGCAAATCCACTTACGTCTTTCTTGTTGCATTTCACACTGTTATCAGTTAATACTCCACTAACATTTCCTTGCAAGCCATCAGTTTGTTCGGATACGTGATCATTATCACCTGTGTTGCCTACATCTTCATCAGAACTTTCCTGAAACACAATTCGGTTAGCACAACTCGTAGGGGTATCAACCTGTTTTAATGCAGCACTCACGGTTTCCTTGAGCAATAAGTTTTTCTTGGTACGCTTCTCTACTGAGTTTTTCCTTGCTTCCTCTGACATCAGTTTTTTCTTACTATTCTCTGTTCTTTTTGCATGCTTTTCGTTACTCAAATCCCCATCAGTTTTCTTGTTCTTAAGATTCTCTGAAACCTCGACAACGGCCATATCCTCATTAACTGATAATATATTTTCCGTTGTTTCAGAAAGTGGATCAGGGTCTGACGCCTTCTGTTGATAAGAAGATAGGTTTAATTTACCATCTCGGATGATAGTTGAATCAATGTCTGTAGGATTCAAAGGTGCATTTAACTGTTTTCCGTCACTATCACCTTGCAGAGAATAAAAATCGAAGTCAAACATACTTCCTGGAAACGTGTCAAAACTTTTATCAACCATATTTTCATCTATCGATTTATCAGCAATTTGTTTTGACGTTAGTTTTTCATTTAGCTGCTCAACTATACTGACACTTAAACACGATATTTCATTCTTGACATCAACAGGAATATTTTTTTCATCAACATCAGCATACTGTATGTCAACCCTTTTAACTCTGTCAGGGTCAGACGTTTCACCCTCTTTATAGTTTTCTATTTCCACATCTTCATGGACAACACTATTTCTATGCTTTCTCTTCTTCAGCTTTTTCTTCTTGGATGGTTCGTTAGATGATTGCTCACCGTTAGATGATTCGTTGTCATTAAAATCTTCATTTTTCAATTCACTATCTACATGCTTTCTCTTCTTCAGCTTTTTTTTCTTGGATGGTTCTTTAGATGATTGCTCATCGTTAGATGATGCCTTATCATTAAAATCTTCATTTTTCAATTCACTTTCTACATGCTTTCTCTTCTTCAGCTTTTTTTTCTTGGATGGTTCTTTAGATGATTGCTCATCGTTAGACGATGCCTTATCATTAAAATCTTCATTTTGCAATTCTCTTTCTCCATGCTTTCTCATCTTCAGCTTTTTCTTCTTGGATGGTTCGTAAGATGATTGCTCATCGTTAGACAATTCCTTATCATTAAAATCTTCAGTTTGCATTTCTCTTTTGTGTTTGGTTTTTGTGTGAATGTTGCCACTCTTCTCATTTGAATACCAGATCAGATCTCCAATATTATTTTCAAAAGGGTGATCATCCGAAATCCTTTTAAGACAATGGCAATGCTTAGATGGATCAAATTTCATTAATTTCGTTCCAAATCTGGGTTTTATTGATACAACTGGGAGTGGTCGTCCATATTTTCCTATAACCCAATCTCTTTCTCCTTCTACCATTGTACCAGGAATAGGCTTTTTCATTTTCGTTGTTTTTAAGACAATATCATCATAGCTTTTCTTCAGCATCGCAGCCTTCTGTTTTCTGCTTGTCTTTTCATAGTAGTTGGGGTCTAATCTTTCTTTTCGCAGCCTTAACAATAAAGGTACTTGAAGATAAATCCAAACGTTTACTATTACATCACCTTTGAAACAATGAAATACCTTGAAACCTTAAAGGCAATGTGTTGTTATAAATATATCAAAATCTGACATCATGATGATCTCAGTACATGAGCGTGAACAATAACAATAGGTGAGAGACAAGAAGAGGAATTGTTGTATTGTTTGATATTTATAAAAGCAGCACATGAATAACCGTTGGTCATAAAGATAAGCTACTATTTTTGTTGCTTTTAATGATGACATAGAAGTAACTGAAAGGTCTGCATCGGTAATGATGATATCAGCATGAGGTGGTACCTCCGGCAATATTTAAACAACACATTGTCTTTAACGTACTATGTGTTAAACAAGCTAAAATGATGGGATCAGTTCAAGGTGGCTGTGGAAGTATATATGCGATAAGTGTCGATTGTAACGTTTTCTCTCTCACATTAATACACTTGTTCACAATTTTTGAGCAAGGTTTTGGGGAAACTGGTGAAAAGTGACTAAAAGTTTCCCCAACTTACTTTTCACTGATCTCTTTTTACCCGACTAAGTTTATTACGAGCATATGAAATTTAAGTAGTGGAAGAGTGACTAAATTTTCCCCAGAATCTTTGTTCTCCCGTCTTTTCTTTTCGGAACTTACAAAAACTGTCAGGTTTTAAACATATTGAAAAATAAATAAATATATATATGTGATGACAAAGAAAAAAGTTGTAGATTAAAAGTTCACCTTGCTTTTGCTACTTTTACAAATAAAATCACACTCTCCCCAGGTTGGGGTGTGTGTGGTTATTCAATCGCATGCACTTTATCAAGAAAACACAGTACATTAAGATTAGCCCATAAAGTAGATGAAATAGTAACACATTAAAACTTCTCTAAAATCATGAAAGAAGGGGTAGTACCTCTCAATGAAATCTTCTTTAGCCAGCTGAACTTTCAATTCATGGCCTTTCCATTTCGTTCCACCAAACAAAGCGAAGCCTGAAGAAACACAACATGAATATGAATAATTAGGAGTAAAAAAGATGATCAATAAAAATATCCAATAACCCCAAAAAAGAATCAAAATACATACATTTATTGATTGCAGGAACTTTAGAAAGCAAATTAACGTAAGCAAACGTTTTTGTTGCATTCCCTTCAAGATAATAACACCAATCGATTTAAAAACATAATGACTACACAAATTCTGCTATACTAACAGACGACTAATTACATTATTATATTTTGTTCTCAACCTATTCAAATATTTTTCATTTTTCCAGAGTTCAAAATTTAACTGAATAAGAATTAAGACCATGAAATATAGTCAAAAATAGTCAATAACCATCTTCATCTTTTCGTTGTTTCAGTTCGACATCTGTCACTTCACCAAAGTTACGAAACTTCTCCCTAAAAAATATAAATAAATAAAAGAGAATCTTACACCTAAAAATTCAGTGAGCAACAGTAAGATTAGTATCTGCTAGTCTTCAACTTACGAATAATATATTATACATTATAATACTCTAAATATACATTATGCTAAATTTTATATGTTTTATGGTTAAGGTTGTTTCCTCCATATAGCCAAAAGTTTCCAAAACACAGCAAAAAAACAAACAAACAAAGATTAATACTTTTTTCAATTGGAAAAACCCAATAAAAATGCTGTCAACTCTATTTGTGACATTGGTTTTACCGCATTGATTCTAACAAATGCATGAGGAAATTTATCTGAGATCTGAAGCAAACAGTAGTTGAACCGACAAATATTATTATTATACTAGTATAGCATGTAAAAAAATTTTACAGGTTAATTTTCCCTATCGTGAGTTGCCGCCCCTAACACCCTGGCCCTTCCTGTCATATTTGTGGGGGTGACAAAAATAAAATCACACAATCCAAAAGGATAAGTAGTACCACGTTTAAGAGCTTGAAAAACTGACCAAAAAAAAGTATGGGATTGTCTGTGTACGATGTACTGTTACTGAGATATCGTCGATCAAATATTCTGATGATGTCACACCCATCCCCAAAAAGTTTCAGACCCAAATTTTTTCGTCATCCCATCGCCAATATCGTGGACCCCAAAAATGTCAGTTATCCCTATTGGTTTTTCAGGTATTTGCCCATAAACGTTGCGTTCCATTGGGGATGCAATGCAATCTCCCCCGTGAGAAAAAAACTGACGTCCCATCATTTGCTACTACTACTATATTAATACTGAAAAACGCTTCTCACAGCATCGTGGTTTTACGCGCTCCTCATGAGAAAACGACCATGAAATATATCACTCTCTGAAATAAAAGTGGTATGCACAACGTGTATTATCTATTAGAGATATTAATATAAATTTGATTGACCAACCTTATATCCTGCTCTGTTACAGAAGAAAAGAGGCCGCCAACAAATATTCTGTGTTTGGAAAGTTGCTCATGCATTATTAAAATTTCTTAGTAACATATATCTCTTTAATAAAACTTAAAAACTAAAGAAGAATAAACAATTAAAAAAAAAAGAAAAAAAGTCTAATAATTGCCAATAATAGTTGCTTATAAATATCTTCAGGACTACCACAACATACCACAGGGTTGTTGCTAGGTTCATACTGAAACAGCTGATGGTTTGGTTGCATTTTGGGGAAAAAAAGAAATTGTCATACAGCTATGGAACCATGCAGCTATAGTACACACACATTTGTTATCAGTTATACACGCAATCTACTTTCAATCTTCGCAAAGGTAATGGATTGAGCGGGAATTGAACCCAGGTGATTGCCTAGACAAGGGGAGCATTGTGCTCAATGCTTCCAATCCAGGACCTGAACCCTGCGAACCAGTGAAATATCATCAAATTGATGCACAGACAGAGCTCAACTACCATCCAACTTGTTAACTTTGTGGCAATTGTAAAGCTTAGTTCATGGGGAGAGGCATACACCCAACAGAGCCCTGGTTTCAGAATAATCCGTCATCAGCCATGTGATATGAAGCCAATGTGCAACTATAGTATACATTATTTGTAAATCAGTTATACACACAATGTATTTTCCAATCTCCGCAAAGGTAACGGATCAAGTGGGAATTGATTGAACCCATGACCTCTCGCTTGCCGAGCAATTGCTCTGCCGACTACAGTGACAGTTGTTTCTGATAGTAAACTATATATAACACTTCTTTATAATGAATATAATTTTGGGCAGAAATAACAGTCAATCAGTCGTGACGTCATTAAGGGTTACATTAATGGTGAAAAACCCTCTGGTACCAGCTGCTCTTACAATGGGGTTTTTAAAACATGTTGATCAGCTAACTGAATGATGTTCACAATTTGACAGTTTGATCACTTTAGGAGCAGACAACGGCCCTGTATGAATCAGCAGGGCAATAAGGATAAACCTTTACTACCATTAGTAGCCAAGATATGTATATTCATCATACATAAAATGATAACATGCCTAAAAGCAAATAATTGTAGGGACCAAAATACAACGATAGCTTTACTGCATGGTTAAAATGACAAAATGACTTGTAAAATGGGTTATGATCAATCAAGAGAGTTGACTGGTAATATCATATTCTTGTATTTAAAACAACATTTTGTTTGTAATAGGAAACGCAAAACAGTATAGCCTGAAAGAAACTTTACGTGTCCGTGTCATAAGATAACTAGATTTCATAAAATGAGATGGTCTCTTTACTTTATTTAACATGCAGTGAGGAAATTCAATAGAAACTCCATCTCAGCGTCATATTTGTTATGGGTGAATCTTTATGAGAGTTATAGGAACAAATTCAAGTTTTAGGGGCCAGTCACATCGATTTAGCCCAGGTTTCGCATCATTCTGGCGTAAAAAATCTCAACGCTGTATTCTTGTTGTATTTTTATGTATTGTTTGACAAAACGGTTGTGGTAAACACAGAACCAGCCAGAACACGTCAGAATCACCTTGAATCAGCCAGAATCACCTAGAACCAGCCAGAACTACCCATACCAAACCACATAAAAGCCAAGTCTAACATGATGCCAAGTGTAAACTCAGCGTTTGTACATCAGTATAGCAAACAATTATTAATTAATTTATTTTTTTACATTTTTTTCAATAATTATTATCTCTCAAAGAAAACCTTGACCACATGGTCCACTTACACCAGCTCTTCCAGCGAGGCGCTGAAAACTAGCCGGGAAATGTTCATGTTTTTGAACGATTGAAAAAGAATTATTTTATCTCACTGGTAATGTTGCTGATGCAAATATCACATTTAGTTATTGGTGTCAGTATAAACTTTTTAGAATGTGAACCTTGTATACAGATTGAGTATTGGCAGAATTGCCCATTATCCCAATTGGGGCTGAGATCTGTGCATCGAGACTGTGTCGTACTTTTATTTCACATCGACAGTAACAGTCCGAAAGCTAAGAAAGCTAAACCAAACCTATTTGGACAGACGATGGCCTGGGTCTTTTTAATGGTTACACGAAGCAGTTACGATTGTATTTTCTGGAAAATCCTCCATTTTGCAATTTTTATTTTAGGCAAGTCTTATTTTTTTTTTCACTTGAGGAAGAAAGAAAATTTCCCCGCATGTGAAGAGCAAAAGGAAAAGTTCAACACAGGTTCTGGGTGATTTTGGATAGTTTTGGTGTTTACCATAACTGTTCATACAAAAACGACGCTATTTTGTAAACTAAAAAAGAAAAAAATCTATATTTGTAACTTCTGGCAAATTTTCACATCAGTGTTCTTTACCCACCCACCCCACAAGCGTCATTCTGACGAGAAACGTGCACCAAATCAATATGTGACTGCTCCCTTAGTGTTGATAACTTCTGTTACCACATTTCTTGATATCAAAGTAGTTAACACGATGGAGAGCAATAAAGCAAATCAATCAATATAATACATAAAACTTGTGTTTTCATGGAAAGATTCATTCTATGAACGCATATTCTTGGTGGGCAGCAGTTGTACTGTAATTGTAATAAATGATCCCAGAGAAGAAGCACCACTTAATATGAGGCATTGCAGCAGCAAGTGTGCTGCTGAACACTATAAAAACAAAACTATATTGCAATTGAAAATCCTAACATAGAGGATTCTCTGGTTCACTTCCTCTGTTATAATATAGTAAAAGTGTACAGAAGTGAAGCTCAAGCTCAATGTGGATTCCAAGTCACAAAATATCCTATAACGGTGCCTATGCAGAGAATAGAATTGTTTTATTTTTGTAGTAACTTTTAGCGAAAGACTAAAAAAATTTCAACCCGGCAAATAAAGGTAAGTATAAAATAAATCCACGTGAAGGATAGCATAGCATAGCATTGCTGCCATTATTAAATCGGTGATGCAAAAAAAAAAAAAGACCGGGCACAAAATCCCCAATTTTAAGTAGGTTTTGCCGCCTCCTCCTCGCCATCATATTTTCTTGGATTTGTTACAGCCTTTAGTAAATCCAGTGTTTTAGGATGCATACTTTTTTAAACGTTTTTACTACGGAGATATTTATCCATTCCATTAGATTACACGATATTATGACATCGGGAATATTTTCAATAAATTTCTTTCTAATCCTTTTGGGAAACCTTTTGATTTTAATGGCTAAAATGAATGTATTCCAACATCTAATCTACATTTCCGATAAAAAAAAGATGAAATTACAAGATCTCGTTGATACCTTACGCTAACAAACATTGGTTCGCTCAAGAAAACGGGGCAAACCCAGAATATTGATTAAATGACGTGAAAGGAAAGGCTATTTTTAACTTTGCTTTGACTGACACTATGTGTTAAAAGAACTGCAGTTCCCCGTAAAAGGAGATACTAAGAATAAATCTAAATAAACCTTAATTAACCATAAAATATTCGTACATATAGAATTCGACCGGGATGTTGTATAAACTTGTAAACGTATCCAAAAAGCTGAAAAATTTCATCCAACACCTAACTTTCAAAACATATAACAACTTTTTACCAGCAAAAGTGTATACTGGAAGCAGAAATTCGCGTATATATAATGTACACTGCTACTTTGGTAATGAATGAAGATGGTCCTTAAAATCTGCGAAAGCTTCACGTTCCTCATTGGCTAAGCCAAACACTGGATCTAGCCGCGTTTACTTTAAAAATCGTTACGAAGAGAAATTAGCTAGTTCATAGCATAGTGATTATTGAAAGAGTATTATAGTCAAAAAAGTAAGTAAAGTATTCAGTGCAATTTGGCTTCGTAGGTTTGGAATTTGTCTTTTGTCCTTTAAATTTCTTTCATTCAAAATATATATTTACATCATAAATGTAGTTGCGTGTACATGTAGATATTAAACCATATTTTTTTAGTTTACTATGTCTATCCAAATATATCAAGATGCAGAGAACTTATTGCCAGGAAATGGAAAGAAAAGTAAACGTGATGATAACCGTATTTTAAGACAGAATGTCCCCAAACCTAACAAAAGAGCTGCATTGGGAAACATTACCAATAACAATCAGCAGCAGAGGGTACAGCCATCGCGTGCAGCTAAACAAAAGGTCAAATACTTACATTAAAATATGGAAATTGTCAGAATGCAAAATGTGCAAATCTTAGGTTATGTGAGAGTATTGAAATGACATATTACAAAGAAAATAAACTTTTCATTAATAAGATCTGTTAAATCTTTAGTAGAGTGCTTTTAAGTTTTTATACTTTAATATTTGTCATTTACTATTATAGGGTGTTACTGGAAAACACTTGGTCAATTCAAAAGAAACCTTCACAATATGTGAAGATGTCAAACCACCAACCAGAGATGTCTTGGCGCCAAGCTTAAATGAAGCATTATCAATGCACAGAGGTGAATAAACTCACAATTTAACACATCATTTAGAGAGCATCCCCATTTCCCCTCATTTTCATTGGATAAATATCTATGTGTTTTAGAATCACCCATGATACTATCTCCTGAACCACAATCAGAAAGTTTTGAGGAAATTCAATCTGATGAAATTCACAATGCTGCAATTCAGGATATTGATCTTCAGACAGATACTGCTATGGAATTACCAGAATATGCTCAAGATATTCACAATTACCTTAAAAAAGTTGAAGTACGTTTTGTTTTAAAATGTGAGGTATCTCATTGCCTATTAGTCAAAAGGTTTATTCTCTGATTCGCTAATGTCAAAATTCTATAAACTCCATCACAGTGAAATATTTTCTGGCAAAATAACTTTGGTATTATTTATAATTTATTTTTTAGCTTAAATATCGTGCAAAACCACAGTATATGAGGAAGCAAGTTGATATCAATGCCAGCATGCGTTCAATTCTCATCGATTGGCTCGTAGAAGTGGCTGAAGAATATAAGTTGATTCCACAAACTTTATTTTTAACAGTTAACTATATTGATAGATTTTTATCATGTATGTCTGTTTTGAGAGGGAAACTCCAGTTAGTTGGTGCAGCATGCATGTTGGTTGCAGCGTAAGTACCGATTACCAAATGGGACTTTTTTCGTTTATTTTGTATTGTTTCAATCAACTCAAAATTTACCTTTTGAAAGTAAAACATTTATTATGGCAAGGAAACTTGAAGTCTATAAAATTCTTTCCTAGAAAATTTGAAGAAATCTATCCACCAGAAGTTTCTGAATTTGTATATATAACAGACGACACGTACACAGGCAAACAAGTACGTTATCTTCTATTTTCATCTAAAAATTGTCTGTGTGAAGGATTGCCCTAAAAGTTGAGTAAGATAGTTAAACATTCATTTTTTAGGTCTTAAGAATGGAACATCTGGTATTGAAAACGTTATCATTTGATTTGAGTGTTCCAACTTGTCGAGACTTCTTAAGTAGATATTTACTTGCTTCTGGTGCTAAAAGGGAAAGTCAGCTCCAATACCTAGCACAGGTGGGACCACCTGTATATTGTCTTAGTGCAATTGGTGGTATCGATATGGTCTTGTTTTTATATGACTTGTTTGTTGTTTTTTCTCTCTTAGTATCTTTGTGAATTATCATTGACTGATTATGAAACTACCTTAACATACACACCATCCATCATTGCTGCAGCCTCGATTTGTTTAGCTAATTGCACATTGAATAATACACCTTCTTGGGTAAGCTGTGTTTGTAATATTTGTTTTGGAAACAGGGTAGCCACTACTCCTGGATATGCAACTTACTATGGAAAAAACTCTTTAAAAATATAAGAAAAAAAGATGAACCTCTGGAAAATGTCTTTGAAAATATAATTTGTACACACACATTTTTCATTGAAATCTTTGTCTTTTCTTTATTACAACTCAATTACTTGAACCAGCAGTTATTCCAAATTTATGTATTTTTGCCATTTGCCATGTTTACTCATTCTCTAGTGAGTTGAATTTGGTTTTCAGAAAAGTAATTGTGTTATGAATTGACCAATAAAAAAAGGAAATAAATGTAGTGTGATTTTTTTTTCTCAAGACTCTGACATTAGAATTTTATTCTGGGTATCAGCTACAAGATCTACATAGTTGTATTGTTGCTCTTCACAAAATCTACAAAGATTCACCAACATGTGCTCAACAGGCAGTGTTAACAAAATATAAATCTCCAAAGTAAGTTTTTATTTGCTATTTATAAGTACCTTGTCGGATTGGCGTTAACATTTTCTAAGCATATAACTTATCTGATGTTTTTGTTTTTAGATACGGTTGTGTTTCAACGATCACGCCTCCACAGACCCTGCTGGTGTAACGAGGAATGCATCTATTGTAAATTCTCCTTTTCTAGCCTTTTTTTCTTTTTTACAAATAATTACAGCTGAAGCGCGAAAGTCTTGAAATCCGAACGTTCTGATCTTCACCGGGATTCTCTGAATCTCTGTTCAGTTTAGTGAAGAGTAAGACATGTCTAAAAGCCAGTAGACCGTTCCTATCCATTTTCTACCTCTCGAGTTCATTTGTATGATTTTATTTAAAGCTTTTATTTGGGTCATGTAAAACGATATTGACGGGACCATATATTATGTACATTGAAATGTAGGTCCTGTATATTTCAGTAACACGACAAATTATAAAGCATGACTTTATACTTTGCTTTATCTCATTTTAATTTATAACTGAATGCTTTTAAATCCCTTGTTTGTATAAAGTGTTTTATGGATCATGTATTTACGTCAAAGACAGATGAATATTATGGAATAAAATTGTGTCCTTTTTTATTAAGTTTTTTTAAGGGATGGTCTCGAGAGCCAAGGTGGACTGACTGACCCACTCTGGCGATTTCTCCGTTCTCATGTGATGGGTTGGAAATACAGTTAACTCCCGGTAACTGTAACTCCCACGGGACCCAAGAAAATAGTTCGAGATAACGAATGTTCGTGTTAAGCGGAGCTCCCGTTAAGTCGAAATCAGACAAAAATAAGACAATAGTTCGAGTTATCGCGATTTTTTCTTATGTCATCATATCAAACTACAGTAAATATTGTAGCATGTACATATTAAACACTACTGAAGGAAGTTTCGTATGTCAGTTTGTTTTAGTTTTTCTGTAAGATCACATTCTACGAGTGAGCTGATTTGATTGACATGTTTATGAATGTTTTCCCTGTTGTCGCTGAACAGCATGTAGCTCCTTAATAACTAGCGCATTACGTACATCACTCGATTTAGGGCAAGTCGGTTGGCTTACTTCATCATCGTCGTCATTTCCTTTTTCATTTTCGTCATCCAACACAGGATATAATATCCTCATCATGCATGATCGGCTCGGTACTGTCGACAGAATTATCCATTGACACAATGTCTTCCGCAGTTGTTCCATCGGGAAAGAACTTCGGGTTTTGAGCTCCAAGGCTTTCTAACTGATCTTGTAATTCCTTGAATGGGTCATCGGAATCCAGCACAGCGTTAGTTTGATTTTTCTCAGAAATTCCAGCTTTGGCGAAGCAATTGACAACAGTTTCAGCTTTAACTTTACCCCAAGCATTTGCATCGTATCCAATATCGAGAATTCAGGAAGTGGTTTTTCTTTCTCTATTGCATCGATCAATTTCTGAACAGAAAGTGCTCTAGTAGGTTTTTAGCGATCGAATCACGCCCTGATCCATCGGCTGTAGCTTTGAGGTAGTATTTGGCGGTAGAAAAATTAATTCAATTGACTTAAGGTTGTCAATGGTTGGATGGGCTGGGCAATTGTCAACTAATAAAACTACTTTTCGGTTTTCATTCGTAAATCGTCGATCAAGCTCCCGAACCCATTCCTCGAATAGTACGCTATCCATCCAACTCTCTTTCTGGTTGCGATAACGACAGGGCAAGTGTCTTATACCTTTGAAGCATCTAGGATTTTTGGACTTACCAATGATAAACATTGGTAATTTATCTCCAGCTGCATTAGCTGCGGCCATTCCTGTCAAGCGTAACTTGCTATGCTTCCCACCGACGCACTTTTGGTTTTTAAGATTGATAGACTTTGATGGTTGAACACGATAAAACAAACAAAATTCGTCAGCCTTGTAGATCTGATCTAGCTTATATTTTGATAAGATGGTTGGTGATGTAGTTTCTGTCCATGGAGCAACCATTTCACTTGTACACGCATTGCCTTCACCGGAGACTGTTTTAAATGACGGCATAATGCCGTTTCTTCCATCGGTCCAACCAGCCATTGGAAGCGTTGAAACCTTGAATGTTCATTTTCTCAGCGAACTCCATGGCTTTAGTTTTGAAAATTAGCCCAGAAACAGCGACATCCCTACTACGAACGATGAGAAGCCATTTAAACATTGCCTCGTCTAAGTTTGAAAACGACCCTTCCCTCAAACGCTGGCGTTTTGAACGGTTTCCTTTCTTTACTGCCTCGATGATCTTATCCTTATTGCTTATCCACGTAGATAACATGTTGTTTGGTATTCCGTACTTTGAAGCAACCTTTGCTTTCGAGTTTCTAGCTTCAACTTCTTTCAGTGCATCGTATTTCTCTTTTAAAGATTTGGTAGTCAACTTGCGTTTGTAGGTTGAAATTGTCGCCATGATGCAATGCCTCAGTACTACACAACAAACTTTGTGTCTGTGAAAAGCTATTCAAAACCAAAGCATTCGAAAATAGCAGCATTGCAAGGACTTCTTTAGGGAATACGAAGATAAACAATTTTTTCAATGCAACGACTTCTTTTGAAAACACATCGTGTTTGATCTGTTGAGTACAGTAAAAGTCAACAAAAATGGCGAAAGATTCAACAGAGAAGATTTCTCTACAAAATGAACTTCCCATAATTTTGGTCTCAACTTTTGAACTCAACACCTATATCAAAGGTTATCACGTTTACAAAGACATATGGGTAGCCAAAGAAGGTGAACAATTAGACGTTTTCATGGAGCCTGAAAATCCTAAAGATAAGTATGCAGTATGTGTTAAAGTCAATGGAAAAGTTATTGGGCATTTGAAAAAAGGTGCTACGGGAAGATTTGCAAAAACTATATTTTTCTTCCTCCGGAGTGTGATCCATATTCAATATCAACTGTCGAAGTCACTGGGAAAGGTTGCAACCTTGGTGATGAGAAACAGCTACAAAATCTGGTTTGACATGACAACTTTCTGAGCTACAGGAAATTTATTGTAATACTGCATCTGGAGCTGGGTCCCGTATCATCCATTGTATTTTCAAGCCATCCTGTCCAAAATCCAACTATACTCTTCAGATAGAGATAGCATATTGTACCATTGCTGAAGGGAACGTTTTATGACTGCAGTCACATGCGACCCCCATTTGCAATGACATAGCAGAGCATCTCTGGTTAGGTGGTAATTTTTGCGGTTGCGGTGTCTTCTTGCTAACCAACAAATTTAAGGTAACGACCTTAATCGGCATTATTGCATTTCAAACCGTAAAGTCGACAGACAAAAACTTCAGGAAGTAGTTGCGCATTAAATATAAAGTGATCCCCGAGCGTTGGCTTAAAAAGAAACAGAATAGTATTATTTAGCTGTCATTTTTTGCTAGAGATGATGTGATCTATCGTGTGGAAATTTCACAGAAAATATTAAATAGAAGCGTTCTTAATAAACCTTGCTTGAAAAGATTCATTCTTTCATAGTTCCTTGAATGCTTTGGATTTCACCCATCCCGTAAAAGCATGAAGTGCATGAAGTGCGGCGCAACAATCTTTCATATGTTGATCTGATAGGTGGGCATGTTGGCTGCAGCATAAAAAACTTTTTTCAACCGCTCCTTTTGTATGTGCATTTTACTTCCATATATCTGCATCGATGATTAATATTTTGAAGCTTAAAATTATCATCAACTACACTACACCAAGACGTTTACTATGCGGATCTCTTTTTCCTGCGGAAAACTTGTTCCTCTTTCTTATTCGCAGTTTCACTTTCATCTTCCGTGACTCTTTGATAATTGAGGGTAATGGTTGTAGCATGTGTGGTCCAACATTTTCATCACATCCGTACTAATATTTTCTTAGGACGGTCTATGACATAAATTACGTATTACTCCGAATGGTAACAATGTAGAACACATAGTAGAATGTAGAACACTAAGGAAAAAGTTTAAAGGGTACACGAGATTAGATCCGGGATTGGATCCAAACGGAGGGTACAGATAGTGGTACATACTTCCATTGCGTATACTTCACAGGTTCTGTGGGTCCGATACCGTTTGGATATAATTCCAAAAATACCCCATTAAAACTTATTAGTGGAAATCCCCTTATAATGATTTGTTCTTAAGATATTCTATTGCTTTCAATGAAAAATGTGATAAAATCGTAAATTTTACATGCGAGTCTTAGCGGGGGAAACTAATTTCATATGTGATCGGCTTCAATACTACCAAAGAAATGGTATTATTTATCAAACCATTTATCAATCAGACTTAATTTTCATACACTTCTTGTACTCCTACAAAATATTGATGTTTTCTCTAAAAAACACAAAAAAGCGCAAAAATCCCATCAACTTCTTCCCCTTGATTTTAGAATTCCTCCTACAAAGATAAAAAATCAACACCAATGGAAACCAAGCTTTACTCCAATTAAGCGGGCGATACACGATCAAATTTATGGAATAAAAACTTTTCATACACACTTTGTGCTGGGGGTGAAATCGAAAACGCTTGTTGCATATTTAAAGTATAACGTAGATTGCATCTTAAGTGAATGAGCGAATGAAATAATATTACAAAAATGTGTTATTTTTTTTATCTAAGATAAAAATAGAACGCATGATAAGTATATCTTCTCTTTTTATGTTGTTTTTCACCCCCGGTTTTTCAAATCGAACGCAAAAGTGAAATTGACATTTTATAAAAAGTATCTTGAGAACATGGCCGACAAAATGTGATTTTAAAAAGATGTTTTTATGAAGACGTTCTTGACCTGGGGGTAGCTTTAGTAAATAAATTTATTTTGTCCAGTAAGGTTTTTTGGAGTCCTTTATGTATGTAGTAGTATTTGTATTTCTAATTGTTATTTCCTCACCTCGATTTGCATAGTTTTATATTTTTTTTGTATCACAGCTCCCTGACTATCCCATTCCCCTTTGTAGCTATGGCACTGGCTTTTGTTTGTGTAAGCAAAACAAATTGGTGCTGTAATCGGTGAAAAACGGTACAAAATAGAGTACATGAATAACTTGGTCAATAATTGGGTATCTGAAATAATTATGCTTTCAGAAATAGCGAAAATTCATCCCCAATCAGCATACTGCGCATTTACAACAGGTTATCAACATAAATTCACTTACGCAATGAGGACTATAGATGTTATCAGACATAAACTCATACCAGCAATATGTTAGAACAGAGAATGCAGTGAAGATGAGAGAACGTTAATATCGCTTCCAGTACGACTTGGTGGTTTGGGCATCCTTAAAGTAACTGACATTACACATATAGAATACGAAAATTCCGAAGTGAAAACATTGGATTTGCAACGCGCTATATTAAATCAAAACATCGAACACACCAATTTTAGTGATGAAGTAAAGAGTACACAAACGACTAAACAGCAACGCCATAAAAATTTACTCGAAAATCTGAGATCGAAAATGAACACAATACAATTAAAATCGAACGACATCGCATGCAGTGATGGCGCCTCCGCATGGTTATCTGCATTACCATTGAAAAATCAGAACTTCGCACTCAATAAACGAGAATGTTTTGATGCGATTCATTTACGTTTCGGTTGGAATATATCTCGATTACCATCGATATGTGTATGTTCAAAGAAAAACTCCATTGAACATGCATTACAATGTAAAGTTGGTGGATTCATCAGTCTCAGACATAATGAATTACGAGACCTAACCGCAGAAATGTTATCTGAGGTTTGCAAGGATATAGCCGTTGAACCTATTTTATCAAATACACCAGTGAAAACACCAGAATTACGAGCTGACGTGAGTGCTAGAGGATTTTGGCAACCATTACAAAGAGCATTTTTTGATGTACGGGTATTTCACCCATTTGCTCCAAGTTATATTAACCAAAATATGAATTCACTCTTCCAGTCGATGGAAAAAGAAAAAAAAAAGAAAGTACAACAAAGCTGTTTTGGAAAACGAGTATGGATCCTTCACTCCACTCATATTTTCAAGCAATGGTGGAATGTCTAGAGAAACGTCGACTTTTATCTCGAAAATATCTGAATTGATAGCCATTAAAAGAAATCGCTGATCTGTATACGAGGTTCACGTTCTAAAAGATTTATGCCGACACCAATAACTGAATGTGATATGTGATAAATTTTCGTCACTTCCGAAAAACTTTCCAAATAATATATTGTTTCGCCGGACAAAATTTTCGTCACCTCCCGAAGATTTCGTCACTTTTGTCCGACGAAGTTTTGTCTATTCAGCAGCGTGAACAATGTAATAAATATATATTATAACATTTTTTTTGATGGAGAATATTATATTGGCTGTCACTTGATCTGTTTCATCCAAGCTACGGTAACGACTACAATCTGGTCCTGGCTATGCGCAGCGATGGTGTAGTAGATAATTGGGAGCTTGAGCAACACGAATTCTGCCAGGGGAACGTGTACCAATCGGTTTGGAATGCCGAAGTGTTTTTGATGTAAGGATTTGTCTGCAACGCAGTGCTCCCGTCAAGCTTCATCCAGAGGACGGGAGAATTGAGTTTTTCCCGTCCTCGATTTCTGTGTTTTGATTGGATTAAAGTTTGTATTATCGAACGAAATGGAGAAACAAACCAAAAATTGAAAACGTTGAAACAGAAATGTTGGAAATTCTCCCTCATTGTTTTTGTGTTTTCATACCAGTATTTCATGAGCAAATCGAATGTTTAATATTCGAAATAATTATCCGCCAGAAAGGAAAATTCGAAAATGTATCAAAATTATTCAGAAACAAAAAGTATTGAATATTTTTAACAGTGGGATGTTTACATGTTTTCTTCGCTCGTAATCTCAAAGCCAGTACAGAAAAATTGCAGGATGATGATGTACAATATTATGATCAAGTTATGTTTGCAACAGATATCAGATATACAGACTGTATGTATGAAATACCTGAGCCTTATTTTTTAGTCATATTTTAGCTTCGTGTGCTCTTATAAAATTGTTCTTTTAAAAAAGAGTGTTTTTGTTCAAATCTTATTCCATCCCGTGTTGTACTTTGCTCAAGCAAAAACATCAGACATCGCCAGTGCAGACGGGAGTTTTTGTCACCTTAGATAAGATCGATAAGATAAGATAAGTTTATTTTCTGTTATGAGAAACATTACACAAGGTTGACATAGTTTATGTACTGCTACAATAATATGGAATAAATATAAACTCATTCTATAGATTATACATATTGTAACGAATAAAAATATGCAAATAAACTATTACGTCCTAGTTAGGTGTTTCAAAATAACACGAGAAGCTCGTAGAAGATCACGAAGATCTTATCGTCGAGAAACTTGGAAACATCTTGACGTTCCCGTCACAGAATTCGTATTGCTCACGCTCCCTTTGTATTTGTACCCTTCCAGTGCGACAGCTGACGCCCGTGTTCGAGTCTCAGTCTTGTTGCATTTCGATACTTCACTTCATGCATTTTAAAAGCATTTGGAGATCTCGCAAACGTGCTGGCGATTTTCTCATATTTTATCGGACAAAACTTCGTCGGACAAAAGTGACGAAATCTTCTGGAGGTGACGAAAATTTTGTCCGATGAAGTTTTGTCCGATTTTTGTTTCTCACATAAACAGTCCTGCTTAGGGTCCAGCATTCTGGTACTAATTTCCTGTCTTTCCAAGTTTATATTTGTTTATATTTGTTTGTTATTTCATTTTTGTTATCCTGTTATGTTTTCCTTTTATCCAGAGGAAATGAATATACAGTAAAGAAAGTGAACAATAAAAAATGTCGACATGTATGAAAATATGATATATATATATATAAACGAGTATAATATGTAATATTTACATTTAGTGCCAATGTATTTCCGAATAGGTTTTTCATCCTTCTAGTTATGTTTGGGAACAAATCTTATATCATAGCACTACTTTCCAATATAATACTGTTGCATTTGTCTTTCTCTAAATCGTTGCAACATTTGTCGATAAGTTTGCCTTTGTTGTATATCACGCGTCAGTGGATCTGGTGCGACGCAACACCTTTTTGGACATTTCGGAAGGCACGATAAAATGCAATTCACCGGACAACCCCGTTGTTGTGGCAATGCCAGCGGTCTGTACAGTGGTTGCTGTGGTGTTTGCACTTGTGGTTGTGCGTAAGAGTAGCTCGTTTGCATAGGATTCGCCATCGGAATTACGGCGCCGGATAACGAACCGCCACTTTGACAGCAAGTTGGCTGACACAACGGAGCGCATTGAGCTGGACAGCTAGCTGGACACGTACTCTGAATTTGCATTATCTGCGAACTTTGACAGCATGTTGGTTGACACAAAGGTGCGCAGCGTTGCGAACAACCACCGGGACAGGATGGAGGTGGTGGCGGTGGCAGTAGCGGCGGTGATGGATGTGATAATGGTTGCTGATATGCAAGTGTTGAAGCACTACAACATGAAGGCTGACATGTTGGTGCACATTGTGCAGGACAACCAGCAGGACATTGCGCCACTCCAACAGCAATTGGTGAACTAATACAGCAAGTCGGATCACAAGTTGGTGCACACGGAGAAGACGTGCACATGCTTCCACATTTAATGGAAGACGCTTCCATTCTGTTATACTGGATCGTCGGCGGAGGCTGATTAAATTGACTTACTGTCGTCTTTCGACTTTTACAACACGACTCATCACACGTCGGAGCGCAGTCACTTGGACAATCTCCTGGACAAATAGTCGGCACTGACGGAAGTTTTTGTGTTTTGCTTTCACAACAAGTTACAGTACACATGGGAGCACATGTGTTCGGACAACTTCCACTACACGTTGAGATCGTATCAACTGCCTGTACTGGGGGTGTGCAACACGACTTTTTGCATGAAGGCCAACAAGTGTTTTTACATCCATTTGGACAAACCATATGGATTTGTGGATTTTGATGGCACGAATACGCAACGCGAAGATATTTTCGAACTTCCGGGCATATCTCTTCGCCTTGTTTTTCAAGAAATTCCGGTGTAATCGGCACCTTACATTTATTCTCACCGGAGCACATTACATTGATCTTTTCTTTCACCAACTGAGGCGTATGTCCGTCACATAACTTGGTTGTATCAATGACTTTACTTCGACACGTTGCTGAATTGTCTCGACCATAATAAACATCTTTTATCAGAAGTTTGTTATAACGATTTCTGCATTGTAAAAACATGTTATCTTCCTGGCAAGCTGCAACCACCTGTAAAAATATGAAGGAAGAATGGTATTTATCAGTGGTTGCGTAAATATGTGAATATTCTCACAGGGATATCCTTGATGGCTCACTTACATGATCAGCGCCGTCTGGTAAACTGGAATGAGGGACTTTATTCAACCCTGAAAAAACAATATAAAAATAATGATTTATTTTGGGCTTTCAGAAAACAACTAACAATAATAACAAAAAAATATAACCTTTAAAAAGAAAGAATGAAAGGCGAGGTCAAGATAATATTATAAAAGCATTGTGTTCAAAGAAGAAAATGTAGTTCCATTCTTGCAAGAATTCACTTCAGTATGTCGAAATAGACATACTGAAGTAGACAGCGTGCTAACTTGCTACTCTTGCAATGGAGAGTTTAAAGAAACACATGCTCGTAACAATTGCTCATAAAGAATGCATGCATTCACAATAAGGTCTAAATACAAGTTAATGTAATAGCAAGAAAATCGTGTCGAAATATTGTCAAACAATAGTTTAGCTGAAACTTACAAGACGGATGAGCAGTATGAAGCAATGCGTTAATGACGATGAAACAAAGTCCATACCGCCTGCCCAATGCATGTAGGATCATATTCAGGTAATTTCCTCAAATCCTATAACAGTATATCAACAATCAGCCATCGTTTTTTTGTTATTCTAACACAAGGGATCCCGCAACACATGTTAGAAACACTATTCTTAACTGTTTTTTCCAATATGATATATACAATGAAACAGATATATACAATATGATATATACAATGAAACAGATAGATTAAATGTATTAAAGGTATCGATAAGAGGGATTCTGATAAATCGAATGTTGAAACCATACGCCGTATAACTTTAAGGTAAGATTTTTTTAAGATATATACCTAAATTATTGACGCCATTTTGTTTTTCTCCATGTTTTCAATGATATCGAATTTTCCCCTTTTCCACTTTTCAACTTTTGCGGTTTGTAATGTTTTAAATTTCGATATTGCATATTGACACGCTTCAATGAGCATCGAATAAATAATGCCTAGTTTGAGCGTTGTTCTGTTTTGTGCATGCTCGTTTCACTCGTTTCCAGATCTCTTAAACATTTTATTTAAACTTTTCAAATTGAAAAAAAAAAAGAGAGAGAGAGAGAGAGAGAGAGAGAGAGCGATCAATTGTTTAAAAACTTTAAAGACATTTTTCAGGAAAGGTATTTTTTGATTCCTTAATCATAATATAAAATCACACAAATCTCCGAATTCTGAATTTCGGTTTAATTGGGATTTTATGCTTCGTTCGAGCAAAATTCTTTCGAAAAAATTTCCTGATATGGAAGCTTGTTGTAATACATTTTTTTTTTCATTGATCTTTTCAAGAGGTCAACTTTATTGTCCACATACTTTGATCACATGACATATTACATCGAATAAACAGTAATCATTTACTATCACGTGACCAAAGTGAATGTATTACAAAGATTCTACAGTTCGACAGTTTAAGTTTCAAAATACCGACAATTGAATGAAACGATAGTAGGCTTCCCAGACCAGAATTTTCTAATGATTTGTTGGACATACATTTACCTACTAAACGGCATTGTCAAAACAGTTTTTCCTCTCAGGGTGATAGAAAAAGATCCAATAAAACAAATTGTTTATCCTACGAACAAACATAGTCATTAGAAAATTCCCTGGTCTGGCCACTTATATTTTATTTTACGCTCACTTTGATCACATGACTTATTACAAACAATGCAAAGTAATTATTTACTATCATGTAAACCATTTTTGATATATTATTATTTCGCTGAAGTTACAGGGAAAAAAGTCAAAGAGTGGACTGAAACCTTTCCACACTCTCTCACTTTGGAACGGCAAAATATGGATAATAAAAAGAGATTTTAACGTTGTGTTCTTATTCTGCTTTTCCTACCTTTTATTTCAAATTTGCGCGAGTGTATTTTGAAACATCGTTAGTTAAAACTGAACTAAACTAGCCAACAAGACGTCAGCGCTCGCCTCCCCAAATTTTGTCTAAATGTTTTATCACCCAGACGACAATGTCGTGGACCCCAAAATGCGTCAATTATTCTCATTGGTTGTTTCACTGACGTCGCGCAAAAAATGCCAAGGCGGGGTCGCTCCCCGCTCATTAAAACTTTCAGTGTGCGTTCTTCCAGATCAGAAAAAATATACTTTCGGAAAGCTATTGTCAAGCAAACTTATTAATGACGTCACGATTCTTCCGTCTGTCTGTCTGTCTGTCTGTCTGTCTGTCTGTCTGTCTGTTTGAATCTGAGAAGAAAGAAAGCTACAACCAACGAGTAATTGAAGTAGAATACGGATCATTTACACCACTCGTTTTCAGTACTAACGGAGGAATGGGACGTGAATGTCAAAACTTCATGTCAAATATTGCTGATAAAATCGCTCAAAAAAAGAACTTACCACATAGCGAAGTAGTCAACTGGCTACGCACGAAAATTTATTTCGCCCTCCATGGTATTGAGTATTAGAGGTAATTGTTTATCGTTGGATGCCGGTGATGTTGTAAACTCAACATCACTAACAATAACCTTTGTGATTGGGAAGAACCTATCTGTAACCCGTTTTGTAGCAAAAATTCCACATATTCTCCAAATAAAAAAAAATTGTCCTAAGGTTACAATTTATCGTAGTTACGTTAAATACAATAAACAAATTTTAATTTTGGGCAATATATTATTGTAGTCATTCACTCGATGAACATTCTGAAAAACGTTCTGCTTTTCTCACAGCACAACTATATTACCTCAAGAATAAATCAATTCATAGTTTAAAAATCCCACTTTTAAAAGATTAAGGAAAAGTTAACAGAATGAGAGGGAGGCTCTCTTTATATATTTGTACACTGTCGTCATAAAAAAATATTTTCTATGAGCAGTTTATTTAACATTTAAAGTATGAACATAATTCGATGTACAAACGCAAATATAATACTTTATGAATTTATTATGAAGATATCTGAATAATTCGAAACCAAAACAATTTTCTGATGCAATGATTTTTAGATATTTCTCTTGAGCCATTCAATTTCGTTTTTCTTAAACCTCAAACTTAAATTGTCCCCAACATGTAAGGTTTTTTTATTAGCGTACAAAATTGTGTCAATGCACGTCTGCGTTGCCGTGAGAGAAAATTTATAATTGTAAATGTACTGGTACACAGAATTGTTGACTGGTAAAAACCATATATATGAGATGTTTTATGATTAAGAAACCTTTCAGAAAAAACAAACAAACTAAGGAAACCCTCGTGAAAAAGACCACCAAAATCTATAATTAATTGTCCCAAGGTTACAATTTATCGTAGTTACGTTAAATACAATAAACAAATTTTAATTTTGGGCAATATATTATTGTAGTCATTCACTCGATGAACATTCTGAAAAACGTTCTGCTTTTCTCACAGCACAACTATATTACCTCAAGAATAAATCAATTCATAGTTTAAAAATCCCACTTTTAAAAGATTAAGGAATTGTTAACAGAATGAGAGGGAGGCTCCCTTTATATATTTGTACACTGTCGTCATAAAAAAAATAATTTTACGAGCATTTTATTTAACATTTAATGTATGAACATAATTCGATATACAAACGTGAATATAATACTTTATGAATTTATTATGAAGATATCTGAATAATTCAAAACCAAAACAACTTTCTGATGCAATAATTCTCAAATATTTCTCCTGAGCCGTTCAATTTCGTTTTTCTAAACCCTTTTAAAAACTTAAATTGTTCTAAAATCCAAAACAATCCAAGAAATGATAAAGGAAATCTTTTATTTTGTTTTTTCTGTTTTTAGAAACGAAATTCCAGTTATTCAACTTCTAAGTGAAAGTTAACTGGACAGTCCAAAGTCCAATAGGCTCAATAAAACAGTCTGCGGAGAGAACGATTTCAATGAAAGATTCTATCAGCAATGATTAAGGGTTAGCCAATAGAAAGGCTTTGTAGACATTATGAGTAATGCCAGCAGATGTAAATAAATAGGATTTTGAGGATACGAGTATTCAATAAAACCGTCCTTAAAAAACACATGTTTTTCCTCTTATGCATTATTGATAATTTACAGTCTAATATTTTTATGAATGAGAGAGTAGTAGGTAGTCGTGTGTCATCTCAATGAAAACTATAGTAAATAATAGCTGGGAAAGAAGTAAATATTGAAGTGGCATTGTTAATGAAAGCATAAACAAAACAATAACAGTTACAATAACAACAACAACAACAACAACAACAAGTGACAACAGTAAAAGGCAGCAGTAAAAGGTTAGCTTCTTATTGAACTTTTTTTTCCTCTCTCGATATTTCTGTATTTCTAGAGTTATACATTGTTGATGTCGTAGTAAATTTGTTATTATGTAATATATATAAGCACTATGAGAAATGGTTTAACCTTCATCCTCCAGATAGCTATCAGCAGTTAGGTTTTGGTAATTAAACGGAAAAAAAAATTTGTACAATTTTTAGAAAGAGGTGAATTTTCATTCCTTTTGCATGCTTCATGTAACAAGATAAACAAGAGTGTACCTTCTTTAAAAAATTGCCTCAATTATAAATTGCGTCATGATGCGTTTTTAACAAGCATTACTTTTATTGTTCTCGTTTATAAAAGTCAAGCTAAAAAAGGCGTAAGAAAGATAAGCGATAGAGGAAAGATAAACTGCAAATATTTAGTTTTGAACAAAGTAAGGCCTTTGCTGGTTTTATTATGGCAACACGAGAAAAAAGGTTAGCAACTGGATTGTCAAGTATATCTTTAATAAAAATCTGAATAATTAATGCTCGTTTCAGTTTTGAATTTAAAGAAATGTTTGGCGGGAAATTAGTTTGCTCATTCATAATAGTTTGTTCCATTCAATAATTTCTCTCTTACGAAATATATTCTCATGTGACTCTGCTATGAATGGCATTGGTAGTATAGCTGATTTAAAACGGACGCGTCACTTTTGACAATTAATACATAGATAAGACGAGCTAAGTGGAATGCTCAGTCATTTTGCTGTAATATATATCACGTTCGAAGATACCAGACTTGTACGTCCATGTGTTTCCTCTGCAACATATCAATCATAAATTTGTAACAAAAGACTGCTTTTTTTTATCAAGGTGCACGACTACAAAACGAAGGATATTTAGAGCCGGAGTAAAATTAGCCATTATGTCCGAAGTAAACGTATTCATCTTACTTTCCTTGAATATCTTCCTGCTGCTGAATTTCGGTAAGTATTTTAGTTCTTAAATTTTCATTAGATTTGTTTAAACGTTTCCATGCGTTGTGCAGCAAACTCTATAATAAATTCTCCTTTTTTTGTCACCTTTCTGGTTTTGAGCAAAAAGTTTCCCAATAACATGTTGACTTCAAGTTATTTCTGAAATTTTATTTTCTCTTTGAAACCTTTTTTTTTCTCTCGCCTATTTTCTCATACACGTCATTTGTGGTTTTGTCCTATCTTTTTCTATTAATTAGCCACGACAAAGACCACGACAAAGGCGAAATTCTATTATTTTTTTTATATATATTTTGGACGGACATGATAATTCATTTCCCCTCCTTTCGATCAGATGTCTGTGACGTTTGGAATTTTAGACATGAGATTAGCGGCATATTTGTAATATTTCTCATTCCTTGTTCGTATTGTTTTGGAAAAAAAGAAGCAAAACATGTTGAATTAAGAATATTAGGTTTTTCTACCACCTCGTCAACACCCTTTTCGATATACTGGAGAAGAAGTTCTGGTAAGACGAGAGTGGTTTCATCGAACATGTTCTACTCTCTATCGAAACATTGATGTTGGTTTTTAGGGGGAAAATCCTAAAAAAGAGATCAAATTTGAAATAATTATTTAGGAATGTATTATTTAGTTTGGGTTCGGTTTAATTAATTTTTTTCTCAATTTTTGACAAATTATGGAAGAAGAGGACATCACTATAGGTCAATGGCTGGTGCGGCGCGGATCTCTATGGCTCATGTATTTCTTCAAGTACAACGTTATCTCGTTCGCTATAATTACTCCACTTCACGTTTCACCTTGTTCAACTCTTTATTTCAACTAAAAGCCTTAACTTCAAATGATTGGCCTTATATACACAAGGAATGGTATTCCAGATGTTTCCAGAAAATATATACGAACAAAAGAATAAAAGAATGATATTAACAATGATGGAATTGTTCGCGTAAATCTTACATCATATGCTCTTGTTTTCGTGAATGCTTCAGTAAGTTCGTGAGAGTTCACGACGATGGTCGCTGAGCGAAAATTCGCTTTAACTTATTTATAATAGACGTTTCCCTACCACGTTAGGTTTTGATGCGAAAATTTGATGAAAATTACCACAAATTGTCCCACAGCGAAAGCAATTACCGTGAAACAATACAACTTATCAAAACGATGCAGGGTAGGATAGTTTGACAAAATATTGGAATAAACTGAAATTCGAGAAAGGTTTATTTTCTTGATTACAATGTGTTGTGCCTTAATTTGTAATACATCTTTGCCCTAATTTGTAATATGAGTCGGTTAAATAGTTCACATTCGAAACAGTACCAAATTTGGTCCTTGGGGAATACACTCTATGAAGGTCTTTTACCTACAAACCTAACTTAAAACCTAACTTCTGTCGTCTCGAATGTGAACTATTTAACCAGTTTTCCTTTTTACAAATTAGAACAGCTCCGTTATTACAAATTGGAGCAGATCTTATTAGAAATTTCAAATTCAAACATTCAAACATTCTTCTCTTTTCTTCGGCGTCGACGGCGGTGGCAAGGATTTCTCTTTTGGTTTCCGTTTGCTCATTGAATCCACGGTGATCGGTGCATTTTTCTGACGAAACAGGACAAACACGTGTGGCGAAAATGAATGATTGAACTTTTTTGAAAACCATAAAGTGAGTGACACATTTTTTGAGGTATTCAAATTCAGGGAAATATACATCATTCAGGGTGAAGATATCAGAGATATTTGATGTGGGTTATTAGTTTTACTTTCATCACGCGTCAAGCTCATGAGCCAGCGCTGGCCAAGTGCAAAATAAAAGTCTTTCTTTACGTCCAGCGGTTTTTCGTGTATCATCCAAATGTTTTTGCCGTTCTTTAAAAGAAAAGTGAAAGTGTAAAGTCAACGTATAATAAGATGTCATTTCAAAATAAAATATAGCATTTCAACGTAAATTCCGTTGTTTGTAACCTTAACTCAGGCGTTTAGAATCTCAGAGAAACCAATCCCTTTATCATCATCTAATTAAAATGATCAGCTAGTAAAAGGAAATAAAAAAGTGACTTGCGGCTAAAATTAGCATATAATTAAAGAGATGGCTAAAAGAATTCAGTGTTATTTTCTGTCCGAACATACGTAGATTTGTGGGTTTGCATTAGATTAGATTGGATGGTGTTCTGTGTTCTATGGTTTAGGAGATTTTTTTGTTTTTGACTTCATTCTGACTTAATAACTAAAACCAACAAAGCATTAGCCTGATAAATTCTTCTTTTCAGTTGATGGGAAATCTGTATCCGAAAGATCATTTGAATTCAAGTGTGAAGAGAAAAGTTTCAAATGTGCTTCACAGAAGTGCATACCAGAGCTCTGGCAATGTGATGGCGACAATGACTGCGATGACGGAAGTGATGAAGCGGCTTGCGCCTCTGCAAATTGCAGTCCAGACTTGGAATTTGCCTGCAAAAATAAAAAGTGCATACCAAAAAGATGGCGATGTGATGATGAATTTGACTGCTCTGATCGTTCTGATGAGGAGTCGTGTCGTAAGTCTTTTTAAAATCCTTAACTATTAACTCACGAACACCATTTATATATAACTGAAGTTTGTTGTATTTAGCAAAACCGACTTGTCGCCCCAATTTTTTTCAATGTAATAACACTCAGTGTGTACCTGAAAAGTGGAGATGCGATGATCAAAATGATTGCGGTGATAATAGTGACGAAAGTTCTTGTCAAAGTAAGTTTTTTGTGTAGTTTTCTGATTGTGGATGTTTTTGTGTCTGTAAGATTTTCCTAAAGACTAAATTGAAAAGCGGCAAGCTGAAATACCTCATGAAACACAGCAATTTAATTGCAATTTAACAACTCCATCTGAATATTTAAGTTTAAGGATGAATTACTAAAGGCTGTTTTCCATTAAGAGGAAGTCCGTGCATCATTGTCTGTGTGCTACAGTGCTCGAAAATCAGTGATGGCATTTGCTAAAGTAGCTTATTTCACAATTTATGACGGCACAACAATTGCACTGTCGTTCAGAAAATGACTATACAACGTCTTTATATTTTCTTTTTTTCTTTTCCATATTTTAAGTACATTTTAAATATATACTCTTAACCTTTCTTTATTTTCGAAGTTTGTAAATGACAAAATAAATGAGATAGGTTTGCCATTTTCAATTGCCATTTTGGAGCAAATAATCTCCTGATAAAATCTTCGCTTCGTGATGCACATAATAATTCATCTTCATAACATAAAAAGGGGACAATTTTTAATAGCAAACATTGTATTTTCATATATGTTCATTACTAGATCTTTTGATTTTGCTTTTACTTTGAAATGCTACTAATCATTGATACGTTATGTGTATTTCCTGTGTCCATACGCAAATTTTTTGCGTTCGAATAAAATTATACAATGTCTGCCAAAGTCAAGTCCCCACGGACAATTCCGCTTATTGAAAAACAGCCTTAAAAGTTCAGTTCCTATTAATAAGCTATATAATTTCTTTGTCCACCTTAGTAACAAAGAGCAGTTGTAAAGATTCCGAGTTCAAATGTTCTGACGGAACCTGCATCTTCAAACAATGGAAGTGTGATGGTGAGAAGGACTGCAATGACGGAACAGATGAAGAAAGCTGTGCTGGAAGTATGTTTATTGATATGAATTGCATTTTTGCCACTACACCCGGAACCTCCTTGAAACTCCTGGAACAGTCATTTACCCACGGAAAAAACCCTCTCGAAAATGTCTTTTCTTACTGCAACTCTCACTTGCAGTTATTCAAAATTTATGTTTTTGTTTCTTTTCCATTTATCCAAAATCTATTTGTATTTTTCATTGAGATCTTTGTCTTTTCTTTATTCCAACTCAATTACTTGCTTGTTCAAGTTCAAATTTAAGTATTTTTGCCATTTGAATGTTTACTCATTTTGTAGTGAGTTTTGTTCACTATGTTGTGACCTGTTTTTGTTCTAATTTTTTTAACACATTCAAGTCCTTGTCAGTGGCATAGCCAGTGTTTTTGTTAGGTCAGTCAAAATCTTTTTTCATTAAAGCATCTGTAGGATTCTTTCTTCGCATCCGAAGAATGTGAATAAAAGGAGCTTGGGCTATCACTATTATGAAACTTCAACTATGAAGTACTCTACTTTTTACTCTTTTTCAAGGTTTTTTTATTGTCTTATTTATTTTCAAAGACAATGTTCTGCTATTTTTAATGATTGTTGTGGACAGCGAATTTTTTTCCTTTATGGGGGTGAAACTGTAATTTTTTACACTATACTATCCCAGCTAGGGATCTCCATCCATGGAAATCATGTATTGAGATGTAACATAATTAGCTGTTTGTCTTCAGTATGCCTTGACTCATCTATACCTTAAATGAATAACCATACATTTTGAGTTAACGGACGAGCGAATTCCACAGCCGTGACCTTACACACACACATCATAAGCACAAAAAATGAAATCAGGCGACAATCTTGCATATCTCTTTATTAAATCCAGGCTGTTTCGCTCAATATCAGAGCTCATCAGCATGCCTAGGATTAAAACAATCCAGACATGGACAGCCAGAAAGAGAAAAAGAGGGCTATGGAATAATTTTGAGGAAAGAAATAAACAAATGACTGCCCTGTCAAATCTGAGATAAAAATAAATAAATAAACGAACCAGTGTTGAAATAATATATATGCAGGATAATAATGTTGACACTTGGTAACCAGCATGGCATTACAAAATTATCTATCTGTTGCTCCCATGGTAATTGTTGATGGAGCAATGGCTAATCCATGATAAGCAGTGAGGGAGTGGTCCTGATGGTAATAGCCTTTTTGAAATAGTCAGAAGCTAATTTGGGAAAATATGCAAGCCAAGAAAAGTCAGCCAACCATTTATGGCGACACCTTCTCCTTCACACATTAGTTTTCATTCTTAGAAAATCGTATTCTTTACATGGATTGAAAACATTTTTTAAATGGTCAAAAATATCATAGTCAGATAAATTTACAGCTTTTGAATGGATACAAAGCTTGTATTGGATTGGTTGGATATCAATGTCTTCT
The DNA here is from genome assembly GCA_039566895.2 of Turritopsis rubra. Classification (NCBI taxonomy): domain Eukaryota; kingdom Metazoa; phylum Cnidaria; class Hydrozoa; order Anthoathecata; family Oceaniidae; genus Turritopsis; species Turritopsis rubra. The sequence continues at coordinate 9,336,930 of CM077625.1, read as the reverse complement.
CTGTAATAAAAAACAAACAATGTATTGGCGAAAGAATAAAATGTTGAGGAATGTTTAATGAGATAAACTATGCCAAATTTCTCTACAAAACGTGATAGATGCTTTAAAGAAGACTCGGAATGGCTGTTCAGCAGGCTAATATACCAGCCCATCTCATTAAACATCAATAACTTTATTCATAACCAAACGTTTCCATCCGCCTGGAAACATTCAAACATTAAAATGTTTCACAAACAAGCACTTGAATTATTGTTGACCACAGTCAGGATACAAAACAGAAATAGGTCTTGCAAGTATATTCACCAAACTTAATATTGATAAAAAGGGTGACTACTTATTTTTGTCACCCTTGATAATGGCCTCCTGTTTAACAGGTCAATTGAAGAAAGCTGTGAATCAAGAGACAAATGTGACAGAGATTTTTAAAACACTTTCAACTAAAAAGAACTACTAAATTCTGAACACAAACATTTAAGTATTGGATGATTAGAATAAAATTCAGCATTCTCATAAAGCACAATGCATGATAGGCTACATAATTCATCAACTAAAACATTATCATTACCACCTGAAATCAGCAAGGAAAATGAGCTGTAAAAGCAGCTTCCATTTATCTCAGATCTAAAAAGAAAGGGTGTCAAAATTACTCCTTCAAAACTCCTGGAATTAAGTTCTGGAGAATGGGTGGCCACCCTGTGTAAAAGGGGTTATAATTTTTCTCCTCAAGTTTCTTTTATCGGATTTCAATACCTAATCTTGTTTTTAGAACCAACATGTTCGAAAAGTCAATTTTCATGTGATGAATATCGATGCATATCATCTACGTTACGTTGTGATGGTATAACAGATTGTCATGACATGTCAGATGAGGAAAATTGTACCATTACCACACCGAAACCAAAGAAAACGTGTTCTCCCGACTTTTGGCAATGTAACAGTGGTTTATGCATTAAGCAGGAATGGCAATGTGATGGTGAGAGCGATTGTGCTGATAACAGTGATGAGGAATCTTGTGGTAAACACCAAACTAGTTATTATTTAAGAGTTACGTCAACATCGTCTGTATAAGGTCAATCTATCCAAAGTCATTAGAAAATTCCCTGATCTGGTAACCTATTATCGTTTTTTTCTTTGATTTTTTTAATAGGGTATTTTTGATCACATGACAAAATTACAACCAATGAACAGTAGTTATTCATTGTCATGTGATCAAATTGAATGGAAACCAAACTATAGTTGGACAATTTAATTGAAAATCCCGACAATAGAACTTGACAATCACTTTCTAGACCAGGGAATTGTCCAAACGATCATGAATTATCAAATAAACTTGATGAAGCAATTTTTGAATATTATCAATGGAGGTTCTTGCTGATGCTTATGCCTTCAACACAATATTTTCTGTTTTGAGTTGCATTTTCAGATAATGCGGACAAATGATTTTAATTTGTTTGTTGTTTTCTATTAGATCGTGTGCAATGTAGTGCCAATAGGTTCAGTTGCAAAGACGGAAAACAGTGCATTTTCTCCTCTCTCAAATGTGATGGATCCAATGATTGTGTGGATGGTTCTGATGAAGAAAATTGTGGTAAATAATATATTGTATTATTTTCTTTGGTATTATGCTGCTAAATGTATGTAAAGCCGGTTTGCCATTAAAGTGAATTCCATCGATCGTATAACTTCCTCGTAACAAAATGCTACTAAAATATAAAATGACCGCTACACAGTAGAAAAGCACTACAACACAACTAAGTATCGCTAGCACATAAGGAAATTTGACCACCACCTAATGATATATGACCAACACAACGAAAGAGCACCACCACGTAACCAAATATGATTACCACGTCACCAAACCTCATAACGAAATGTCGGAACCAGTGAAAAGAAAAAGCAGCCTTAACAATAACTCACATTTTATCGTTTAACCTGGTGTAAAGTGTGATTTGACACTTCAGAAGGAAAATATCTAACAAAATTTGACTTTTGGCAGTTCCATATGGTTGGATGGTGGCGATAAGATTTAAACAATGACAGTCTAAAGAAATTAGCCATCACCTGGTTGTTAAATAGACTTTTACTTTTAAGTAGTTATCGCTGGCCAATGATGTGTTAGTATCTTCACAGCCAATGATAAGGCAGGAGAATTAACACTTTCTTAACATAAATTAATGTCATTAAAAGGAAATTATAAATCTTTCCACTTCCAGCTTCTGCTGAATGGAGATTACTTAGTGAACGGATTACACGATCGCCAGCAAATGATCAGTAGAATTGGCTTTAATGGAGAACCAGCTTAATTAATAGTAAAGCTCCAAATTCCTCGTCCCAAGCATTTAACTTTTCCAATTTCTTATTGATGTTTAGACAAGATTGAAATAGAATGTGGAAAGCAGCACTTTAACTGCTCAGACGGAACTTGTGTTGATCAAAGCAAAGTTTGTGACCTAATTAAAAATTGCCCTAATGGTGAAGATGAGCCTGTAAACTGTTTCATTAACGAGTGCAGTGTTTACAATGGACATTGTATGCACAATTGTACGGATGAAAGAATTGGATACAAGTGCAGCTGTAGGAAAGGTATTTTTATATGTTTTGTAACAAATGTTACCGCCCTTTTGTGCTATGAATCAGGTTTTGCTGGAGTTAACTTTATGGGATAGTGATCATAATCATAATCCTTCAAAAGTTTCTTTCTGTATTAGGATTTAAGTTAGCATCTGACGGTCATAGTTGCCATGATATCAACGAGTGTAAATTGTATGGAACTTGTCATCAGAAATGCACAAACAGAAAAGGCACGTTCAAGTGTTCATGCGGTTCTGGTTATTTGCTGGAACCTGATAGAAAGTCATGTAAAGCTGTTGGTAGGTGTTTTTTTGTGACTTTTTCATTCTGTGAGGGAAGCAAAGTAGTTCCCACTAAGTGTTTGAATGATAAGGTTTACTTGTTAGGTGACAAGCCTTGGATTTACATTGCTAATCGACGTAACATTCGCAAAATTTCACCTGGTACAAAAGAATACACAGTTGCTGTTCCTGATTTATATGGGGTTGTCAGCCTGGACTTTCACGTGCAGAAACAATTCATCTTTTGGGCTGACATGGTATCCGAAACAATTCAACGTGCCACCATTGGGCAGCCAGAGACAGCGAAAAGTATTCTGAAAAATATTCACACCGTTGATGCCTTAGCGGTTGATTGGATTACTGGTAAATTGTATTGGACAGATACTGGTCACAAGACGATCGAAGTGTCTGATATTGATGGAAAACATAACATGGACTTGGTCGATGTTGATCTGGCAGAACCTAGAGCCATAGCTCTAAACCCGAATGAAGGGTAAACGCAGTAATACGTTTTTTAAAAGTCATGCCCTGTTTCTTATCCTTAAAATTCCCACATAATGCCTAGTGTGTTTTTATAATAGCTGTGTTTATTGGACTGACTGGGGTAAAACTGCCGGCATTGAAAAGATTTCCATGGATGGGGCGAAGGTAACGCGTGTCAAGATAATCTCTGAGAACATAATTTGGCCGAATGGCTTGACGTTAGATTTGGTTCAGCAAAAAATGTATTGGGTTGATGCGAAGTACGCAAGTTTGGAAGTTTCCGATTTCAATGGTCAGAACAGGCAGTTGCTAACAAGACTCGGTATGGTTTTTTTGTATACTGCAGGAAGCTTTCAGTACATAGAATTGTGCAAAGTGATTGCAGTTGCATTTGTTTCCATTTGACCGATTAACATGTCTGCTATTCTTTATATCATGTTTTTTTTACAGGGCGTGCCCATCCTTTTTCTCTAACTAATTTCGAGGGTTGGTTGTACTACAGTGATTGGAGGATTGATGTGGTTACCAAGGTTTCCAAGTTCAATTTTACGAAAACAACTTCGTTCCAGACAGGCTTCTATGCACCCATGAGTGTGAAAATTCTGCATCCTTCGCTGCAAGCTCCAGGTAAGCTTGACAGTTCTTCTTCTTCTGCCGTCTGGCGTGAATTGACGTCGTAAACAATAAAATTTCAGCTCACGATATGAGTTGTTTTTTAAGCTTTCCCACTAATAATTTTATGTAATAAACTTACGTTTTTATCAAATGCTTTGATGCGAACCTGACTTTTTTTCCCAGGAAATAACCCCTGTGCTGAATCTAACTTTGGTTGCAGTCACTTATGTTTACTTGCAAATCATTACGGCCATCGTGTCACTGTTTGTAAATGTCCAAGAAATATGACATTAGACGGTACTGGAAAAAATTGTCTTGGTGTGCCAGTAACACGTACTCCAAGAACGCATCTGACATATACGAAATCCACAACAATGTCCACCCGTGAAAATGTCAAGTCGCCATCCACTAAACTTCCATCGTCCACTAAACTTCCATCGTCCACCAAACATCCATCGTCCACCAAACAAGTGTCAATTAAGGTATTGCTTTAAATCTGAATGTAGTACACCTGTAATAGACCTGTTTTCCAAATTACGTCGCGTTTGCTCTCTACAATACTTGCCTCGTTTTAAATCGGAATGATACTGACGTTCTTCTGCACACTGATCATAAAATTTAAAATTAATGACTGCAGTAGGTCTTTCAATCGTGCATATGCATGAACGTCGTTATGTTCATATGTAGAGAACGAAATTCATTTAGAGAAAGGGATCTATTGAAAACTATTACCATTCGTTGCAATATCGACATCACTACCACATGCACTTGTCCTTTTAGACCACAAAAACATCTGAAGATGCTTCTTCAACTATCCGTCATATTCAGACGACGACATCCAAATTTCTGGCGACAGTACTACAGCAGACAGGTGCGTATCCATTGATCACGAGGAACAGTTCCAAACTTTGTTTAATTGAAACTACTCACGTCAAGTATTATTATTACTGTTATAGCTGACAAATCCACTAAAATGCCGGCGGGTGCCGTCATCGCCATCGTGGTGTCCGTCATCGTTGGCGTGATTTTCGTCGTGTTTATGCTATACATGAGGCGGCGAAACTCGAAGAGAAGTCACGTGATGTACTACAAGGACATGTCGACTACACCGCTCGAGAGAGATTTTGACATTGAAAATGACGAAATCGACGAGAAAGCAAAAATAATCTCTGATAATCTAGATGAGTCCTAGTCAGTTTGAAACACGAAGTAACAGACTCTCTCTAAATCTATTTATTGTTGTATAAAAGTATTTCAAAGAAATAGCTTTATCATCCGTTGAAACGTATGAAAGAAACATAAGCCGGTTTCGAGTTTGAAAGCTACATACTTCTCGTCAGTTCTGTTTTGACATTTTTAAGTTTTCTTTGTTTCTATGAGATTTTTCTAGAACATTTTTTTATTTTCGTCTTGAACTTGAACCAAATCTCTCTACAGAATCGATTCGAGGCAAAGTAATTTATAAGAATGAAAAATTGAAATTTATTTACTGCTATATATGTATGTGTTAATTTTTGTAAATAGTAATATTTTTTCTTAATTATTTACGTGTCGTTTAGTACTTTTTTGACCTTATGTATCCTGCTACACAGAATATTGTAAACACGATACCAAGTTTGTACGAGGGAGTGCTACTATTTTCATTGACTCCTTCGTTGTTAATAGGGATCAACAAGGTTTTTCAAGGAGTAATTTAATCTGATAAAAAATTAACAATGAAATTTATCTCATTATTACCCGGCTATACTCCTTTACGTTTTCTGGCTACAGTGTTACAGTAAATGACCTATAAAATGCCCACCCCGAATAAACGCCCATGTTTGAATAAACGCCCAATTCAAAAATTTGAACAGAAATTGACTTTGTAAATAAACTCCCCTTCCAAATAAGCGTTCCTTTGCTGGAATAAACGCTGCCACACGGCAAAAGTTTGATTTTTATTATCGGTCATATTTACGGTATTGAATCATTGGTTGAATTTCTCCAGAAAATTTCCTTAAATCAAAAACTATTTGTTATGATAAAAAATTCACTTCGCGAAAATTATATTCTCCCTATAGGAAAACCTTCGACCATCATGTGACTTTCCCTACTCAAAAAAACAAGACTTCTCATCAACAATAGAGAGACGGCACTTGAGAAACAATTTTCTGTTTGCAATATCCACTGTTACTTGATACAAAACCTGAAACACATGGGTAGGGTACAGAACAAATAATTCCTTTTCGACGGAGACTATAATATTACACCCCCACCCCCGCATCTTTGAAACGAAATGAAAGGACACAATAAGAACACACCATATCTCGTCAAAGTTCTATATCATCAGCCAAGTTCGGTTGAAACGCAAGAAGTTTTTTTTCACCAAAAACTAGTGATGATCGCATCTTATTACATTTAACCTATAGCTATCCCCCTTGTGTATTGTGAAAACTTAAATTTCTACATCCTGCATATTTTTACAGACTTTACGCCAAAAAGATATAAATTAAATGATCCGAAGTGCGTCGTGAACGCTAAAACAGTCTATTCATACGCCCATACGCCTCAACTTCTATCCATACGCCTCAACTTCGAAGAAAGTAAAGTTTAACTAACTAAAGCGTCAATTTCGAACTTAAGACGAAGATTAAATATATATCATCTGAATTCATATTCTTTCATCCGGATCTGCTGCTTCTCCAATCGATAGATCACAAAGTTATGACCCACCTGAAGTACGCTGTTTATGCATTGTCCCTTTACATCAGGTAAAGATACACCAGCAGGAACTACACCAGAGAAATTTTAGGCCAGCGAAATCGGCGATTTACACCAGTTGATCTGATGGAAATAGTAAAGCTCCGGTACCCCGAGACATTATATTGAATTTTATGCAGGCGAACTGGGTAGATTTTCATGAAAATGTACAAAATGAGGACCATCATCAACACCCAAAGAAGGGCGTTTAGGGTAAAAATTCTTTAGGAAACCACAACCACGAACGGAATGATATTCAATGACAAAAATCTGCTTGCAGAGAGATACCCCAACTTAATCTCATCGAATTTTACTGGTGTATTTATACCAGTACAGCACCACCACTAAATCCGCACCTGCCATAACTGACTGCATGTAATCGAATCAACAAGAAACTGAAGGACTCTTATTGATCACATGATAACAAACACAACACAAAAAACGGCGCCGTGTCGGGGTGCATACGACGAGAGAGTATTACTATGCGATTACATCATCATATATAACTAAACACAATCTGGTTTTCACTTAGGGCAATCAACGATAACAACCTTGTTGAAGCTCTCTGAGAACTCGAAAATTCGATTGACAGGAGCGAAGTGATCCTCATCCATCGCTGCTCACGCTCTCCATAAGAAAAGAAAGCACTTTATTGTAGGGATAATGTTATCCTTGAAAAAATAAATTCCATAATCTGTAATGTTTACTATTTCACTTGTATTTGTTATCAATTTGTTTGTGCAGTGTTCAGCGGGGGAGGAAGAGAACCATATTTTTTTTCTCCTGCAAATTTACAAAGCGATTTCTCTGTTTCTCCCACTGTCTCTGTGCGCGAACCTCGGGTGCAATTGAATTTATTTATTTATCTGTAATTTAACTAGGCGCCTTTGCTGTTGGATCGCGGGAGAAAAAGTAAACATTCCATTATATTTTAAAAAACGTACACTGAACTGAACTGATACTTCAAGATATGTTATTATTATCAGGCTTTAGATGATATATTTTTGAGTAGACGAGAATGATGGATAAGGATAAGGAGAACGCATTGATCCGCTGGGTATGTTGACACTCTTGTTCTACTTTTGATTTTTGATCTTTGCTGCATTTATATTTCATAATTTAATCATCAATCTTAACAGATCAATGTTATGGTGCATGATGCTGATTTACTGTCCTTAAAGGAAGCTAAAGATAAATCTACTATTTTGTTGGAGATTTTAAAGGAAATGTATGCATGAGATTTTTTTTTTGTTAACTTTTACTGTGGCGTCTGTCTATGAGGACTATAGTAGTTAGTTTCTTTTGTTTTCAGTTCATCAATATTTTTGTTTGTTTGTTTATTTTTGTGTGTGTATTAATTATGATCCAATTTCCCTGTAGCGTTTGTAGTAAGTCTGTCAAAAACAATCAAACTGTCATCTTTTGTGACACCTGTAATAAATGGTCCCACTGCAAGTGCAACTATATTTCTTCTAATACTTATGTGGAGCATCATTTCAGACCCACTGAATCTTGGTCATGCAATCCTTGTTTCAATAGTGCAATACCATTCTCTACGTCACCCCTTCTACTTAATGAGGATGTAAGTGATGATGAGTTTACATCAGCTTGTAGTGATATAAATTGTTTTCTTTACAAATTAAAATCTTCTGAAAATTTTTCCACCATTATGGAGGAAAAGACTGGAGTGGAGGGAGTCGATTGTAAATATTATGAAGTAGATCAAATTGCATCTTTGGAAATGAATAATAAAAATTGCCTTTCTTTTTTACATGAATATTGCTTCTTTACCTGCACATCATGATGAGCTAAAAATATTGTTTGATAACCTTGGTCTAGACTTCGATCTTATTGGTATTTCTGAGTCCAAGCTACAACATAAACTACTTGCAATGAACTACTCACTACCTTGTTCCCAGGTTGAACATACTCCTTGTTCCGGGAGAAAAGGTGGCACTCTCATATTCATTTCAAATTGGTTAAAATTCGCAGAAAAGACCTTGAAAATCTTTTATGTTCACCTAAGGAGCTAGAATCCACTTTTGAGATACATAGGAGAAACAAGAGGAATATCATTGTTGGGTGCATCTACAGACATCCTTTGATGGAAGTGAGTGCATTCAACAATGAATTCTTCACTACTACTCTCTACAAAATTTCAACAGAAAATAAGACAGTAATTTTACTTGGAGATTTCAACATTGATTTGCTTAACTTGATAGTAACGCCGACACATCAAGCTTTCTAGATATCACAGGCTCTTTTTCACTCCTCCCGCATATAATTTTACCTGATTTAATCTGATGTAAACAAATCTTTTGATATTTTCTTTAATACTGACAACACCATACTGGATGAGAGTGCACCATTACATAGAGTATCTAACTGTGACTTACCTAAACCATCCAATCCTTGGATGACAAAAGGAATTCTAAAGTCGATAAAAATGCGAGATAAACTATACAAAAGTTTTCTCTCTGCCAAGAATTCTGTTCACAAGACATACTTACGAGACTCAAAGCATATCACAATTCTATAGTGTCTTTATGTTGACAAAGCAAGAAAAAGTATTACCATGATTTCTTTCAGGATAATGTCCACAGCATTGGAAACACTTGGAAAGGAATAAACTCTTTAGTTTCTCAAACATCTTCTGCACCACCTCCGACTTCTTTTTTGATTCAGGATACTGTTGTTACTGATTTAAATAAAGTTACCAATGCTTTCAACAATTTCTTTGTATCTATTGCAGATGAAATTCCACGGACAGCAAAAACTTTTTCTGATTTTCTGAATAAACCTAATCCTAATTCAATCTTTTTATCTCCTGTTACCAATGAAGAAGTTTTTAAATGCATCTCTTCCTTTGATAACAATAAAGCATCTGGACCATATAACATCCCTTCTCATGTTATGTCTCTAATCCAAAACATCATCTCAGAACCATAATCTGAGTTAATTAATTTATCTTTTGAAACTGGTGTTTTTCCTGACTTACTAAAAGTTGCCAATGTCATTCCTGTACATAAAAAAGAATCCAAGTTGCAATGTATCAACTATAGGCCTATCTCACTACTTTCTAATCTTGATAAAATTTATGAAAAACTGATTTATGAAAGGGTTTATAATTTCTTTCAAATTATAAACTTATATATACACATCAATTTGATTTTAGAAGAAAAAAACTCAACATCACATACAATTCTGAATATGAGTCAAACAATTACGGATGATCTTGATAAGAGGAACTTTGGATGTGGAATATTAATAGACCTTAAAAAGGCCTTTGACACTGTGGACCATGATATTCTGATAAAGAAACTGTTTCATTATGGTATAAGAGGTACACCTCTGTGTCTATTTCGATCCTATCTTACTGGATGCTCTTAATTTGTTTCAATTGCAGATGTATCTTCTAGAAGGGCTCATGAAAGACATGGAGTTCCTCAAGGATCTGTTTCAGGTCCATTGTTGTTCTTAGTATACATAAATGACTTGCATTTCTATACTTTAAGTCATTAAGTCTTTAAGTCATTAAAATCTCTGAATAAGTAAGTTAATCTAGATTTAATATTTTACATATAACATTGGTTAAATGCAAATAAAATTGCCCTTAATGCTAGCAAATCAGAGTATATTATTTTAGACATCCTACTAAACCTCTTGATCATAGCCTTATTAATTTGTCAATTGGAAGAGAAAGAATCTATCCCAGTGACTATAAAATACCTGGGAGTCCTTCTTGACTCAAAAATAGGTTGGAAATCCCAAATAAATGCTATTACAATCTAACTCAAGAAAGTCAATGGTGTTCTAGCAAAATTAAGACATATGATCCCACAACCTGTTCTGTTATCTGTTTACTATACCCTTTTTTATTCCCAATTAAACTACTGTTCACAAGTCTGGGCTCAACCAGTAAGTTTCTTCATCAAAACAGTATCTGCCTTGCAGAATTGTGCCATTCGCCTCATGTCTTCTGCAAAATTTGACCCTTCTGCTGATCCGTTATATGCACAATTGGATCTATTAAAATTTACTGATATTGTTCATTTGCATAATGTGATGCTTCTTCATTGTATTTATCATAATAATATTCCATCTCCTATTTATGGTACTTTTGCCATTGATTTTCACTATTCCCACGCTATAGAGCAAATGAAAGAGGCCTTATCATTTTCAGTATAATCGCACAAGTAGCTATGTACTAAAGTCCATACGACATCAATCTCTTCTCTCATGGAAATACTGTCATCAACTCTGCCCAAGTTGTAAACTCATTGATCTGTCAGAAAGCATAGTTGAATCTTCCCTAATTGATGCTTTTAAAAAAATGTACTGATTGACGCACTTAATACAATCCCTGCAGCTCTTCTTTACCACAATATATATATACCATATACAAACCATCATTTGTATTTTTTCATGAGTATCTGCCGAAATATATGTTAGATTAATTGATTGAAGATGCTGTTTGAAAAAAATTCATTAATATTGGTTTTTATATTTTAGTGATCCAGAAATCCAATTTTCTTATGGAGACAATTGTAAGAATATTGAATATGTATGCCAGTATGTTAAAGGTATTTATCAATACATTTCACATTTCACACTTTCTAAAATTGATTCTTTCTTATATATAGTGCAATCTTCTTAAGTTTGACACTCAGAGGAGCCAAAATGGACCGTTCTACTCAATGAATGTCCAAGCAAGCGAATCTCTGAATAAGTGGTATTACCCGGTGGGCAGAATCTTCAAAAAGTCTCTGTGATGGATTGTTTTTATCGAAACAGCAGGCGATATTGCTTGCCTTTCTTATAGAAAACACTTCTACTCATTGATATTTTGAAGATTTTGCCCACTGAGAAGCACAGAAAAGTTTTCTTAAGAGAAGAGATATATATAATTAAACTGATGTTCTATTTCTGTTAAGAAAGTTTATTGTTATTGTTGAATCATTGTTTGTTTTGTGGTTCTAACGTTTTCATTCTCCACTTTTTTTGAAACATAGTTGTATCATACAGTACAGCATGGAGGAAACTTTACGTAGCCCAGTAATTAGCTTTCACAAAGACATGAGTTCTTTAGAAGTTAATAGTCTTTTGTATGCTTAATTATGCATTTCCATGTTCAGTTCAATCACATGTCTAAACAAACTGCGTAGAATACAAAAGACACTTCACTTCATGTAACATTAAACTGTACATGAAAATCTTTTAACAGAATTCATGTTGAAAAGACATGTTTTATTTTGAATTGAAATTCAGTAGACGTCTATTGAAAAAAATCGTCTATGATAGACGGCTCTACTGTAATCATGATGCCGATTTCAATAGGATTTAAAACTTCAGTCTATATTAAATGTTGTTCCACATGAATTCTGTTAAAAATGTAAAGAAAACAAAACATAAGAAAATGTTTGTGTTTAACTGCCCTGTAACGTTTCGAAACAATTTTCACACGATGTACATGAGATGCTAGCCCTCTACTCACCACAAGTGTTCCAAAAGCCAATAAGCATAAATATAACAAGAGTTTCTGTACATGTTGATCGGCGCCTTTGCCCTTTGCCCTTTGCCAAGATGGCGTAGAGGCGTGTTTGGGTGCAATTCCAAATTGAAAAATTTCTTTGTTTTCATGGTTTTTGTTGTTGTTTCTGCCCTTTATTTTGTTTCGCTTTTTGAAAATACTTTAATATACGACTGAAGTGTCAAAATCTATTGAAATCGGCATGTTTTTGTCTACTTTTCAAAGTGAATTTCCGGTTTTTTGTGTTTTTATGCAAAAATTCATTCCTTGGTGAATGGGTAAAGTTTCTTTTGGGCTTTACTGTAAATAAGGTGCAGAAAATTTCAGAATATTCCAATTTTTCCTGTGTGGGTTATAAACAACGATCCCACCTTTAGTGAATTACCCAATTTACCTGGAGTCTCACGAGTGAATTGAGGACAATTTGACATACAGTTTTATTATAAAAATAATAGTGTTTGTTTTTATAATTAAAATGTGGTTTATCTAATTATGTATAATTTACACCCTCATCTCGCTTTAGACCACTTTCGAAAGTTGGGAATAATATTTTTAGTATATATATGATAGTTTGGTTGGTTCCAGTAAATCTGTATCTGAAAGTGATAGTGATATGTGCAACAATTCAATTTAAAAAAAACGAGAAGTGATTTTTCCTAAATTACCTGAAAAATAATGTGATTACTAGTTAATCACATGTGAATCAATTTTGTTTATCGATCATTATCAAGTCATTGTTTTTTTGGTTTTTTGGCATTCGAAAATTTAAGATTCGAAACTTGTTCAATTTAATGTCTTTCCTTCCAAACATTTTTATTTTTTGTTCGAGTTGATTTCAAGCTCCGGTCTTTGGTCTTCTTCAAAAAGTCTCTGTGAAGGAGTGTTTTTTGAGAAAATGCCTAATTTCCGATTGGTTTGCTCAAACAATACTGGGCAGGATGCCAAAAGTATAAAAATTAGTGCTTTTAAGTAATATCTTGTTGGAAAACCTACCAACTAATTTTTAGGAAAAAAAACTAAGTGGAGCATGCTTTAATATTACTTTAGCTTCATTCTAAATAGATTCACAATTTTTGAAAATTGTACACTAGTGATGAAAGTGGCCAATCATTAATTATTATTGTTTTCAGAACTTTTCAATCCTGATGTGGTAAATGAAGAGATTATTCTTCGTGGTGATGAGATCGAGATGGCAAAGGTCAGAGTTATCTATGATTTTTGATCAGTGCCTTTTTCATTTATTTTCTGTATAATATATTGATAAATTACCCACGATACAAAAAACTTTGCGTGATCTTATTGGTCAATTATGCTTTAATGTGATATCACTCTGGTCTATACTCACCTGTACAGCCCAATGAAGTGTCATGGTAACAATATTTTCATAAAATACGAGACACAAATGTAAACAAACATAGAAAAAACATAAAAAGAGGGATAGAAAAAGCATTGTAGGGACAAAAAATAAGTGAAACAGTTAAGGGAACTCATTGGATTGCATTTTTTTCAATTTTTTATGAACAAATCGAATGTTTCTACAATTTAGGATCAAACTCAATCGCGGTGAATAACCCATATACTAACTGTTTATTTTGGGTATTGCCTTTGAATATTGACTTCACAAGCTTGGGATTTACTTTGATATCAAGTCAATATTCTCCTCATAACCAGGTAGTATAGGGTTAAGAAAGCTTATGAAAATATATACCATTCTTTTTTTGAAACTGTTTTAGCTAAATTATAATATCATCATACTATCATCATACCTGGTTTTTATATCTTTAAAGTCGTTCCTAAATACTTCACTTTAAGTTATCCGAGGCCAACCCCTTCCTAAACTGCCATCAACCATCTGCCCTCAACCTGTCTTTGTTTGTAAATCAGTCATTCATATCCAAGTTTTTATTTTATGTCATCAGTTTTAGTTAGTTACATCATCATGCCAGAATTTCTAAATAAGCTATATCACAGTGTAACAGGTATAGGTTTGTTGCACATATGTCTCTAATGCCATTTTTGCATAATAAAGTTGAACGCTGCTTTAATATCAGATAGAGTATTGAATAAACAGAATCTCTCTCATCAATCTAATGGCTTTAAGTTTCATATATAAAAACAAATTTTCCACTGGCACATCATTAGGTTTCTATTGACTATAAACATTCATTCTTTGAACCTCTAGATGAATCACATGTTTACATGCAGAACAAATTGGCCTTGATAACAGAATGCTTTAACATGGAACATTATATTTCATAACTAATCATGGAGACATATCAAAACAGTATTATATATATTGTAATGGAATTCATCTATGTCCATTAAAGTTGACCAAATCAGTTTTTGTTTTTTTTAGCTCCTATGTTTCCTGCTTGAGCTAACTTTAACTGGGTCAAACAATCAAGAATCTATTTTGAAAATCCAGTCTCTTCCTGAACAAGTTCAAACCAACATCATGTCAATGACCAAAATGGTTTGTGAGAACAGTGGAAAACTTAATCTCTCTGATATCATGAAAGATATGTTAAGCAAGAACGGTATAATAATTTATGTTGTCTCCAATGTTTATAATGTATACGAAATTAGATTTAAGAAAGGTTAAGAAAGGAGCATTATAAATGTTTTATGCATATCCACCATTTCCGAAGAATTTATGACAAAAATCCTGTCAAAATAATAATTGCATTTACAAACGTTGACAGTTGAATGACTGTCTTTTGGTTGCCATGTTTCAAATTCAAAATTTCTTCCACGAACTTTCTTCCATGTCTCCTGAATAATGAAGTCCATATGCAAATGAGACATCTGAACTACCTCTTGTGGTCAATGGCTTTAAAGTTGCTGTTTATAGCCAACAACTAGCAAATATAAGTCATAAATTCAGTTGATGATGCAGTTCGCAGTAATTTGTTTCCTGTCAGTCCATACCATTCAATTGCATTTATTTTGGTAAACGCTTAAAAACTTTTTTTCTTCTAGTTTCATTTGAATTAAATGAGGAGCAGGCATTTTTAGCACAATCGCCAGTCAAGTCGAATGCTCAAACGTATTTCGATTCACCTCAAGGGAAAGATTTTGCGTTATTGAATTCATCTAGTGAAAATACTTCACCAGTTGCCATCTTTGCATCATCTCCACAGGCCCTTTATAGAAGAGTGATGGTTAGTTTACGTCGAAGTATATTTTTCTTTTTACCAAGTTCATGTTGAAATACAACTAGTAAATAAAAATTCATTTTCATTTACATCTTCCAGGTGGAAAACTCAAAGTTAAAGCAAAAGGTTCGTCACTCGGAAATGTTTCTTAAGAGAAGATCACAGTACGAAGAAATGGCATTTGATGTTGAATCCGAGAAACTAGAAATTCTGAAAGCAAACAAAAGGCTTTGTAAATACATATATATTTATTTGAATCTCATTATAATAAGTTGCAGAAGATATTTCAAGATTATACAATCAAGCCACTAATTTGATTGGTCCTTTCATCTATGATTTCTATGTAACTGAACCCCTGTAATTTGAACCATGTTGTGTAGTCCTTTGGATATTTGATCCGTCCAATGTATAGTTTACATCATATCTTCCTTATAGTGAAAGAGCAAGACCAACATCTCGGGAAGATTGGGACTTTACAAGAAACTGTTTCGAAATTGAGAGAAGAAATTGAATTTTTGCAAATGGAAGTTCAAGCAAAAGACAAAGAAATTGCTGAGTAATTTTTAATTTGTTATTTATTCACTTACATGCAGGCACACATACAAGAGTGCGTTTATCTAAAACCTTCCTAAGAGAGATTAAACCTATTGGTTTAATCTCTCTTTATTTTCGTTTGAAATAACGAGGC
Source organism: Turritopsis rubra (assembly GCA_039566895.2). NCBI lineage: Eukaryota > Metazoa > Cnidaria > Hydrozoa > Anthoathecata > Oceaniidae > Turritopsis > Turritopsis rubra. The sequence goes on along the minus strand of CM077625.1, from coordinate 9,320,868 downwards.
AGTATGCAACAATGTTCTCGTTTACCTAGACAGAAATAAAAAACGTTTTACCGCAAACTAGTGATAATTGCATCTTGTTAGACAAATCTACAGATCAACTTTTACAACTGAACGATGCAACTGTTTACTTAGGCAAGTCAGTGAAAAGAAGAAATCTCAAGATATGATATCACAACTGCAAGATACAGTGGATTTGTGTTCTGAAATGGAAGGGAAGATTCAGCAGAAGGTTTGAGTTTTACTCTCAAATTTCACAACTGCTCTTCTTTGCGTTGTTATAATATCATGGTATTGAATTGGAATAACTTTTGTTCTTTTTTAGCAAGTTCAGTACGAAGAAGAGTTGGGAAGAACGAAAACATTGACCTTACAAGTCAACAAAGTTGAGCAACAAAATGCTGATTTAAAAAGTCAACTTGTCCATATGAAAGAACAAATGGATACTTTAAATCTTCAGATGCAAAAGGTTTTTTTTCAATTGTTTTCATTGTTTGATATGTTCTGCTTACGTACTTAAAATGGTAATGGGTATATCTTTAGAAAAAGGATGATTATGCCGACCAGCTTGCACATATGGAAGAAGACATTATAAAACTAGAAAAACAGCGATCTCAAAGAACAGGTAGTTGTATTCATCAGCTACGCTTTTTTTTATAAGCAACAAGAGACTCGAATCTATCAAAAACCAAGCAACTGCTGAGCAACAGCCCATAACTGGATTTGCTTAGCGAAACCTTTTATATAAAAAGAGCAAAAAAAGGATATTTTTATTTTGTTGCTTGCTGATGAGAAACGTGTTATGAAAGTTCCATTGGTTTAAAGAAACCTGCGCTGGCCTACCTGTATAGACACCTTGATAGACAAACGCGTAAATGTGGTCTTCTCGCGTAAATAATCAACAAGCAACTTGTGCAACTTTGTGGCTCAGCTTATAAAAAAGCTTCTGTTAATTCTGTCCATATCCTGTTGGATGCCTTAAGGATTTGAATAAAGACAAATTTACACAGTTTTATGTGTTTTGTTCAGCGTCTCAGGAAAGTTTGGCAGATACGCTTGTACGTGATGAGGAGATTCGCTCGTTGAGAGATCAGAATGATAACTTACAAAAAACTATTACTGTGCTGAGAACTTCTATCTTGAACATGGGGCATGAAACTGAAAGGATCGAGAAAGATAACACAAATCTTCAGGTAAGTTCTTTACTATAAACATCTCATTAAGAGGTCTTTACATTATTCGATTAATCGAACCGAGTGTTGTTTTTTTTTTTTTTTTTTTTTTTTTACGACAAATCGAAAAGTGTAAATAAGGAATACTATCGATTTTACTTAAATGCAATATGCTCGATATTCTAGCCAATCAGCATTCAAGATATAAATTTGAAATTCGAAAAAACAAAACGAAAAAACATTCATACATTGTATAATCAAAAAACATTTTCGTATTTCGAATAGTAAACAGCAGTTTACCCATTCAATCGATACTGTTTCTTTATTTCTCATTTGCACGTCTCTTGCATCTCTAGAACACATTAACTGCTTGTAAAGCAGAGTTGGAAAAGCAAAAACAAAGGAATGAAGAGAGCATACAAAGGTTCTTGATTTTTAATTTTCATGTCATTTATGAGCTTTTAGGTATTTTTTTTCTTTGAAAATGAATATTTATAACATATTACTTTAGTTACAAGACCCAAAGTAAGCAGTACATGGACCAAATCAGTGCACTCTTGAAGCAAGTCGAAGAACGTAGTTTACGAAATGAAGGGCTCAGTGAAAAGGTGTGTGGTGTTTGTTCCCACTTCAATGGGGGGTTCTACCTGTTAGTTAGTTATTCAGTTGAAAAGCATGTGAATTCAATAGTTTTCAAATTTTCTTTCTTTTCATTTCTTTCATTTTATTATTAATTTCGGATTTGAGGCGAAGCTATGGCTGAACATTACTCTTGTGCATTATGGTTTTTTTTTTGGTTTTTTTTACATTTAGATCAACAATGCCGATGTGAAGTGCAAGCAATTGGAATTTCAGATCGAAAAATTCGAAGATAAAGAACGAAAGATTAACGGTAATACGGTGCAACTTTCGTGTCTAATGCCATCTAAGCGATTTTCTTTCAATCTAAATCCCTCTTGTTTTTATGGAACTACCAGTTGTATCTTTTGGTTGATGTGGTTCTTATTCTTTATTAGAACAAATTCAACAACAGGCACTCCATTTGAACGAAGAACGTGAAAAGTAAGTGACTGTAGCTTCCCTTCTGTTTTCTGTTGCTAATGTTAATTCAAGTATTTTTCTTGTATTATTTCGATCAGACTGACCAAAGCTCATGAAGAACTGAAGGCTTACAAGGAACGTCACGAACAGTTGAATTTGTAAGTATCCTCTTGTTGGATGATGATATTTTCCTGTGTCTCTCCAACAATATTTAATCTGTTTTCTATTTGTTTTAGACGGAACAAAGAACTTGAAACGAGATTAAACGTGGTCAACGATGAGAAAAGCCAATTAAGTTCAGTTGGCCAGCAATACCAAAACTTGTTAGTTGATATTAAAATTTCGAAGCAAGCTGAAGAAAGACTGACATCTGAAGTGAAAGAGATAAATGGACGGTTAGAAAGAGAGCGTACGATCCTAACCAAAAAAGACGCCAAATTGTCAGAGATGACGGAAGCGTACGAGAAGTGTCAGCTGACATGTCAGTCAACTCAATCTAAATATCAAGAACTGAATGAACGATTTGAAGCAGTTTTGTCTGAGAAGAGTCAGCTGGAAGAGAAAGTCTTAACGTCACAGTCAGAGAAAGAAGCCTTGGAGGAAACGAAACAGAGTGAAGTGTCCCAAGCGATTGCATTACAAGATGAATACGCGAAGTTATTGGGTGAGCAGAAAAGTCTTGAGGAGAAATACACACAATTGTACAACGCAAAACGAACCGATGATGAAAAATTGAAATGGTTTGAAGCTGAGAGTAAAGAAACTGACGAGAAGGCTAAAGTATTGATTGACCAACTAAAAGTTTTGAAAGAAAGTCACGAGAAAGTGTGCGAAGAGAAGCAGAAGATGCAGAAACTCCACGATGAAGTGTGGAATGATAAACGCACACTTCAGGCTGAGCATGACGTGTTGGTTGCAGAGAAGTCGAAATTGCACGACAAATGCAAGGAGGTTTTATGCGAGAAGAAAGAGCTGGAAAAACAGCTTGCCTGTCTACAATCATCTCTGAAGACAGAAGAAGAAAATGGAACAAAATATGCGGACAAGTTGATGCAAGAACAATTCAAAAATAAAGAGCTGGAAAACGAGATTGGTGAATTGCGTGCAAACAACGAGGTACTGCAAAAAAGTGAATGCGATCTTAAGAGTAGCTCAGTTAAAACGGAGAAGCTGGAAGACATTGAAAAAATGTACGTCAACTTAAAAAAAGATCACGAGTCGCTAAAGCGTTCCTCTGAAGAGAGCACTCGCGTTAACGATGTCAAATATCAAATTGTGTTGAAAGAAAACTCCAGGCTCGAAGAAATGCAGAAACAAAGTGCGGACGAACGTTGTAAAACGACTTCGACGTTAGCAAGTCAAAGCGAAAGTTACAATTCGCAGATTGTTACATTGGAAAACGAGAAACGCCTGATAACAGAGGAAAAGGCGAAACTTTTTACAGAGAGGGAAAGTTTACTGAAAGAACTCAATGACATCAACGCAGAATACGAGAAAGAGAAGAAGATGCTACTGAATGAGAAAGACAAGGTTTGCGACGAAAACGAGCACTTGCTTGCTGAGCAAAAACGCTTAAACAAAGAGTACACCAAAGCTGTGAAGAATGTGACGGCTGCCGAAACAAGACACGCGAAAAAGATCCGTGATTTGGAGAGAAAGTTTGAAAAAGAGCGATCGCAACTTTCTGAAGAAGTAAATGACGCAGTAATGCAGTTACAAGAAATAAATACACTGTATGGTAAGAAGAGAAGTCATCTTTTAAAATTTAATAAAAAATCATTAATTTTCGCGAGTCCGATAATGAAAAAATTCGTGAATCTTAATTTTCTCGAACTGATGAATAGGTATAATTTTTATTTTCGCGAGCGAAACCTTGGATACTTTTTGTGAAGCTGAAAACACGCACCCTGAAGCTGCGAACTCAGCAACAAAACCGGCAATGTTAGCGATGTTAGCGAAATTTTTCACTATGTAATAGCAATTTATTAGTAAAATATAAAAATGCTAAAAATTACAATTAAAATTAAGTTAAAATAAAAAGGATAATAAAGAAAACTTGAAATCAAAAGTAGAATGAACATTGGGAAAGAAGTTTGGCTTTCGTTCAGCTAAATTAACTGTTACGAGAATCTGTACGAATGCAATAATTCTTCTTCTTAAAACAAATAATGACAGGAACTGTGGATATGAAAAATAAATCCTACAAAATTTGCTTGAGTATCATCAGCGTAAATAACAGAAGAAACTCTCTTTTTCTTCTTATCAATTTGTTTTTCCAAAGAGGAACAAAGATAGCTTGAAAGTCTAGTGTTATTCCGACGAGCTTTTTTCCGCCTTGTGGAGATTCAGAGTAACACTTTTCAAATGTTTCTTGGACATGGTATATGCGCATAAATAAATTCCTCCAAATCAGCCAGTTGTTGGTCGTCGAACTGTGAAAATAAGTTCAGCAACTTTGATAATAAAAAAAAGATATGCATATCCAGTTCAACCCGAAAGAAACTTAATGTGTCCGCAAAGATAATTTCATAAGAGTCGCCATCTTTAAAAGTTAACGATCCTTTATTTATCGAACGCGACATTTCATAAAAGTAACATTGAAAACATAAGGACTTCATGTAACAGATGCAACTATATATATTAACAAAAGTTGTTTTTTTGTTTTCATGTAAAAAGTTATTCCTCGCGAACATGTGGGTTCCTTCATGTTATACGGCAAAACAATGATTTCATCAATATAATGTGTTGAAACAATAACGATATATTTTCCTTTGCAACTTATGTCAATTTTGACGTTCTATCCGACAATAGTTCCGAAAAACGTTTCTTCGTCTTCGCTGAACTCGGAACTTGAATAGGTCTTCAATCTCTCTTTGAAACAAGCAGGCAGTTGGATGTCTTTGGTTATTATACAATCCTTGAAACATGTTATTCCATATTCCTCAATAAAGTTTAGAGAAAGCGCACACTCTCTTACTACAGTCGGCAAATTATTCAAAATGTGATAACATGATCGAAAAAGTCCATTCAACACTTGATATTGCAAATTTTTATTGGAAATTTCTTTGTGTTTCTGCTGCCAAAAAAAGATTTTCTTAATTTTTCATAAGAATGTGAGACAACACTCTTGCTTTTCTTCTGTTTACAGCTGCATGTATGTTGAAATATAACACCAGCATATGAGTTACAAATCTGAAAGATGTGACAATGAATATCTTTATGTTTCACCTTCATCTGATCATCAAACTGTAATAAAAGAATTACTTAGCCTGCATATCTTTGGAGGTGGCACATTACGATTTTTTTTTAAACAAAACTTTATATCGGTCCCGCTCGCAATGTTATAAACGCCATTATATGACAGAAACGAGTCTAGAGGAACATTGGAGCTGGACGATAAAAAGCACCGTAACACGGTTGCTGAGTAATAAATAAATTCCCATAAAATACACGCAGGTTATTCATAAAACAAAACATATGAACGTTCTTAAATCATTTTTTGTGTTATGTAGAACCTGAGTCTATGTTAATTTAATTTATTTATTTGGACGCAGAGATGGTGAATTTGAGCAAATATTTTCGCGAATGCAGGCAAAATTAGCTGCACGGGCAGCGATGTCTCAACGAACTAATGTTTTAACGATACCCATGTTCGAGTTTTCGATCAATTTGCTTGTTCTAATTCACTATTCTTTTCTTTGATCGTTTTGATCGAACTTGATTTCATGGATGACATCTTACTTGATCTTATTATTTGATCCAGGTAAAACTTCAGAAGAATTGCAAGAAGTCAAATCTGTCAAGGAGGTTGGTATTGAAGCGCTATAGGTTGTCTAAAGCCTGGTTTTGGATGAAGGTTTGGCTGCTTGTTAAAAATAGCAGAAAAAGTAGAATGCTTTTCAACTTTTTTTCTGTCCTCACGAAGAAAAACAAAAGAAAGGAATCCCCATTTTACACGTGCGGAATTTTACGCTCTATCGAAACCAGTCTTTAGGCAACCTATAGCGCTTCAATTACGTGTTGCGTAATGCCTCGCTCTTTCAAACGAAATTAAGAGTTTCTTGATCGCATCTTGTTAGATTCGTAGTGTTGTTCCTCGTTTTGGTCATCGAATATGGAGGATTAAGAGATTTGAATTTGTCAGGTTTCTCTTCCATTTTTTTGGAGTTGTTACATATAAATATGTCTTTAAAATGTATGTTGTCGCTGTCTAGGAATTGTCTTCAGAAATGGCATCGTATAACGAAACCTTGTTGAAACTGGAAGATAAGTGCTTGGAAGAGCAGGCTTCCAATCGAAGGTTGACAAGTTTGAACCGCTCTCTCGAAACGCAGTTGAAAAGTTCTGAAAATCTTATCCGTAACCTCAAGAAGGAATTGAATGAATTGAAATCCAATAATCACGATTTCTCCAAACGTCCTTCGTCGAATAAAGGGAGATTGCAGGCGACTGTGGAGACAAGTGACATGAGCTCGGACTGTGATGCTGGTGCATTGAATATAACTGATCTGCATACCAACTACGGAAACAAGGCGGAAGAAATCTTCCAACGTTCCAGATCGCTTCGGTCCAGGAATAGCATATTGGCGCTCCCGACTACCCAAGAAGAAACGGAGACTTCGGATAACGACGACAGTTATCTGGTCAAGACTTACTCGTTACGACAGAAAGCTGATCGTCGACGTTCGTTTCAGCCTCGACGTTACATGGGTGGTTTTACGCCGCCACGCCGTCGTACGTTAATCGGTGAACCTTCTCAGATTCAAATGTGCAACTTCTCTACCGAAGCTGAGGAGGAGCCTGACCTGATGGATGATATGGACTGGGGACGAATTGCGTCCTTGAAAGAGGTTTGCATTCACTGTTTTTTTTTTTTTTTTTTGCACTGCATCACGTGATTTGGAATGCTTTGCTTAAGGTAACCTGTGTATAGTGAACATCCTAAACGGACACGTTTTCCAGCAAAGGATGCCTTTTCTCCTTGAAGTCTCTACTTAACAGACACCTCTTTATAGCGCACACTTTCTTTTTGTTCTAATGGTGACCTGCTCTAGAGAAGTTTGAATCATTTATTCACTGACGAAAGTTCTGTATCTCCTTCAAAAAAACGACGTTTGTCCAACAAAAACAACGTAATAGGTTGAATTTTCTTGTGTTTCAATTGTAGCCTTCCCAGGAAAACCTAAGCGAAGAAGAACAGAATCGCCTTGCTGAACTGCAAAGAAGAAACACGCTTTGCTTGCCACACTTACGAAGTGCGTACCCGATGGAAGTAACCGTCACTAAAAAGAACAATGCTTCTGAAGATTTGGTTCGAGATGGTCAGCACGGTAAACGGAAACTGAATAACGAAGATGCTCCTCGCGGTACGTTCAAAAAGTGGAAAACGGACAATGCGCTTCGCAGTAGTAGCGATCTTTCGTATATGAAACGATCCACACGTTCAGATTCCAACATTTCGGCTGTGTCTAAGAACTCCCCCCAAGTGAAGCTTAATAAGATCAGTGTTCCAGAAAAACCTGCTCCGCAAAGTGTTGCATTCGAAATAACAATGGAACCAGCGAAAAACACAAGATCCAAACTAACCAGATCAAAAGGTTCTGGTAATTTAGGCGATCAAAAAGATGTTTCCAGCGGTAGAACGGCAAAGAGTGCGCCGCCACCGCCGCCAGAAAAAGCTGCCGGCAGTAAATTCACACGCAATGACAGTAAAAGAAGCTCGATTTCAAGAGCCACGCAAAAAGTAGCTGCCTCACTTCGTGGCAGAAAAAACAAAAAATGAAGGACAAATATTTATGATATCTTCCAGGGTTTTTTCATGATTCTATATGTCTATCTCACTAGTTTGTAAAAACTTTGTTATTTCGGCCTGGGATAACGAGGTCAATAACGTATCATGCCTCGTTCTTTGAAACAAATAAAAAAAAGACTTTCAACCGAAACGAAACTAATCCGGTAGATAGACACACCCCAGTGGGAAAAATCTTCAAAAGTTCTCTGTGGAGGAGTGTTTTTTTTTCAATAAACAGCAGGGTTATTGTTAGCCATTCCTATAGAAAACACTTCTCCACAGAGACTTTTTGAAGATTTTGCCTACTGGGACACTGGAGGTCAGTTTTCTTTTAATATTATTATTGCAGGCTGGTTTTAGCTTAAAGCTAATTTTCATGAAATTCTTATACAGTTTTTTTTTTCTTATACAGTTTTCTCTGTTCGTTTATATTTAATAGGAATTATGAATTCGATATCAGATTCTCTTTGTTTTGTTTTCATTTGTATATACTAAGAGTGTTTCTAACAAACAATTCCAGATCATCAAACTTCCCTCGAGGAAGAATCTTGTAAAAGTATTTGAAGGAACGAGGTAAAAATTAGTTATTTACTCAGTCACCCAAACACATTCTACAAGGATAACACCATGAATTCTTGATGATCTGAAATTTTTAAATGAACTGTATGAATTCGTCATTTCATTTCTTTCTTTTTATCTATTTTGATTGGTAAATGGGTCACGTGACGGGTTTTTGAACAATAAATAATATCGTTCACGCTTTTCGAGAGTTTATATTCTGAAGAAATGTTTTCTCTTACTGTGGAGTTCTGAAGAGTACAGAAGATTGGGCTGAAAACAAAAAACATTTGCAATATTGTTACCTCTAAATATCTCCTTATAATTTGAACTTATGTCTTTTACTTCTCCTTTCTATGTAAAGGAAGCTTCGTAATTCAAACTCTCTATAAATGGAACCATTTTGTGCGATTCTTTAGATGTTCCAAGTGAGTCTCTGTACTTGAATCTGTATGTAATTATTATTATAGCTTCATTTTCACAAACTCTTGTGTGAATGATAACACGGTTTATAAGGATATTATGTTGTGTTTTGATAGAGACTCTCGAAGCAACCAGGATGGTCACGCGAAGGCAAGAATAAAGATCTGAGTGGTTCGAGTGTATTGGAAATCAAATGAAGTGAAATACTATTGTTGACCCTTGAGAGGAACACAAAATTTCCAAAACGTTAACATTTCTTTACTAATCCAAATATCCTTCTTCAAATCTCATATCTGGAAGTGCTGCTCTATAGCTTAGAAAAGACTGTCAGTACTCTGCTGACTCTGGCAGGGATCCCGAACGTTGTTTTGTCGAGTCGTCATTTGTGTGAGATACTTATATTCGTTTATAAGCTATGGACAACAATCAAAATGTCCAGGAATCATGATTTTCTTCGACGTTATTATTAAAAAAAAAAGTCATTAAAAATATTCATCTAATTTTTCCGTCCTTACAAGATGTATTCACTGCACGTGTTCACTGTGTTTCTGGTATGCTATCCGTGTATATTTCTTCATGTCGATTTCATTTCTCAGTTGGGGAGCTGAACTGGTCACCTAAATTCGCGCCATAGGTTTCCACTGATTTGGATTATTTTTAAAGGCAATAAATGAGTATATAAGCGGAGACTGCCAGTACTCTGCTGACTCTGCACCCACTGGCAGGGATTGTGAACGGTTACCGTTCTTATTTGGGCAGCTAGTTTTCGAGTTGTCGTTTTTTGAGATACTTATATTCATTTATTTACTTCAATGTCTGTTATCAGCACGAATTATATACAACATGAATAGAAAAAACTCAGCTCGTTACAAAGGTATTTTTGGTAATTTCTCGGAATGAATGGAATGTTAAAAAAACCATGAACAGGAAATGGTGGACGCCTGTATCAATTTCATTAACGAATTTTTCAAATATTTTCACTTTTAATACTGGCCGTAAAATATGAAGTCGTGTTTAAGACCATTTCTTTTAATCAAGGGTGTCAATCTAACAAATTTTTTAGTAAGTAAGAAAAATGAACTTGTAGTAGAAATCGACCAGATCACGCATTCTTCAATGAAATTCAATTTCAATGAAATTTTCGACGACCAAGAAAACAAATTAAAAATGTTTTCCACCACGAGTGAACAAATAAACCTTTCCGTAAATTACGTCAGGGCAGGTTTCGTCTCGTTTTCAAGTTGAATAATTATCATGATTGCTTCGTTTACAAAAGGAAACGACACCTCAGGGAAAGATTATCTTACGAATCTCTTTTATCATACTTAAAGGGGCTACGACACGAATCACATGATCTGATTTGAGGCGAGGAGATGTAATAATAATAATGGCTGACCGTAACATGATTCACTTCGTAGTAATTATTGAGATTAGAAACGAGGCGAAATCTGACGTAATTTACAGAAGGTCTCTCAAATTATATTTTCATTGGTGAACCTCTTTTGTGCATATTCGTACATAGTTGGTAGTGCGATTCAAAATGAAGGTTTTACTCAAGCAGAATAAATTTCCTATCCCTAAAGGTCGCCTGTCGCTTGTGCAATATTTTGTTCGTTATATCGTACAAATGTAACAGACACTTATTTTGTACGATATTGTGGTACAATTTCGACATGTATCTTTTAAATCAAACCTGTTCGATTTAAAAAATGTCCCTAACGTGTATGTAATGAAATGAAATTGTATATAATTGTACGTTATTGTTCTCATTTATTTACAATATTGTAAAAAGTGTAACATATTTTAAAAAAATGTAACTTTCGATAGACAATATATCGCAGGGATATATTGTACCAGTGGAAGTCTTAAGCCTTAAAGAGGGTTCATAGCCAGAGGCATAACTAGAGCTCAGTCAAAATCTCTAGAGGAGAGTTTAGACATTTAAAGTAGAAAAGGGAAAACGTGCAAGTAAGTAGCCTAATCGACACTTTAGACTTGAAAAGAATTATCATAACGTTGGACTCCTCCACTTTTTTTGACCGACCCTGAATACGCCTATGATAGCATCACAACAGATCTTGAATATAGGCCTGGTTACTCAAAGGAATGTAATTAGTATAATAGGGCGTTTGTGATTTTTCATCATAAATTAACATAATTATGTAATAATCAAGCGACGTCACTTTAGCTGATGATTATCCAATTACCAATAATGATAGATTCCGTTTTCATTTGCTCGTATTGAAATGCGCTGATGCATGAATATGCACGAATATGTTTGGGACATCAAGTACGTAGCAAAATGCAACAAATAAAGATTTTTGAGAAAGTCTCCCCCCCCCCCCTAACTTTTTTTATCCTTTTCATGCGTCACAAATGATCACCTGTTTGTTATATCCGTCTTCACCCACTCCTCTCTCGCACACCGTTCAACAAAATATAATGGCCATTAATGGACATTCAAATTATGTAAATGATGTATTATAATGATGTAATAGAATGTCATAATTAAAAATATATAGAATGGATATAAAAGTTATTTTCATAATCTCTCTCGATTCGATTCATTTTGCGCAAGTTTGTTGAACGACAAGAAGGTTGGAAATATTTTTATCGTAAAGTCAACTAAAGAATAAAATTTTATGTTATAACATTAATTTTCTTCTGGAAATAATCTGCAGTTTTTAATTTGTCAACATGCCAAATGATTCCGGCATGCTAAGAACTTTCAACAAAGTTTTGAAACAGAGCAAAGGCGGAAATCAATCGTTATTTCAACTTCAAGTTCACGCTAGCGTGGCCAGCAGTTCATGCCTTTATTTTGGTTTAATGTTCGCCGAAAACCCGATCGGTGTTAACGGCAGATATCTTTATGTTGGACTATACCGAAACACGACATGTTCTTTTTTGGTGTTATATGAAGATCAAAGTGGACATCTTCCCAATGATATTATTTGGTTGAAAGATTGCGTTGTGACTGGTCAGCGATACGTATCCGATAACAGTGTCAGTCTGCTGTGCGGGACAAAAACAATATTGATGAGGCTTGAAAATGGGAGGTTACGTGAAGCCTGGCAGAAGATGATCCGAAATGAAATCCTCCACAATGAGGCAAAATCATCCAATATTTATCCCACCTCCTGCTCCGCACAACAAATAAGTCACGAAAGCATACTGTTGGAGAAATTGACTTGTCTACGTCGGAATAGACGCTCGCCGACTAGAAGTCTGGAGTCAGTATTTTCATTTTAACATTTTTAATTGTGTGTTCTGCGAACATATTGTGAATATTGTAAATTTTAATTATTTTAAAACATTTCGTTACAATAAAACCGTTTTTTATTCCATGGAATAAAGTGGAATCTCTATAAAATGCATAAAAAGTATCCGCTTTAGAGACTTCCCCTTTATAGAGACTTTACCTATGAGAATTTGACTGTAAATCCATCCATCCGTTCATGGAGCATGCGTACTTTATACGGAGATATTATAGTCCGCTTTATAGGGGTACGCTTTGTAAGAGCTTCCAGTGAAAGTTAAACAACAGGCACAAAGTCGTGAAAAAAAGGATATTCATTGCTGAGAATAACATAAAACGGAAAATATTTTCCTTTACATCTGCTTTCCTTTTAATTAGACTTTTATTAATCCCATCCTCCATTTCCTTTTGAATAAAGTTAAGAAAATCCTTTAATTACTTCATGACGCAAATGATTTCGATATTGGCAAAGCAGTTGCCGTTTAGCCTATGTATTGAAGTGTTTCATTCAAATGTCTTGAAACGATATGGGCTTAGTTTTATGTATTTTGGTGAGTGTGGCACAGGATATAGAGAAAGGAAAAAGTTCGCAATCTTGAATGTCATCGTTTTATTCTCCACGACAAGAAGTCAGCCCTCTGACGATTAAGCGCCCTCTTGAAGGAAGAAAGAGGGCGCAAAAACAACAACGATCACACGCCTTTTGTAAGCACCAGTAAAAATCCAACAGGCTCATTGGTGCTTTTTTTTTTCCATTTTGAGCTTACATTGGTGCTTAAGCGCTTCTTATTTGATATACCAAGAAAACAAAAATATATTCCCTCGAAACTTTCAAAACTACCTACAATCTATACATCAGACAGAGAAGGAAGCCTCTGCCTTTTATCCTTGAGGCAGTGAAATTATGCAGGACAGGTAAAAATATTTTTCTTCGTTATTATTTTGAAGCCTGATGTTGTTTAGGTGTTTATCTTTATAGTGAATTCGAGTTTTTAGTGCTTATAATGGGCGGTGCTTGTAAAGAAAAGCGTGCATGTATAAACTAAATTCTATATTATAGTAAAAAGGTGGCTTTTTAACGTCGTGAAAATGTTTTATTCAAATTCAACAAATAAGCGCCACTGGGTCAATGCAAAATTTTAAATAAGGAACGTTCAAACAGACATTTGCAAAGTAGCCATCCTGGAAACATTTGAAAACTGTGTGAAACAAGCTATATAGTCGGAAAATATGTCCACACCAGGAAATGCCGAATATGCAACAACAAACACCAATCCTTTCAAAGTGACGCCAAACAAATCTTCAACGACCTACCAAAGACCGTCCGAGAAAGTGAAACATTATACAGTTTCAAACAAAAGACATTTAAATATTTACTGGACAAAGCTATTGCTAAAAATTTATAATAAAAAAAAAATTGTTAATTTATATACACGCAATGCATATACATTTTATAAATCTAGCATTTCTAGAAGAAGAACCATGTATATTATGGAGCTAGAAATATATCGATTATTATTATTATTATTATTATTATTATTATTATTATTATTATTATTATTATTATTATTATTATTATTATTATTATTATTATTATTATTATTATTATTAATTATCTTTTGACATCCTGGTCTTCAATTTTAATTCAAACAAATACACAATTGGAAATTGGTATTTGACGTCACATTAACGAACACGCACGCCATATCTAATACACACACACACATACATAACACACACTGCTCCTCTCCGATACTTCGACATTCCCTTTTGGCGAAATGGCCAACAATCAAGCAAGATATTTGAATAAGGACGCATGCATTAAATTTGATATGTCTACCAAGACTTCGAGTTTTCATTCAAGACGAGGGAAAACATTTTGCGAGCCTTACTTTAGCCGTTATTCAAAATCTGCGTTGAACCAATCAGATCCGCACCCAAGAATGAAGAGGGCACAACAGCAATTTGATCAGCAATTATTGCGGTAAGTATTTGAATTTATAAAAATGAGAATTGTTTATTTCAACGTTCGTTTTATCGTCACGTGTATAGCTATATTTCCGTCTCGACTTGGAAAATGCAGCTTTCTTGGTCAATCGGTTTTATCAAAGTTTAGAGAAAAAATAACGGGTTAGGAGAGTATATCTCAAATCAGTTGTTGATGTTTTGTTCACATTAAGATGCGCAGTAAACAATGCGTAATCACTCCCAAAAGAATCAAGCTTTATACCTTTTGGTTTCATGATTGCAAAGGGAGCAGCAAATGACGGTCAAGTGTCAATATCGATCCAAAAAACTGAGAAAAGGCTGATTCAACATCATCTTTTTCTTTTCCTTTGTTTTCGCTATATTTGTAAAAGTTATTCTATATATAAACATTAGTTTTACAAAAGACGTTGTGTGTATAATATTTACCTGGTCTTTTTTTTGCTTAGGTTCCATGGTCATAATCCCCCCTCACATCAGCTGACGATGGTGACCGGTGCACAATCTCACAGTAATAAGATAGCGCCATTTTCTACGCACGGTAAGCCGACTTGCGGTTTCAACTTTTCTCGCCAAACCGATAACAGGAAGAAGAAATTCGGCATCATGCCTTCAAATCTTGTCAAGTGGAGAACTCAAAACATCGAAAAAATAACAGGGAATAATTAAAACCGAAAAAAAATCGATAAGAAATAAAGGGTTCCATTGTGTTCTTTTTTTGTCCCCAGGTTAATCGAATGCATATCCATGGTCACACATACACACACACACACACACACACACACACACACACACACACACACACACACACACACACACACACTAACACACACACACACAAACACACATACACACACACACCTTCTTCGGGAAATCTTCGGGAAATCCCCAGTCGCCGTCGTTTCGCATTATCAAAATGACGGTTGGGTAAATATCTGATTATGTTTCATCGTTTGACCCCACCCTCCTGCCACTCCACTCAGCAGGTTACTTCTCTGAAATGAAATCAGTCCGTCTTGAAAACTTGAATCGTATTCACCTAAAAGAGAGTACATTTATAATGTTTTTCTTCCGATTCAAAAATAATAGTTTTAAGAAAGCGAACTTTTCCGCGCAATCATTGTGTGTCTTTTCGTTATTCTGCAAAATTCTGATAACTAAATGATGAGGTTTTTTTTAAGCTTTAGGTGGTTCGGGACGACTGACAAATATATATAACGTCGTAATAGCAATGGTTACAAGAAACACCGTCAAAAATAGTCGGTCGGCAACTTTAGCTATGGCCTGCCACTCTTCAGCTAAGGACTCCATTTTGTCCTGCTGTCTCGCTCTCTCACTAAGGACGGAAATACCCTCAGATATTTCGCGCGGAAGTGTGACGATATTTCTTTGCCGTATTGTGTCGGCTGACGGAGTATGGAATCTCCAGTTCTTGCCCATGCCATTTCGAATATCCGTGGTTACAGAATCCACCGTACCATTACTCTGTAAAACCACTGCAGCTTCCTTGGATTGTATGTCCACTGGTTTTAGCTTTGGTGGTGCAACCCTTAAGAATGGCGCCAAGTAGTCTAAAACAACCACGCGGATAATTCTTGGAACAGAATCAACGGTACGAGAACACTCATACAAATTCAGCACAATACATGTTGCTATTAGCGACAAGCCTATAATCACCATCGACGCGATGAAAAATTTTCCGATCAGTGGCGTCACTTTCGATGTTGTCGGAGTTTTTTCTGCAATCATCAACATGAAAACCGTCATTGCCAATAACGTGGTGATTACTAAAGTAACCCTTTCACCGGTAGCCGGTGGTAAGACAAATGTGAGTAAACCCAGGGCTGTTATCAGGAAACATGGTACGATTAAGTTGTTGAAATAAAATAACGTCTTGCGTCGGATGTGGATTGTGAACGTCACGTCGGGATAAGGTTCCTCGCAGCAGCTAAAATAATGATTATATATCACGTAGAAAAGTGTTCGTAAATGAAAAAGAAAAGACTTTTAACATTCTGGGTTTTTTCACTTCATTTATCTGTATCACGTTAAAAAAATCTTCACCAAAATATAAAAGTCATTACCTGTATTTGGTAACAGCTCTTACAGATTTTGCGGACATTAGCTGAAATTCGCCGCTCTCTAAGTAAGATTTCAAATCTGCTACTGGTCCTTCGTTAGTGATATTAACACGATACCCGTCGTACGTCCAACTGCAGAATTTCAATTTACATTGCTGGTCGTCAAACGGGAAAAACTCGACGTTAATGCCACAGCGACTTCGTAAAATCGTCGGAGCAAACCATTTGTTTAAGCCGTCATATCTTAAAATGACTTTGGTTTTAAACTGATCCATTTGCCCACTCCCCAACGTCTCCTCCGCACTGGTGATAAAATCAATTCAAGAAAAGAAAGCTTTAAGAAGCGAAAATCAGATATATTGAAAGAAACCAGGAGAAGTAGTACCCAATCTTCTCAAATAATGTTGAATGGATGGATGTGGCAGGGATTATTCAGCAGATCGGCACCAACCTCGCCCCCATAGAAAAAGGTCCTGGGTTCAAGGTTGCAGGTCAGCATACATTCCGATGCACCCACACCCAGTCTCTACTAAACCAAACTTTTACGTTGAAAGTCCCTTTTTTCTATTTGAAAGAATGAGGCGCCTGACCTAGTTTACCCAGGTCGTTTAAACAGTAATTTATGATAACGATAATTATATGCTTACTAATGATAATTAACGATAATTATGCTTACTTGTTATAGAGAACAATATCGGGCAGCCATATTTGTAAAGGTGAGACATTGATGGTTTCAATTCCTCCAAAGTCTTCTTTCTTCCACGTTAGCAGATGATTGTACCAAAACTAAAAAATAAAATAGGATAGTGAAACGGGGGACCGAATTAAAACTTCTGCTGTTTTTTAGGGTAAAAATTGCGATGGTCACATACCAAACGTGTCCACACATTACTGACCAAGACTTGATTTTTTTCATCCTATGATAGAGTATATATTCCATTAATTATCCTGAAATGTTGAAACTATAAAACAATACCAAAAATAAAAATATGTAATAATGCCTAATATGGTTAGGCGACGAAGAAAATTTCGAATTCTAGGATCTCTTAAACATCCTTAAAAAAAATTTCAGAGTTAAATTCCAGCTAATTAATGGTGAACATTTTTATATTTTCTTAAACCAAAAATAACTTTGGCTGCTTATCATTCCCACAGCTTAAAATGCACGGAAGATGAAAGAGACAGGTTTCAACATTTTATTCTTTTAATATGGGTCGTTCCAGATTATCGTGAATTAAACAATGTGTACAAATACGAATGAAAACTATTTGTTTAAACAACGACGATCTGGAACATTTATTACATTACAGATGAAACAGTTTACGTACTAATAACACTATCACTCTCTTCTTTGGCAATTTGCAATGACCGAGTATGCCAGACATTCTCTTTCTGTCGTGATTAATGCCTACAAATTGGTTGGAGACCTCAATAAGGTCAAGATTACCTGTCATATGTTTATGTACATGCATGAAAAACCATAAGATTCGTCAGCCGCCATGTCATCACGCATGGCTGATCCCAGATAGGTTTCCAATCTTTTCAAGGCTGTGTTTTACATAGGGCCCGCAGCACGGTTAAGTTTAGGAGAAGTTTCTCTCAGTTTTTGGCAAGACAAATAAGAAATGGTTTTCGGAAAAGAAAATTCTATTCAATGTTACCTTGTTGATCAGTTAGAGTAGAGATCAGTTAGTGTGCTTTGCTTACTCTCAAAGCCACGTTCATCAAGAACCGTTTCAATGAAGGAATGAATTTTGAGCACGGATAAAGAAAAAAAGGAAAAAATCTTCTTAAGTGCCAAGACCCTATTGCATTTTCTTCTCCCAATTGATATTATCACGATCTTCAAAAATTATGAGAGGAAAGAGGGAGGGAAACTGCTTTAAAGTACCTTCTTCTATCGTTGGTATAAGCTTCTCCATTGGAATAACATTTTTAAGAATTTTGGTAGGAAAATAATAAGAAATATAATTTTCGCCATCCCTCCAAAAATATTCGTGCAACAAAATGACGGTTGTACAACTTTTGCGCGTGATTCTTAGTTCAAAAGGAAACCATTCTTTAAGCATTGCTGGCAGTGAATTCAACGTATTAAGAACGTTTACCCCAAACAGAACTTAATTTGAAGTCGTTTGATAGCGAGAATACAGTATGCTTCTCTTACCAAATCTAAGATCTGTGTATATGCCATATCAAATACCACCTGTACTGCGTGATTTTTATCTCGTACGGGACGAACCTCTTTGTTATATTTTGACAAAAGATATTGCACTAGTCTGTATTCATCATCATCCTTTTCTTCGCTTGTACTGTTAGAATTCTCGTCCGTTGATCGCCGTCTACGGACCAGTGATGTTTGCTTCTCACTTGATTTGTAATGTGCAATGTCTTTCGGGATATTATTTTCTATGGTTTCCGTGACAACCGTTCTGTCATTTGAATGTTCTATTTTGCGCGCTTCTTTTAATAAATTCTGCAAGTCTTCTACCGGTCCCGAGTAACCTAGTCAACAATAACTGGAGATAATTATTAACTTTCTACGTGGATTCATACTACGGGCCGCTAACTAATCGAAAAGCCAAAAACAACAAAACAAAAAAACAAGTTTAATAAACTTGAAGCATTGGAAAACGGTCAAGGTCTAACTCAACAGTTTATGGGTGTAGCTGTATAATATTAACATACTATAAGACATTCTCAAGTAACAAACTTACCAAGTTTCACCATCGGCAACATAACTATCATATGAAATAGAAACGGAAACATAACTTTAGTTATACAAACGGAGAAATGTAACATGGCCACTGAATCTTCTTCCTTGTTTACACTTTACTGCTTTAACTTCATAAACGATTGCGTCACATAAAGTGTTTTCTTAATTTCATTTGCTTTTGATCTATCTAAAGTCAATTTATTCTTCATAGAAAAGAAAAACGATATTTGGAGATAAATCCAACACAGAAAAATTGATCATAGGTTTTGCTTGGTCCTCATCACTTTCAATTATTACAAAAACAGAAAATGGATAGAAATTGACCACACATGTTCAAGAACAAGCTGAGAATTCAAACCACACAAATCTCTTTTTTTTATCTTATTAACAAAAAAATTGTTAAGTAAGGCCTTTCGTATTTTTTTTGTTTGATGCGGTTTCTCGCCCCCCTGGTAAAATCCAATATGACAAAGAATTAACACAATGAACATCGCTGCAAAGTCAAGAATTTTTCACGTGTAAAGTTAACTATTATGCTTTAATCTTTTTAAATTCACACACATCAGAGAAAAACTAAATTTCTTCCTCTTTGTTTTGAATCTATAAATACTTGATATTATAAACACATCTACTTTGCTTGTTCATCAAGCAATGTGTTATGTTTACACAATTTTTTTGCTGAATTTTTCATTTAACTTCTCTCTATTATGAATTCCGCTCGACATATGAAAACCTTCTTGAGCAAAATATTTGTTGAATACGAAGATGTGAAATGGTTTATTGTCATAGTTCATAATTGAGTCATCGTAACAACTGTGTATCAAAATTCAAAGAACAATTTGTAAAAATTGGGAAGTTTTGATTCGATCAACTTAAACAAAACATATCCTACATTACGAGTAAGACTAGTGAAATCTAACTCTCTTGTTTTTTTGCACCTCCTATATACAATCAGGAAATTATCAGCGCCCTATATAGAAGAAATTTGACCATGTGAGTAATTTTACCAGTAACAAATGTCGCTTACCAGATGCATAATTCGTTTTTCATGCGGTAAAAACGAAAATTCGAGTTATTCCATAAGGTCTAATGATCTCAACCCTGTATTTAAACGAATTAATGGCGAAATTGATCGTTTCTTTTCAATGCTGACTGAACTATTTGCCACACAAAAATTTAATCACTGATAACCCATGAGAAAAAATTGAAATTAAAGAGGAATTAGCAGTAAAGTCCATCATAAAAAAATAGTAATAATAATAATAATAATAATAAAAAAAAAAACACTAGAAAAACACTAGAAAAAGGAAGAAATAAAAAATTTGTTTCAAATATTTTTCTTCATGTTATTGAACTTCTCTGTTCTTCATTTCGTGAAATCAAAACAATGAAAATTTATCTATAGGATTTTCATGATTAAAATGAAAACACGGTTTCTGTTTTTCTTTCAGAATTTTTCGAAAGATTGTGAAGTCTCTCTTCGATTGTTGTGTTGGAATCAGCAAGTGAGTGTACCATTATCTACTGGCGAAAACTGATTATTTTTTTGTCAAGCTGAACACTAGATTTTTGGTTGCGATGCTCAAAATTTGTTTCTCTTTTTGTCTTCTACATGGAAAGTATATTTCTGTGTAAAACTTAATTGACATGAAGAGAAAAACCATTTTTACATGTTGTTCTATTTTGAGTTTCCCCATATAGACCTTTTCATTTAATTAACGTCACTCGGGATTTAGCAGTAACAGGGATATGTAACAGCGAAGCATGTTTCCATTGTATCATAAAAAGACACATAAAATTTTATGACCATTATTATCATAAGGGACGTTTAATACACCTTTCCCAAATTCATGTTTATATGTCGCATCCTGAGTCAGTTGTCCATACGGGCCTCGTTTTGATGCTATACATTGCTTTACGGTTATTGTTTAACTATATATTTTGCTCATTAGCAAATCGCAGTGGGACAATTTTCGTTAATTTTCAACACAGTATGAGTTTTACCAAGTCTGCGCAGTTTTTTATGTGTTTTATGCACTTTCGGCGAAACATTAATCCTGCAGCTTCCACCTAAAGTCGTTCTTAATAAAACCATGTATGCATTGAGCGATTTTGACATTTTGATATAAACTGGAATGATTTTCTTTTTAATTGTAGGAAATGAAATCAGTGCAAGCTTTCACCGTATTTCTAAGTACTTTCATTGGTAAGCACATATAGAAATATAGATTTTTGTTTTTCTCCTGTGCGAACAAAAACGACGAGAGAGTTGTGTTGTTGGTTGCTATGCGTTGTCTAGGGCAAGAAAACAATCAAGTTGAATTTCTTTTTCAGTGTTTGCAGAAAAACCCGGCAACGACGCTGAACATCTTCTCATGAACTTCTTGTTTGCGAATCATAGCAAGACCGTACGTCCAACAGTTAACAAATCGTTGCCGGTTAATATGACATTTGGCATCGCGTACGTGCAACTCGTACAGCTGGTAGGATGACATTGTTTTTCGTGCGGATTTTGATAGAAGTGGCTTCCATATCCAATATCATTACGAATTTCGTTTTCATGTCACCCTCCCTTTCATGTCACTCTCTCTCTTCTTAATCATCTGACAGTAACATCGTTCTTGGAAAAAAATTCCATGTCTTTCAATTTTAGGACGATCGAGAACAAACCTTAATTAGCAACGTTTGGATAAGACAGGTCAATATTATTATCAATCTATTTTTTTTACTGGATTCTTTACAGATAGCCACACCCCACTCTTCCTGATCATATCTATATAATTTGATTGTCTATAACATTCCAGAAATGGTACAACCATTTGCTGACCTGGAATCCTGCAGATTTCAATAACATCACAGTGGTAAATGTAGACCCAAAACAAGTATGGCTTCCTGATATTGTCCTTTACAATAAGTAAGTAATCAAAACACTGATTTTTCTAAGAAGATCAGATCGGAGAGAGAGAGAGAAAGCGTGTAAGGTACTTCCCCGAAACGAAAATCAAAAGCGTGAAAAACAGCAAATTTTGAAAATCATATTTTTTTATATAAAAAAGCTTTTTTCGGATTACGCCATCATCAGCATAAATTTAATCTTTATATTATGATAGATGATAAATACTCACACAGTGTAAGCTGAAAAGCCGCTTTTCTACAAATATCATTTTTCATAATTTGTTTTTTCCATGCATTTGCTTTACCATGGAACTAATGTTCTTACTAACATCAATTCACGATCTGATCGCATATTATAAACCGCATCTGTCTGAACTCACATGAAGAGATCTTCTTATATACAACGTTAGCGCAGCTAAAACCTCGTTTTCAATGTAATCAATTTTTATATAATTAAGCATTAAAGAAGAACTTCGTAAAAATATTATTCCATGTGGTAAACGATTCAAATGTCATTATTGTTCATTTTGAAAACGAGGCTTTGGCATTTCGTGTATGACAGCCTAGTCAACAAGTTTCGCCTCGTTTCTTTACGTTTATCATGTTTGACTTATAACTTCATAACTTAAAAAAAGTCACTTATTATTCAGTCTCCGGTGGAGTAACACAACACTTCACCACAGAACGTCGAGGAAGGTCTATTAAATCTGGAGATTGATACAGACTTTCTGAATACTTTAGTGCAAAAAGCGGGACTGGCTCAGGTACGATGTATCAATTCAAAACGAAAGTATCGATGACGTATGATGGCCTACATGCATGGTAAGAAATGCATCTAACTATGTTCTCTGAGTAACTGAGAATTGCAGTAAGAACGAACCATGCCCAACACACTTTTTGACATCATCAAGTGTTGATTTCTGTACTGTCATGCTCAAAATGCAGTGGGAACAGTCTTTCTTTGGAACTAAAACATTACACATTTAGTCACCAACCCTGTAAAACTAAACAAAGTTCTTACAAAATCTATAGCTATAGTAATAACCGAATAACACAACAACCAATATAAAAGATGTGAAAGATGTTTTTGTACGTTTTTGGTTTAAGAAAATCAAAAACTTGAGAGAGAATAAGATTTGATTGTTTTAAACTGTTAAGACACAATGAGATTAAATAAGCAGCCTCGTTCACTGGGCTTCTTGCCTTTTTGACGATTTTTGACGACGGCGAATTAAAACAGCTTTTTATACTCAATATTTATATTTATGTATTTGATCATATTACCATTCTTCCATCTTTATCTAGCTTCGTCTTCCCAATCCAATTTCCAATGTGCTACTTACACCAAGTCCCACTAACGGCTCTCCTGTCAAGTTTTTGGTCCACCTTGTTTGAAATTTTTGCTTGTTTTCTAGCTAATTTTTATATTCAACGCTAACGATTCACTAAAACCAAATTGTATACAATCCCATTACTTTTGCCCTATAAAAATTTGGTTTTAGACATTCACTTTCATGCAAGAAGAATGCAATTATTTATAGGAAGCATGAAATATTGGTGAAAATAAAAAATTCTATTGAAAACTAAATATCAAATCATATCAGAGGATAACAAGAATATGCTTTAAGAGTCTTAAGGTTCACCATGAATGCAAATGACCTAACTAAACAGACAGGTCTCAATTAGGGCCCAGTCCAAATAA
Organism: Turritopsis rubra; assembly: GCA_039566895.2. NCBI lineage: Eukaryota > Metazoa > Cnidaria > Hydrozoa > Anthoathecata > Oceaniidae > Turritopsis > Turritopsis rubra. The sequence continues at coordinate 9,297,250 of CM077625.1, read as the reverse complement.
ATACCCCAGGTTCAGACGGAAAACTTCCCATCAAATACTTGTCAAGCTTTTTCTGTGTTAAAACACACTGTTATTGCTATTTTAAGTAACCGCCCACAATTAAGCACCCCGTTCGTATAAGAGCACAACTGAATAGATAATATTGAGCAACCAGCAGCATCCAGGGAGCAACCCACGTTGTTTAAGCATGATTAATAAATTAATAATTTGTCACTTAGGTATCGTTTTTCTTTTGTAAACTTTTGTAAATCGTCGTTAGTACTCAGCTTGAAAAGGAGGCTTTGGCGTAATTTACGAAATGGTCTCCTTCTTACGACAGTAAAACGTTTTAGTCATTATAAGTTTACTTTTTATTGTAAGACATGTTGCAATAAGTAACGCCAAGACATTATACGTGGAAGGAATAACAATTAAACGTTGCATTACGATACAAACATAATTACGTGGAGGCTTAAGAACGTCTGAAAGCTATTAACCAGAATGTTTTAATTGTTAAGATGGTCATTGGAATGGTCATTGAAAACCAAACTTTACATAAAACCAAAACTTCTATTCAATACTTTGCTAACCGACTAGACTGAACTTCTTAGCTGGAAACTTTCTATATAACTTCATCTTCACAGGGCTTCTTGGTCAGGACATTCTTCGCGTCTTCCAGTGTATCGAAAAGGCGAGAAGCCACATGCAGACGAGGCTGCTTTCTATATTTTTTTTCTCGTACTATTAAAACCCCCACGTATTCATCTAGGTATGCGCCGACAATTATTAGAAGCAGTTGCAACATTGATATAACGTTTTTCCCGTTTGATGAACAGAGGTGTGAGTTGCAGTTCGGAAGTTGGACTTTTACTGGGTACGAACTAGACATATTTCGAGACAGAGAGGATGCGGACTTGGGGTTTTATTTAGAAAGTGCCGAGTTCGATTTGATTTCTGCCAAAGCCGAAAGGAAAGTCGTCCGATACAAGTAAGTCTTGTTTCTATTTCTGTTTTCGGTGCAAGAATTTGTGCAAGAATTTGTGCAAGAATTTGTGAAAATCGATTTCAGATGTTTAAGAATCGGGGAACAAATTATGCCGTTTATCTTTGTTGATCAAAATGTTGGCATTATATGTTGGTACAATTTTTTATTTTTTTTCGACCAACATCTCTCTGAACAGGTTCATTAAGTTCGCCCAACATCTGGCCAATATTTCATAAACTTGAAATATCAGCTTGTTATTACTGTTTGACCACATTTCACCCTTGCCAAATTGTATCAACATCTTGGCTTAATATTGTCAAACATTGTTGGCACAGGTTTTTCGAAGAAACACAAAAACGTATTATTGAATGTATTTATTATTATTTTCTTATACAAGAATGTTTCGGATTTAATTCATGATGACTATAATGTCACCTATGATCATATTTCGCAGAACCTCAGCAAAGTTGTTACTGTTTCTTCATCTTTCTTTCAGGTGTTGCGAGACTCCATATCCGAACATCTTTTTTACATTGTACATTAGGAGACAGCCGGGCTTCTTCCTCTTCAATGTTATCATCCCAAGTATGGTGATCACATTCTTTGCCATCCTAACGTTTTCATCACCGCCGAACGTGGGAGAAAGGATAAGTCTAGCGATCGAGTCCTTCCTGTCGCTGAGTTTTTTATGTATGATGGTGGCTGACAGCATTCCAATCAATTCCGACGTCTCACCCCTCATCACTAAATTTCTCATTACTTGCATGCTGGTAATATCATTAACATTGGTTACCAACCTACTGTCCATGAATTTAAATGCAAGTTCACCGGTACCGAAATGGTTGAAGACATTAGCCCTTGTTTACATCGGACCGTGTGTCGGCTTCTTCGGCGGGCTTAAACTGGGCAAATCAAAGTTAAGAACAAACCTCCTGCGCAAAATATCGACCGCACCCAAAAACAAGAAAATATCGACCACGCCCAACAACAAGAAACCTACTGGTAATTACATAACGCCCCATCTACACAAGGAAATTTTGAATCGCATTCGTACTGTTTGTATTCCAGCAGAAAAAATAAACAGGCACGCCGAAGAGGTGAAAGCATTTATATGTGCCGAGTCACACTATGCACCAGACACGACAACAGCAGAATTAGAGCAAGTGAAAAAAAACATGCGTGACGTAATTGACCGGTCTTCTCACGAGATCAACCAACGTTACTACAAAGATTTTTGGAGATGTGTGGCGCAGACTGTTGATCGCGTTTGTGTGATAACATTCACTTTGTGTTTCATATTCGTGTCAGCTGTGATGCTTCTTAAAGGCTATGGTCATCAAGTGAAAGTACAGGACGGTAGCGTTTAAAATGAAAGTCCGTTGATCAGTGGGCACAGTATTGTGAAAGAAAATTGCACTCACAGAAACTGTATCTTTTTGTAAACCGACTTTTGTTTTTCATGAAGACACAATTGTTCGTGCGACAAGATAACTTCCGCTTATATTTTCGGTAAACAACGAAGTTCTTATTGAATTGCATCCTCCTTGGAAACCCTCGAAGACCTTTTGGTTTCTGCCGATTCTTTCTCTTAGCGTTTAGTTCTTTTTCACTAACATTATTAACTTTAAACATAACTGAACGAAAATGATTTCCATATTCCCAGGTGAGCATACCTTATCGGGGAAACTAATTGGGGGAAAAATTAAGCTACTTGCAAAAATATAAGTCCCTTTTTCCAATTTTTCCCCAATAAGGTATTCGGTTTAAAAGCAATCATGATATTGAAAACGAGGCGAAACTGGACTAGGCCATAATACAGCGTTGAAACAGAATTTCGGGTAAGGTCTATTGATGCCATAAAGAACAACATTTTGTGATTAAAATAAATAACGAGACTTTATGACTCCCCCACCCAAACATCTGACGTTGCAGGCCTGAGACAAGTGTCTTTCAAGAAGAAGTACCGCCACCACAAGCAAACAGAAAAGAATCGGTTATTTAAAGGGAGGATTATTTAATTATCTGTGTAGAAAATATCACATAAAAGGCTCGGTTACATATTTACATAAAAGAATCTCATGAAAATTACCATCTGTTTAAACAAGTCAAAATTAAGTTTGTTGGATTGTTTTGATTTGTTTTTCTTTCTTTTTTTTTTTCAAGGAAAGCACGATTTATGTATAACGTTCTAAAAACAAGTATGGAAATAAAGAAATCGTAAAAAGGATAGTCGTTAAAACAATAAAAAAAACAGAAGGAAAAAAAAAAAAAAAAAAAAAAAAAAAAAAAAAAATTATAACTTTTATATAATATGCCAGAAAAAATTATCACAACAATATTCAACTATTATGTACATGTACAATATTAAGTCACTGGATTCATCCCGAACGAATATCAAGTCACTGGATTCACCCCGAACGAATATCAAGTCACTGGATTCACCCCGAACAAATATCAAGTCACTGGATTCACCCCGAACGAATATCAATTTCCTGGATTCATTCCGAACAACTATCGAGTTACTGGGTTCATCCTGAACGAATATCAAGTCACTGGATTTATCCCGACCGAATATCAAATTCCTGGATACATTCCGAATGAATATCAAGTCACTGGATTCATCTAGTACGAATACCAAGTCACTGCATTCATCCCGAACGAATATCCACCAACCCAGTCGGGTGAAACGTAACATTTCGTACTTGCGGGGGATAATCTCTACATATATAAAATTTTAAATTTTGCATTTATAAGTGCCTAAACAACATCCATGGTGTACAAAAATAAATTCTAGTAAAAAATAATAATAATAAAACCGAGTAAAATGAAATTGAGTTAAGCGCGTGCAAGCGCAAGCTGGTTATCTGCGTGCGGTCGGTGTAAACTGCATGTTGTACTGAGTGATGTTGGGTGTGGATCATTACGACTCGGAATCTTGGTACTGTCTCTTGTCTTGGAAGTAGTCTTCCAGAGTCCATTGTAGCGTTTCGAATGTCGGCCGTTCTTCCGGATTACTTTTCCAGCATTTCAGCATTTCGTCATAATACTCGTCCGGACATTCGAGCGGTTGCGGCAAACGGTAACCTTGATCTATCGCACGTAACGTCTATGAAAAAGCAACGAATTAAAATAAGAACTTTCAACAACAACAACAACAACAACAACAACAGAAATAAACAAAGAAATTATCAAGAAAGCCCTATGAAAATTTGAAACCATTCCTTACCTCTGCATTGGACATGGCCGAATATGGTGTTTTGCCATGAGTAATGACTTCAAACATGAAAATTCCGAACGACCAGACGTCCGATTTGGTCGTAAAACGATTGTATTGACATGATTCAGGCGCAGTCCATTTGATTGGAAAACGTGTTCCTTGTTGCGCATCATAGTCACCATCCACAACAAAACGAGACAGACCTGAAGAATAGATTTTTCATATTGGCATTCACATTATTCGATTAATCGAGCAGATTTAAGGATAAATCGAATACAGAGCAAACAAGCAGTACTGTCGACATTTCTTGGATTACACCGACTATTCGATGTGTCGTAGAAATAAAAGTCGCCACAATTAATCGAATAGCGTAAACTCTGTTTTACTCAAGACTTAAAGGAACTGGAATGAGTGGAAACCTTTTAAGTGAAAATAACACTTACCGAAATCAGCAACTTTCACGATATTGTTGTTTCCAACTAAAATATTTCGAGCAGCCAGATCGCGATGAATGTAATTTTTAGACTCGAGAAAAGCCATGCCCTGTGCCACTTGAGCACAAATATCTACGAGTTCAGGGAACTGCAAGGTGTTTCCATCACCTTTTCGAAAGTAGTCCAGCAGGGAACCTTTCGCCATGAACTCTGTGACGATCAGGATGGGTTCGTCCATGCTGACCACCGCATACAGTTGAATCAATTTCGGATGACGGAGTTTTTTCATGATGCTAGCTTCTAGCAGAAAGGCGTTTTTGTCCATAGACCCTTCTTTTAAAGATTTAATAGCGACGGGTGTTGTGTTGTTCCAGATGCCTTTACTCACTTCTCCGAACTGACCGGCGCCCAACTTTGAGAGGAACACTAGCGATTCGCGTTCAATTTCCCATTTATCCTTGTGTGACAAGCCGTAAATTTCGGCTTTTTCCTATATAAAGAAAATAATAAACACAAAAATAATGTGAAATCATCAAACATTAAAACTTTTTGAATGATTGAGACTCCTCTGCAACAACTCATCAAGAATTGTTCTTTCATAGACATCGCGAGTATTTAGTTTCGTGAAAGGGTACTATCCGTATAAACGGACACATGTACGAATGGATGAATTTACAATCAAATTCTCATAAATAGAGTGTCCATAAAGCGGACACCTTTTTTATACACCAACGATGTCCGCTTTATAGCGATTCCGCAGTATTATATAAATTTTGCACGCAATATTTGTTTTGCGCGATTTGTCTTGAATATTTCCACGATTTTTGGAAATCAATATTATTTTGACATGAGAGAAAAATTGGTCTAAAATACGGAAAGATTATTTCCACGTGAATATATTACCTTGATGCAGGGTTCACGTAGATTGACCAGCAAACCTTCCGACGAAGTACCGTAATACTCCACTAACTCATTCAAAGTGCTAAATTCTTGCCGACGCGATATGAAATATTTCCCAAAGTCTGTCGTTTTAATGCGATAGTGTCGCACCAAGTCGCCATCCAGTATAGACAGGGCATACCAGTTGTTATTGGTACCTGGCCTGCATTCACTCTTTCGAATCAAAAACGCTCCATGTTTGTTTCCAGGTTGAAGGAGGTACCTTTCTCCTTCCTGTCTCTTTATATCACCAAAATACCATCTTAAAAAAACAATAGAAGTATAAACAGATAATTTCAGTTTATCACAGAACTTTTTTAACAGATATAACAACCCTCTATATTACTATCTTATCTTTGGTAAAATTTTTCAAGACTCACTCCACGCAAATTCATTATCCTTCATGTGGAAAAGTGACTTATGGCATTAACCAATGAATTTGGTGCATTGTTGGGGGAAAACAAACACCATGGTCAAACAATCAACACATTTTTCTGTGCAACTAATCTAAAAAAACTTCAGGCGAGTGTTGCATTTGACATTCTTGTCAGATGATCTCTTATCATGATGAGGTGATAATGCATTAGTAAAATATTTTACATAGTTGTGGAAAACAATGTTAACATTTTTCATCATGTTGAAAAACCCCCAAAAAACACAACATCAAAGTAAAGCAGTGCTATAAATAAACTTATTTGGTTCTATTGGAGTACAACATTTCATATGTACCTATATTGTGATTTTTTTTTTTTTCTTTGGAGTAAATTCCACAACACACATGTAAACACACAATTCATTTCTTCCTTCTTTTTCATGCATATCATAAGTTTAAAAAGATTTGAACTGTCATATTTCATTGGGATGGTCAAAATGTCAAAAGTATTTTTTTTTTTTGTTTTAGGAAAATAAACAATCTTGCAATAAACAAAGAAAACCAGAAAAAATACAGGTTTGAACAAAATAGATTTACATTTGCCTGAAAAAACCCAACTTGATTTAAAAAATTTGATTTATTTACACAGGATAGTCTTGTCAGTTCTGATAGAACTGTTATCAATTATAGTCCTGTGTAAGAGGTCCTAGGGGCATTTTAAGAACTAAAATGATGGGCTATGAAAGTCTGTCTTAACCCCTCAACTAGACCACCTCGCTGGACATCCACCCAGTTGTCAATGTCAATCTTATGTCTATCATCACAAAATGAAAATCAATTATACTTTGAGCCGCATTCCCTCAAAGATTTTTACTTACGGCTCTGCCTCCAATGATTTAACAGCCGCCACATAATTGCAAGGAATGTAACCTTTCTTTCCATTTTGTCGTGACCGGGCATGCCACCAATCACCTAGATCTTCCCTGACTTCTAGTAAGTCACCTGAAATGAAAAAGGAGGAACAAAAAAATAAAAGTGAGTGTTGGATATTTTATCAGACGTATCAGGAGTATATGTAAGCTGAAATAATTACCATCTCTTTCCATAATGACCTTTTTAATTGCAGGGGAATACAGGCCAAGTTTTCATACCGTAACTGCTGTTGGGTGCAAAGATTATTGCACCCAAAATTCAAAGAAAGTCCATAGAATAAATGGTTGAATGAAGCAAATAAGTGCCTTTAAAAACAGCTATTTGCGGCACAATAGAACATTGAAAGAACCTAAAAGTTCTGATAGGCTTCAGCCCTGCACCTGTAATACCCCCTGAATTAATTATGAATTTGATTGATATCCTCACAAAGTCCTGATTAAAAAGATGTCTTTAAACAGCAAAACACTTTTTTTCATATAGACACAAAACCTATCTGGTCTTATTAGTACCTTTCTCAAATGTTAAATCATCTTCTGTCCTGGCATCATACCCATACAAAGCAACCACAACTTTGGCATTAGGATTAGGGAAAGGAGGTGTTGGTGGAGGAGGCTCCGCGGGCACATCTGGTCTTGGTAACGGCCGTTCGGCTGGTGGTCTTTCGTTAGAATGTAATTCTTGTGTGTATGTGTTTGGAACTGTTGACGTAGCAGATGTTGCCAATTTAGTATTGGAACTTTGAGTGTTCTTTTTAAAGCAGTTTCCCATTGATATTTGATGATAAACTAATTTATTGACTCCTTTGTTGTCTTTTCTATTATAATTTATGTCTTCATCTCTGACATTAATAATAGTAAATCTCTATTATAAAATAAACAAAACGACATAAGATCAGTGCATATTAATAGTGCAATTAATACAAGTATATAAACTATTATTCATTATACACAATATTTATCCACTTTTTAGTTTTAGGAAGTGAGTTGTCCTACATTACAGCAATGAGTGGAGTTACGCGGTGTCAGTTAAGGCAAATAGCTCCAATATAACCAATGCAGGCCTTGCCATGAATCCAGAGCGATTGTTCACACTCTTGTAGAGCTTGGGAAACTAACTGTTCCTGAGTATTTAATGACTCACATGAAATCTGGCTTTGAGGTTCCAATTTGCTTGTGCTTTGAATCTTTCTAAAGCACCTTGAGTCTGTACCTTCGTCCGTCATATTTAATTCACAAATATGCATTCTTTTTTTCATGATAAGTGATTAAAAATTCACAGTTAGTGAAGGTTGGTTACTCGAGAGGTTACTCGAGCGACAATTTTCACATAAGCTCTTTAGAACTCGACAGATATTTTACTATGGGGATAGACAATATTGGACCCCAGGATATTGCCCAAGTTGGTGGCAAAAATTTTGGATAGAGTAAACCGTGATGTGACTTACAGGGGTAATAATTTTTTTTTATCCATTATGTTTACAAGAAATAATGAGAGTATGGTACAGCCTGAAAGAAACTTTACATGTCAGCATAAGATAATATGAAGATCAGTGTCTTTAGAAATTGACAGTATTTTGTTTATTAGTTCAATCATGTGTCTATAAAACAAACTGAATACAAAAAATCTTTATGTAATATAAAAACTGTAAACAAGTCGTAGCCCCTATTTGCATTATTTTGAGAAAAAAAACATGAATAAGAGATTTTTTCAATTATACAAATAAGACTTGATAAAACTATTAAAGAGAAGAAACATCCATGAGAAACATCCATAATCTGTAAGACTTGGCAACCTTGATAAGGTCATGTTTGTGTGTTCTAACTTCCTGTTTCACAAAACTACACCAACTTTGTTGAAATTATCTTTCCCAGAAGATACACTCAGAAAGTTTTTGGTTTCTCAAGTTGGGAAATATATTTTCAGAGCTTCCAGGCTCAACTACTGTTCTCAATTACAAGAAAACAACAGAAACTGTGTATATATTTTTTCCACATATTTAAATGATAAATGTTTGTGTATGTGTACAATCTTTTAATTTTCTATTATTATACCTAGCATTTTTCCAAATATTCATGTCTTCATACACAAGAATGAGTAGATTACCTGTGTTGCCTTGCATAGCTTTACCGTTGTAAAAGCTGACAAGGTTTTGATTAATGACGGGAAATGTTTGCCGACATAAAATTTGGTGGATTCAGAGGGCCGACCTTGAGTAAAAAGGTCTTCCAATCGAAAACACTTGAACTTTCTCATTTAGAGAAGAAGGTTTAGATCTGTAATGGCATAAAATTCAACAAAACTTTCATTAAACTAATAGAACATTTAGAATTGCGTGTGTTTGCATGCCACTTCTTCTGGAATAAACTTATTAGTCTGTATCATAAAGACAATCTTTAATTATAAAACTGAAGCAAAAATAGAACCATACCTCCTTGTCTATTTGTAAGATACACCACATTTTCATACTTATAAACTTAACAACTTTCAACTAAGCTAACATACATTTTTGACTATCTTTTCCTTCTCTTTCTCGTCTCCTCACCCCGTCCCCAAATTGTTTTAGTCCAGCAAATCTTCCAATGAAGTACTGTAATACTCCACTAACTCATTCAAAGTGCTAAATTCTCGCTGAGGCGATATGAAATATTTCCCAAAGTCTGTCGTACTAATGCAATAGTGTCGCACCAAGTCCCCATCCAGTATAGACAGGCATACCAGTTGTTATTGGTGATGATACCGCCTGCACTCTTTCGAATCAAAAACGCTCCATGTTTGTTTCCAGGTTGAAGGAGGTACCTTTCTCCTTCTTGTCTCTTTATATCACCAAAATACCACCTTAAAAAAACAATCAAGTATAAACAGATAATTTAAGTTTATCAACAATCACAAAACTTTTCTAACAGATCTAACAACCCTCTAAATCACTATCTTATCTTTGGTAAAATTTCCACGACTCACCCCACGCAAATTCATTATCCTTCATGTGGAAAAGTCACTTATGGCATTTTAACCAATGAATTTGGTGCATTGTTTTCCCCACATTTTTTTGTCACCTTAATTACCAATATCATGGACCCCAAATATGTCAGTTATTCCCATTGGTTATCGAGATATTTGCCCTGAAATGTTGCATTCTATTTGCATTGCAATGTGCAATCTGACGTCGCGCAACTCCTTATATAATATTAATCGCTCATATCTGGGCAACTCAGCTACCCACAATCTAAAATTTCACTATTTTATTTTTCATACTTTTGTTCCCAGTCCTTTTATCCACACTTAAAAAAAATAAAAGTGTTATGTACAATCGCGACTAACGTAATAAGATAATTAGACTATTTGCCCAAAATTATAGTATTTGGAAGACTTTCCCTGCACATAAAAATCGATATTATAACAAATATTGTTAGCATCACTCTGAAAAACCTCCTCCTTATAAGTTATATATATAATCAAATTCATTGACCTTAGCCTTCAAATTCAACTGCTATTCGGCAGTCAAAAGTAACAAATTATATTCTTTTGACTGCCATGGGACGGTTACTTTGGGCGCCTTTTCAGTAAAAATGTAAACATTATTTTACTACTTGTCAATAGAAACTCTTTGGAAACCTTATAAGACATCTATTCTCGGCACATTAACTTCAACATCCAATAAGTGAAAAAAAGAAATCTAATTCACATTCAAAATAATGATGTAAGATATGAAATAAAATATCAAAACAACATTAGTAATGAATATAAGAACATTTCTTTCCATTGAAGATTAGATAAATGGAGGCGAAGAATAACGCCCGGTGAATCTATTCTCGACATGCAAAATCTATTCAACAATTACTTACTCTAGAAGCTTCCATTTTAAATGTTTTTCAATTTTATTCATTAATTAATCGTTTCAATTTTAATGTAGTGACGAGAATAGATCCTGCTGAGAATTAGCTACCTATTTAGAAACCATCATAAAAGACACACTTACAGATTTGTGATAACTACCTTAAGTAAATAGGTATCTTAGTTAGATAGGTATAGCTCTCCTTTTTCCTTTTGTTTTTTTCTCTCTCTTCCTCTTTCTGCTGCCTCTCTGTCTCTGTCTCTGTCTCAGTCTCTATCTTTTATCTCTATATTTCAACAAAACATGAAAGAATTAAACTGATAAATGAAGGTTTAAACTAAGTATATAACAATTAAAACTATGGCAGGAAAAGAAGAGTTTGGGGACAAGAAACTTTTAAGGTATTCATAAAAATCTGTACAAACCATTATTGAAGAAGCAGTCGCTTGCCTCTCTGCCGCTGGGTAGCTTGTTGTGTGGTGTGGGGGAGGAAAGATGGGGAGATGATTGTGAATAAAACACATTAATGATAATGAGAGAGGCGCAAAAGCAACCAGTTATTAAAAAAAATAAAGCGAAAAAAGGAAACTTGTATTAATGTAGGTCCTTCCAAGGGTCAGCACATCTTTTTGAAACTTTCGGTTCATTACACCTCTCTTTGCAGAATCCATTGTTGAAAAATAAACAGTCGGTGTTCTCTCAGACAATGACTATTAACAATCGAAAGTAATGTTCGTGTTTTCGCCTACCATTTTGTTGAGGAGGTTTGTTACAAACACACCACCCGCGCGTGCAGTGTATGGGACAATTTTATAACAGTTTTCTTCACACTCTAAAATCAAAGCGTGTTCAGTGTTTCTCTAGAGAAACCAGTCAAGATAGTGGCATGGTATCAGTCTGCTTATTATAAAAACCATCGTATTTAATCTACTTAACGCCTGGGGCGTTAATTTTCATACTTTTAGGGTTGGCGTTAATTAGGTAGGGCGTAAAAAAAGATCAAATACGGAATCTTTGGCTATCATGCTGGATTGGGTAATTTTTATTTCTTGTGAATCGATGAAAGAGAAAGAGTGCACCAGACATTGCCTGCATTAATTTTACCGATTTTATGTCTCCTTGAAAACGGAATATAGTCCAAATAATCCTGATCGGATTTGGAATAATTTGAAGTTGCTAATATTTAACGCGGGCAAATGTTTGCCCGTTCCTAAAAAATGGGGGCCATCTTGTCATTGTTTAGCTTTTTATCACAACCGAAATTTTATGTTTTTTTAGTTTTGAGTCAACGTGTACAACTAACTCAAGCTACTATTAAACTTTCCCCCCGCCTTTCCCGTCTCAAACGAGAAACCTAAATTTTATTATTATTATAATTATTATTATTAATTCTCTATCGAAACCTCATTCAGTGCATCAACCAGTTTGAAAGAGCATTGATGAAAGGTTCACTTATATTTACTCTGCCTTTTTTGTTTTATAAAGTTGTTCTAGCTATTGAAAATTAGATTTCTTTCCAGCGACTGGGACAGAAATAGCGGTTGCTGCAACGTCGAACCCAGGGTCTCTTGCTTTTTCGAGGTACGGATGGCGGCGGAGGTTGCTGTAGAAATCACGATATAAGCGTGGCGTCCGCTGCTGGATTGTAATAACTCAAGGTGAGAAAATTATAGGTTTGAAAAATACTATCAGTAACTAAATATATTTTTCAACTAAACCAAAGTATTACACAGAAATTTCAACGGGTAAGTGTTACAGACTAAGTCAGTAAAGCAATTTTCTGGTATGATTGAAAACTAGTGTTCAAGAACTTCGAGATGTTTTTCGTGGTCGTTTCCAGTTCTTTTTGGATTATTTCCAGTTTTTCATTGCTGTTTTTCACCATTGCCTCGAACCTCGCCAAGTTTGTTTTCGTTTGTATTCCACGTAGCTGATAATAACATTTCAATGCATCGTGTAAACGCGAATGAAGATCACATAACTATACAAAAAAAATAAATAATAATAATAATAAAAAATATTAACAAAACAAAATGAAAAACGTTTACAAATAAAGGCTCAAGAAAACTTTAAACTGTTCATTGTGTAAGAAAAACATCGCCTGGAGTTTCAAATAAGACATACATATATACGCAGAAAAAAACTCAAAAATTACCGGGTTCATTACCGGGTTCATTTTCAACTGTGGAGAAGCTGAAGATGTTCAAATTATAAAACACGCCTTAAGACAAAAAAAAAACAACTGCCGTTACCAGATTTACATTTATGAAATCGACCTGGGTTAAGTTGTAGAGATTCTGAAAAATTAATTGTATATTGACAGACTCACGTTTCTTTTATCATCCAGGGTGTCACAAGCAATGGCCGCTTTCTCGTAGGCGTTTATGAACTGGTGTTTTTGAATAATATGTTTATTCTGAAATATAACATACTGCAGTGCCAACTCTTTGTTTTCGTCCATCGCTTGAGTGAAAACCTCCTAGATGCAAAACACTTTATAGTGTGAAATACACGTGACCGAAGATAACAGGTGGATTTTTCTAACGTTGCTTTAAGTAAATTTTAGCCTCCAAATTATAAAAAAAGAGCTGGTTTTTATTAATCCACAATAATTATAGTAATGCACAGCTATTCTTTAGGTCGGAATGACATCATTATTGGGGGAAAACAGAACACTCACATCTTAAAAATTTTCTTAGAAAAGTTGCACAGAAATACGTTTGACCATGTTTATTTTTCACCAAAGTCATTGGCTAAAATCAAGTCACGTGGTCATATTGGATCTCACTTATTCAAACCTTTGGACCTTTCCAGAATTCAGGGTTCGTGTGTCGTAGATTGATGTTTTTCTTACATTTCACTCTATTTTTTTAATGTTATAATTGTTTGTTATTGTTGTTTTTTATTTTCCTAATGTTAAGGGAAGTTAAAAGCCCAAAATAAATCATTATCATCCATTCCAAAATCTTTGAAATATCGAATCAGTGAAATTTTTTTTATCGTTTCAACTTTACGATTATCACATGCACAGTACGAAAAGTGACGTAATTTATGAACGGGTCTATTAGTACGATACCACAAGAACACGCCCATCAAAGAAGATTTTGGATTTAAGAATCTCATTTTTGTTGCAAGTCATTAAATTTCAATTATCAAGACAATTAACATAGCAATCGAAGAGATTAGATGATAGCTTGACTTAATCTATACGAGAGAACGATTTCAAAAGTAATTAGCATCTGAATTTTGTGTTTATATGTATTACACAATTTGTGCAGAGGAGGAAAACAAACAACATCGAGTTCTATTTCTCCAGAAAAAATGACGGTGTCCAGTAGGAGAGCTGCAGGGAGCTGACGTGTCTGCGACGACAACGACAGCGACGTGAGAGTGATCCACGAATATTCAGAAATAAAAGACGTTTTAAGAACTCCTCACTCTTCCCATTTCGTTTGTTGTTCTTTGGTATTTCGTATTTTCTTAGAAGAAAGGAAACACGTCAAATTACGAAACATTTGATCGATGAACAAAGAAAGAAACATGTAGCCTTCGGCATTCCGCTGAGATGTGAAATATATATCGTATGGAAGGACAACATACTTATTGAAACTTTACGCACATTTTAGCTTAATTCTCCAAATTTCAATTTTTTTATCCCGCTTATTTTTTCCCGCCTATTTTTTCCCGCCCACTTTTTTCCGCCTATTTTTATCCCGCTTATTTTAACCCGCATATTTTTATCCCGCATATTTTAACCCGCTTATTTTATTCCTGCTTATTTTTTCCTTGACAAATACTTTTACTCGAGTTTTCCCCAACAAATATTTTTGATTTTTGACTGACTCCTTTCACGAGAGAAAATAATTCCCGATCTTATGTAGTTCGGCTTGAATGTAGCTTGGCTGTTTTCTTCTTACATCCATCATGTCAAATACAAATAAAAAGGAACAAACAAACAGGTGGAAGTATCAAATAATCGGGGATGCCATAATGCTATTTTTAGAAAACCGCAAAATAGGAAAGATCCACGAAGTTCGCGTAATTGCATGTACCGACTGGCAGATGAAATTGGTTGGGGACAAAGTGACTGTTTTCCCGACTAAATATACACCTGACTTTTTTATCCCTGATAAGGTAAGGGTTGATTGGCGCAATGACACCCCTTTTAGAGAAAACTAGAGTCCGAACGAGTCCACTGTCAAGAAAAACGATTCACAAACTTGAATGCAGCACTATTGAATTGTTATACGTACAAATTCTCATGGATATTGAACCACTTTCGAAATGCCCAGATTAAAAACCGGGGTCAGTATATTGTAACAAATTTCGTATAATCGAAAATAAATTCCTCACGATGATTAACCAAAAACCGGCGAGCGGAAATCAATAAATGCTATCGAAACAAAATAACACTATATGAGAAAAAACACAGCTTACTACAATCCGTCCAAGTTTTCTTATTTATCGTCTCCTTCTAACTTTTCATGTTGCGTGTACAACGCGCACAACTGCTAATGGCGTAATTAAATAACAAACTTTATGAAATAGACGCCCTCTCTAAACGAAATCCACAAGGAAAACGTCGTATTCCTAGTATCGCCAGGAACGACAATATGACGTTGTTACCTGAAGTTTGACTTTGTCTGCCGTCCGATTTTCCATTTGTTGCTCGCGCTGTGTGTGATGTTTCTGACAACGATCTACGAAATACATTTCAATCGGTTATTTTTCGGATTCTTCAATAGAACGAAAATGATTTAGGTGAAAGAGATTTTGGTCAGTCAAGTAGTGTAAACTTTTCAGAGCGGAACGTCAAGTATTTATCGTGCTAAGGGTAACAACAGACTTCGGGTTCAAATGACAAAAGAACGTACTCTTCAGAATAGAAACGAAACTAAAACGGCAGCAGAATACTCTTATGGTGACTCAGCAAAACAAAATCGAAACTTGAACATTTCTCTTCAGAGGGACAATAAGCCGTATGATCTCGTATCGAAAGCAAAACCTACTTTTAACAAATTTTCGTAGATTTCAAACTGAAAACAACATTGAACTCTTGGAAGATGCATGCATGTAAATCGGCAATTATGTGGCATATTTCCAAACCGAGGGTGTTTGTTTCTTACGGAGATAAATTATACAGGAAAATATAATGGAGATAAAAAAGGTGTAGAAAATCAAAAACGTGTTTTTTAAAAGCGGGTAAATTCGTACACTGCTAAAACTTTGGAAATATGGAGGGGTGTGTTAGACCAGGAAATAATCTTACATCACAACAAAAATGTTTATTATTCAACCATTTACGATGCTGAATAATGAGTTGGGCGAAATCTTATTCAACAATGGTCACACTTACCTTGCACTTCTTTAAGAGATTCTTTCAATTTTCCTTCAAGCGCGATACCTGATTCAATTCGAATGTTTAACTCTTCCACTTCATCGCTAAAAAGTATTTTAAAGAATAAAAATCAACCCCAAAGAGAAATAGTGAAATTTAAGACAAACAAGAAATGCGCAAACAAACAAACAAACAAACAAACAAACAAACAAACAAAACAAACAAACAAAACAAACAAACAAACAAAACAAAACACAACAACAAGGATAACATCAGAATTTGTTTACTTAAGTTCCTCAATGGCATTTTCGTTTGTTATCACCGCCTTGTTCATGACGATACTGGACGACGACATATCTTTCATTTTCTTCGTCAGCGCCGTCGTTGTCTCTCTCATTTCAGTCTGTTTTTCAACCAGCTTTGTGTGTTTGGACTATTATACATAAAAAAAACAACAACTAACTTTTAGTAGATTACAATTATGAAGAAAGCCGGGTTCTCCATTCAGAGGATTCAGCTCAGTTATAAAAAATCAGCGTTGAGATTTCCGCGAAGAATACGAAAACATTGAAAAAAAAACTGTGTTTCTTGGTTTATTAAAAAAATAGCGAAGTACTCCCAGTGTGAAAAATCGTCAAAAAGGAGGAGTGTTTTCTATAGGAATGACAAGCAATATAAAAAAACTCTTCTCCACAGAGATTTTTTGAAGATTTTGCCCACTGTGGTATTGTTATTTGCTTTGAAGTCATACCGTATTGCATTTTTATTGGCTTAAAAATACAAATTATTTTTACTGCTGCTTTAAAGTTCTTTTCGGTTCAACTATTTGCAGAAAGGTGATTATCTTAGACCGAGAAACGTTTTCGTTAATTAAGTTCCGCGAAATCGAGAAGCTAGACTTACTCGCGATATATTTGGCCAAAGTTTAAAAATCTTTGAAAGGAGAACTGCAGCTTAATGTAGAAAAAATACAAAACACACACAGACAAAATCAACAACAAGAACAACAACAAAAAAGAGCACATGCCACAACATATTTGGTTACATACCTGCAACTCCTTTTCGTCATTACGAAATACATTCAACTCAATGGTGAGCCGCTTATCCTCGTCTTTGGTACGCAATGTTTCTTTGGCGAGGTTTTCGTTTACTTCTTCGATTGCCTTAAATCCAAAGAATGCTTTTTAAGTACCTGGCGTCGTCACAAAATGCCCTGCGTCGTTATTAAATTCCCCCTGTTGTTAGGTTGTTGGAAAATCTACCTTGGCTTTCTCCTTGAATTTCCGATCCAGTTTATCAATCTAAATATGGGAACAGTTTTAAAAATGCGAAAAAAACTTTACGTAACGAGAAACACGTAACTAACAGAGAGCGAAACGGAGTTATTTTAAGTTATTTTACCTGTTGGTTAATATTTCCAAGAACACCATCAATATCTTTTTTTAGTTTCAGAAGCTATGTATAATATAGGGTAGGGATAGAAATACAATGACGTACTGCCCATTTCGAAAACAATGACAATTCAGATCGAAAATGGCGCCTTCCAATGGTGGTAGAGCGTTTTTTGGAGAAACTGATTGCAATCCGTACCTCCTTATAAAACCAAAGTCCTTACCTTTTCCCTTTTCAACTCGCATTCTTCCTTCTTTTTCATAAAATCTGCTGAGTCAGCATTTATTCTGGCCTGTGCGTGACAAGCATAAGACATGTTACAGAAAGCAAAGGAACATAAATGAATTCACAAATACTACTCCTTTTCCGAAACAAGTAGCGGGGCTCAGGAACTGGTCCCCTTTCAAACGATGGGCGTTTATTGGAGAGGAGCGTTTAAAAGAACGTAGGCGTTTATTGGAGAAAATACGGTATATATAAAAACAACAACAACAACAACAACAAAACAAAACAACATTGTAAATTCAAAACAAACAAAAATCAAGTCTACCTGAAGAATCATTGTTGCGTGGCTTTCCTCCTTGCATTGCTTCTTTAAGACTTCAGACTGAAAATTCAAATTTTCTTCCTCTTCTAGAGAGTTGGCTCGTATTTGATCTAACTTCAGTAACAATTTATCATGCTTCAACCTGATTCGATTGGTTTCCTCCTTGATGCTCTACGAAAATGTCAAATACATAACTTTACATGTCGGCGTGTCAAGATTTCAAAAACAAAATCGCGTTGAAAATATAACGACTTCATATGACAGATAAAAACATTACACGAAAATTGCTTGTGTTTTCATGTAAAAATTCATTTCATCGCGAACGCGAAAAAACTTCTTTCGGGCCGTACTGTAAAGACAGAAAAAAAACCTGCTTTCAGAGCAATTTCAATGAACTAATGGTTTCAAATTTCAAAATTTCCACCCAATGATAAACGAATAGACATTGTGAAACACATATAATGCAAAATGCAGTTACCTCTAAGTCAGCAGCTATTTTCTCCTGTTCAGTAACAGCTCTCTTCACAGACTTGGCATCAGCGGATTTCTGTTTTGTACTGAAAAAGATGAAAAACCTTTCCTTTTATATTTAGGGCATAGATATGATGAATCTCAACAATCAACAGAATAACATTATGTTAAAAAGGGAGAGAATACATCATCAATACCTTCTAGAGATTCTCTTATTCAGGAACTTTATTTCTTTAGATATTGCTTTATTGTCTCGAAGGAGCTTTTGAAACTCATCTGTCTTCGATCTGATGGACTGCTCAAAAGACTTGCACATGTTCTTCATTTCGGTTGCCTTCAAACAAGAAGATTCAAAAGATTCATTATCAACGAAAGAACAACTGTCAAACAGAGGTTTTCAGAAAAGGGATAAATTCAAACTTGAAGTGACATCCCAGTGAACAAAATCTTCAAAAATGTCTCTGTGGAGTATGGAAACAGCAGGCGATATTGCTTGCCATTCCTACAGAAAACACTCCTCCACATAGATTTTTTGAAGATTTTGCCCACTGGGATACAACCAACGACCAATGTCGGAATGTTCAAAATTCGGAATATTGAAGTTGTTGTTTTCCAATAAAATTTTGTACACAACAACAAGATATACTGAAGAAGATTGTGTAACAAAAGAAAAAACCTGAAGACTCAATTTCTCTTCAAATCTTCCGTTTTTTTCAGTTAACGCTTTGCATTCGGAGGTCTGCGCAAAAATTTCTTCTGTCATTATTTCAACCTAAAATGTCGAGTGGTCAAACGTTGAAAATATGTGAAATATACCCAGCGAGTTTCAAAAAGTCTCTGTGGAGGAGTGTTTTTTTATTGAAACAGGAGGCGATATTGCTTGCCATTCCTATAGAAAACACTCCTCCACATAGATTTTTGAAGAATTTGCCCACACGACTTTTGCAGGCTTTTTATTTGCTGCTTTTTGAAAGTGAAATATCGGTAGGGATACTCAGAGGGAATAAAAATTAGTCACACTTAACAGAGTCGCAGTTAAGCAAAACTCTTTATAAGTGCCGAGGGTAAAGTGGGAAAAGTCTCTTAAGTCTTTTTAAAATATGGTCCTGCCTAACGAATGAAAAGGTGCGCCACTTGAGCCAATTTACATTTTCTCCACTCATTGGTTATTTAATTGATGGTAGATTCTTTCAATTTCTCTTCGTTCATTTTAAAGTCTTTAGCTTTTAGTTTTTCAGGAATGGTAATTTTGAAATACTGGATGGAACTGTAGTCACTCGAGATCTTACTGATGTCGTCTGCGTATTGCATATCAATATGTGCATATCAATATGTGTCACAACGCTGTAGTTGGGCTATGTAAGATGGTTGGCGATGTGTAGCCTTACAACATCTTGTCTGTAAACATGATCACTTATATAGTTGTTAGAGATACAGAATGTGAACTGGTTTGGACTCGCACAGTCTCGTTGTGGGGCTCTGGTGACTGTTTTGAATTCTTTGCCCTTAGAGTGTCTCTGAGATAATATGGAGTTCATCTGCGTTTATGGTATTCCGAAGATCTTCAATTGGTGTTTGTCTATCTATGCTATGAAATGCTTTGCTCTTGCCTAGCATTATTAAATGAAAAGTTTCTTTTTTAGCTGAAGTTCTAGAGGAATTGAGATTTCGTCCCACTTCAATGTGGGTCCTATTTATCAGAATCATATAGTAAGTGATTGGGCTGAAAAAAAATGACAATCTAACCTTTCCCTCAAAATAGCTTTCAAGTTCTTGCAATTTCACGAATTTCTTATCTGAAATAAATAATAGCAACCATAAGAATAATTGCCTGTTGTTAAGATCTATTGTTGGTATTTTTAACTGGAACGGTCGGACTGTAGTTCGTTTGTGTACTCACTTGGATCATGTGATGGTAAAATAATAATTGAAGTATTGGTTGTAACTTGTCATGTGATCAAAGTGAGTGCCCGATAAAATAGGATATTGAAAAGAGCAAAGAAAAAAGTGAGTTTTTTATAATAGGTTTCCAGACCAGGGAATTTTCTAATGACTATGTAAAACAAGCACACTTGATCACGCTATTCATGTTGATAAAGGTTTTAGATGCTGACCTTGGGCTTTTGTTATCGGCGAAATTTGAATTGTGATTTCGAAATGAGAGAAAAAATATAAACCTAATTGAGTCATCTCCTTAGTTTCCATTTCTATTTCTTTTAGCCGGGAATTGATGATATTTGACAGGCTTTCATATTCCTCTTGTAAATTTAGAAACAATTCCCTAAAAGATATTACAAAGTAATGATTTATTTCAGGTTTTCACAAGTCAATGCCGACAAGAAGAGAGAATAGCTTTGGTAAGGACAGAGTTGGCTAGAAAAAACTTTACTGGTGAAAACAGACCTCAAATCAACTACAATAATGTAATTAGAATCAAATTGCAAACCAAATGATCCTTCACATGTGCCAACCACCTCATTCTCCAATAGAATGTAAAATTAATCAGACAGTGAGTTCCAAAGCTCTTTAACGAAGTTCCTGAAGAGACTGCTTTCTGTAGAGTCTTGTTTACATTAGTATATATCTGTGCTCCATGTGACAATTTAAGAAAACATTCAATGGAAAACAAAAATGTGAAAAAAATCTCACAGATTGTTTTTCAGCTCATTCGATAATGCTAAGATCTGATTTCTCAATGCTTTGTGCTCCATATCTGCCTTCTGCTTCACTTTTTCGAACCTTGTTTCAATAGCACGCAAGTTCTGTAGCGCAATCTTCAACTGTTTGTCTGATTCACATTGCTTTTCTTGAATAACCGCCATGTCATCACTTTCAAGTTTGAGTTTTTCTTTAATGAGGGGACTAAGATAAACAAATGTAAACAAAGTACACAAAGCAGAAAGAGTTTTCTTATTTATGTAAGTATGAAGCGCTTACAATTTCCAAGTGTCGGCTGTTATTTCAAGCACTGTTATTTGACTGTATTGGATCTTTAAGAAAAGTTGTTATTGTTCCAAAAGGAACAAACGTAAAGGAATTCATTATCAATCACTTAATCCCAACAGTTTATGCGAATTTGATTTCTTCAAAGAAGAGGTAGGTTTAAAAAACGAACCTGTTTTCTTTCACAAAATCAATTTCTTGAAGGATCTTCAAGTTACTAATTTCTAAAGAGCAGGTAAGGCTTAGTGTTATACTTCACAAATATGAAATTTTTAATTCAGTTCCTTTATTTTTATAATTTTAAGACGATTTGTACCTGTCACTCTCACTTTTTCACATAATCTGGATTCAACCCTTCCACGATAATCACAATGCCACTTTAGTTCTTGCACATCGTAGGCACGTCGTTCATGCTCTTCGATATGGATAAAAAACATTTAGGAGTTATGATAGAATATAAGTTGAAAAGATAAAGCACTTAAATGAAATTGTTTTCAATTCGAATTTCGAACAGACACTTGTAAATTATAAAGATTCCAACATTGTTGTTTTCAAAACAGTCAAAAACATGATAGTTACTATAAAAAATTAGATACAGGGACCAATATTTTTGTTTGATTACAATTTTGAAAAGTTATAAAGTTTATTCTAACCTTCTTGGACAGCTTTTGGCAAATCATGAATTCTCTTGTAAGCATGACCATCTATTTTACTTCTCAAAGATTTTGTACGCAATTTCTCTTTTTCCAGCAATTCTGCCATGTGCTTACGATTAGATTCTAGTCTATCCAAGAGTAATTCAGCATTTCTTATGACCAGCAGCTGAGATTTCACTGAGCCATCAAATTTGCTGTCAATGATTTCATTGTGTTCGATACTAGCAACAAATTGTTTTTTGACAGTACCAGGATTGAAAGCCTAGTAAAATTGAAATTGTAAAAGCAGATAATATGGATAGATTGAATATTTGTGAATAAATTTTACAATACAGCCTGAAATGTGTCCCCTTAGATAATAAGCATTACATAAAGAGTTGGCATCTTTAGAAGTTAATGGTTGTTTATTTAACGTGGGATTTCACAAAAATTGTGTTGAAAACATAATGACTTCAAGTAAAAAGATACATATTTTGTGCTTTCACGTAAAAATTTACTCCTTCACAAAGGTTTTGTGGGCTGTAGTGTACAAAATAATTCAAAATTACTCACACTAACAGCTGTTCCACTTTTTATAGGTTCAAGTTTAGGTGTTTTAATTTTTATGTCTCTTGTCAGCTTTTCTAGAAAAAGATGTCAAAATGGCTATTAAAAAAAAGAAAGAAAAACAAACCACTGTCCCAATCTTTCTTGAAATAATAGTGACATGTTTTAATTATGAATTAAGAAATAAATGAAGCAGCTAGAAAAAAGTCTAACCTCTCGTTTTTGCGTCATTAACAGCAATTTCTTGTTGCAACTTCTTTAAGTTTGTAACAAGGGAGGATAAATTCACATGAGCTTTAGTTATACATGTTGATGCATGTGTAGTGAACTTACAGCTTCTTTTCTCAGAGCTAGTATCATCACTCAGATGATCTGGATGTTCAATGGAGCATATTTCCACCATGTTGATACAACAGAAACAACCAGAACTTTGTCAAAAATGTTTTGTCTAAAATATGAAAAAAGGAATGGTTTGATATATATACTTTTGGGGATTTCGGATTCAAAAATAACAACTTTTGCAGGTATTGATTATGTCCTTGACATTCCCTGTCAAGGACATAATTTTTGGAAATCCAATATTTGATTGCTAAGTCATTTCGAAAATTTCTTTTGCTGTGTGCCACGATATCAGTCTTGTTTATAATACATCTGTGAGTTTGGAAAGTTGATCAGTAATTTGTTATTTTTCATTACAAAGAATCAAACTAGATATTTAAGTATGCCCTGTAAACATGAAAATCTATTTCATCTCAACATGATCTCGTAATTAGCAAATAATACCACTTTTCACTATAGAAGATAATTCATAGTTGGAAGTTTACAAGGCTACTAAATGCGATTTCTAAGCTGTATGAAAACACCAGAGCTAAAGTCATAACACCTGACGGTCCAACTAACTATTTTGCCACCACAAAAGGAGTGTTGCAAGGAGATACCCTAGCACCATATTTTTTGCCATTGTCATTGACTATGTTATGCACCAAACCTACGATGGAAGGGAAGAATATCTTGGCTTTCAACTACACAGAGGTCGAAGCAGACGAAATCCAGGAGTTACCGTTACTAATCTTGATTTTGCTGACGATCTAGCTCTGCTAATGGAAGAAATGGAACAGGCACAAGAGTTACTCAACCAACTAGAGGAGGAAGCAGAAAAGGTCGGACTTCACTGCAATGATAAGAAGACTGAGCTTCAAATATACAATCAAGAGACACCAGTAAAAACAAAGCCTGGGAGATCTTTAAATGTTGTTGACAACTTTAAGTATCTCGGATCTTGGACCTAAGGCACTACCTAATGATTTTTCTGTTAGGAAAGCACTTGCCTGGAGCGCATGCCACAAGATGAAAAAAGTATGGAGCTCAACTCTATCCAGATCGTTAAAAGAACGCCTATTCATATCAACTGTTGAATCTGTGCTACTCTATGGGTCAGAAACATGGACTGTCACAAATACTCTTCGAAAGCAGCTTGATGGATGTTATACTAGAATGTTGAGAATGGCATTGACTGTTTCTTGGAAAAGCCATACACCAAACACAGAACTATATGGCCAGCTGCTCAAAGTCTCAATAAAAGTTCAACAGAAAAGGATGAGGTTAGCAGGTCACTGTGTTAGACACCCGGAGGAAATTGCTAACCAATTTGTTCTCTTTCAATCAACTGAAGGAAGGCCTAGCAGAGGAAGAAGAAAGAAAACTTATATTGATACACTACAAGAAGATATGGGGACAATGAATACTCGCGAGCTGAAAACGTTAATGGAAGATCATGGTGCCTGGAAAAAACATTTCAAAAACTTGGGGCATCCTGATGGATGACCAACTAACTAATTAACTTACTAACTAACTTATATTTCTGTATACTATGAGAAAAATTGTATAGTTGGCAAGTCCGAATGGTGAGTGCTCTATGATTATAATGTTAGCAGCAAACTTGTGAACCATGAGAAATTGATATAAGTCATAGATTCTATATACAACAAAATTTTCCTCATAGCTTTGAATTTGGACTGACTAGGAAGATGTGGGAAAACTATCAATAAAGAAAAATAAAAGCGATCTTTTCTGTCTTTTTCTGCATTATCTTTTCAATTTGTGTGCAAAACTTTAAGGACAACGAAGCACAGAAGTCCTTTCTAATTAGATATAAAAAGAAGCTTAATGCAATAGCCTAACACAGTTTCACAAAACCAACATAGTTTTTAACGGTACTATGGACTGTTTTCAGGTTCCAGACAGAAAAGGTAAATTTTAATACAAGACCGATGAATGGTGTAGTTTATATATCAAATGACCTTTTTTGTAAAAAGTTAATTTGTTTATAAACATGTGTATCAATTGATCTCCTTCTTGGGTTGTTTCATCACCGATGAGAGAGTTGGCAGGCAAAACCTAACCAATTTCAATCCGGATAAAGGGATATAAAATTATTTTTGTCATTTTCTTCTGAAAAGAGACCTGATTTTCGGCGGTTACTTCGGCTGCTTTTCAGTAAAATCGTAAACATTATTGACCCGCGCTGCCCGCCGCGTCTATAGATGATCCAGGACTGTATATTCTGTTTTTACAAGACAGGTCGCGTCATCCCTGAATTGAAAATGGTTCAATCTCATTATTCTTTTGTAAACGGAATGACTAAGCATTGGGACGGTGTAAACAATATCGGGATTTTGTGTTTGTGAGTCACACAATAATGTTTATCATCTATTTATTTTTTCTTGCATTTACACTGTCATATCAAATGCTCACAAAAATATTATTATATAATTATTTTTTGTTTCGGAAGAGAGAGAGAGAGATAGTAACACACTACTGCTGAGGACATATAACTTTCTTCAGCCCTAATAGGTATTACATACATCCTTCTTCTTAACAAGACTTACCTCTTGTTTAAGAGTATTTCCTGACCGGAAAAACAATAATGAAAACTCCTAAAGTTGGTACAGTGGGATCATGACCCCCTACCATCACCAAGGGAAATCTCAGCAATCGAACGGTACCATTTTGGATATTTATAAACAAAGTGATGTAAATGAGCAATACGGTTACCGTATTTACCAGCGGAGGCACAGAAAACCCAGTTACAAAATCGAGTTATAAAGTCAAGTTATAGATTATGACGTCATAATTCGAGTTATTAACTTGAAATTTTTAATTTTTAATTTTAATTTTAATTTTTAATTTTAATTTTTTAATTTTCGATATCACTTCGTCGAGTTACTAACTCGAAAACATATTTCTCGCTTCTACAACTTGAGTTACTAACTCGAAATTAAAAAAGCCAAATTTTGACTTTGAGTTACTAACTCGAAATTACTTTTTCAAATAAATAAAGTCAAGTTACTAACTCGGGAATATTATATTGCTTTAAAAGATTCGAGTTACTAACTCGGAAAAGTTTTACCTTTTTATTTACCGTTCGGGCTTTCCCCCCAGCAGCCGCCGGCGATTAGCGCGCTGATGAACACACATCATGATGATATGATAGGGAAGAGCGGCTGCGTGTCCTCCAGGTGACATAAATTCGTATGAACAAGTAATAGATGCTTTAGGTGGTTTTCCCAGAATTTCCTTAAAACTCTTCTAGAGTTTAAAGACCCGGCTGTGTGCCGTTATCATATGCCTCCCCGAGGAACACGCGAGCGCGTGTCCTTATCTCATGACACGGACCATGTTATCTAAATCAGCCACGGTATCAGCCACGGGTTAGCCGAGGAGCCTGTCAACTGTAAGGACATGAACACGGCGCAAGACGTGAGTGAAAGCACACTCCTAGTGAATTCCGTTAAAAAGGGAAGTCTATTTCATACTAATGCCACTGGGAAATGTTTTTGTTAAATATATCATTCATTAGAATAGCAGATTATTCTACACACAACCACCACACAACACAAAAAGTTACTGTGAATCGTAATCGTATTACTGTTTATTTATTAAATTGTGTTCAACATGAGTTCGACAGCTCCTGCTTTGAGTTTTTCATTCAATTTTGTTGCACGTTTGTTCGATGAATGTGCAAAATATCGAGAGGAAAACCAAACGCTCAAGAAACAGGTTGAACATTTATCTGTTTCCAATGTAGAATTGAAAAGGGCGAAAAGTGAAATACAAGAGGAATGTGGGTACTAAAATACTCTATAGTATTACAAGGAAATTGGAAACTTGTGCGATGAAAAGGAAAAGTGGGAAGAAAAAAATGGATGATCAGCAAATTGAATTTTTTGATGAAATTGATCGTTTTCGTTCAAAGATCGAAGACCTCAAGCAAAAAGTTAAAGTTTTGGAGTGGGAAAGAGATTCTCTTCAAAACGATCCTGTGAATTCGATCGAACCTTTTCATCTAAAGGAATGTAGAAAAGTTTTGGAAGAATTCCATCAGGAGGAAAAGAACGTTTTGAAGTGGATTCTTGAAGGTAACTTCGATGTTTACAAAAATAAACCATTTAATGATGAAAATTTAAAAGCTGATTTTTTGAAGGTGTTTCAAAAAAGTGGAAAAAATGTTTGAAAATCTTCAAGTTTTGCAGTGGAAGTCTCTTCTAAAATTTCACAAAGTTTTCACACAAGAACTTCAACGACTTGAAGTAGAAGTTTAAAATTGCAAGCATTTTCAGAGTTGAAACGAGTTAAAACCATTGTATATCGAATGAGTATAAGTTTTATGGGTGTTGCGTTTAAAACCTTTTTAGATAGATACATTTGTCCTGGAGATGTATCCAAAAGGCAAATTGCCATGAATTTTTACCAAAACCGCTTTGAGTACAGTCAAGAGGTTCGACTGCCAATGATATATTCTGCATTTGATTCAACACGTTCAATGCTAGAATCTTTTAAGTTCGGTTCTACCAAAACATTAATTTCAAAATCTGGTGCGGAAAAAGGGAGGTATATATATTTTCTTGCTTGTGTGGTAAATCCTCTGATAGAGACAGAAGTTTGATAAGCACCTTCTGGTTGTGACAAAATATTACCTTCTTTTGGAGTGGCTGTAGGGGAGGAAGAGGCCACTAACTTTCCAAACATTCGATGCAGAGGTTAACTAAAAGCAGTGCCTATAACTGTGGCAATATGTTGGTCAACATGCTGGCATGGTTTTAACAGGTAAATTTAGCCAACCTTATTGGTCCTTAATGTCGTTAATTTTCATGACTTGGCGCTAAAAAGGGGCTGCGTTAGATGTTTGACGACCGTGAACTTTTCTAAAATAACGCCAATAAAGACCGGCGTAAAAATTGCCGTTAAGATATGTACTACAAGTCTTGGAGAGAAAGGCCAAAATCCCACCTTTCACTAGACATTAGTCCAGTACTATTTTTAGGTTCTCTAACTTAGAATGGCCTCCTAAAGCCTCCTAGAGAACCTAAAAATAGTAGTGTTAGTAGTGGTATTTGTCTCGTGTACGATATTTGTATGATTCTAAGCTCTCTCTCTCTCTCTCTCTCTCTCTCTCTCTCTCTCTCTCTCTCTCTCTCTCTCTCTCTCTCTCTCTCTCTCTCTCTCTCTCTCACTCTCTCTCTCTCTATTTTCTATTTCTTTGTGTTGTGGAGAACACTATATTTCGTAGCATGCTTTATTTAGCAAAAGGATTGAAATTAACGCTGATAGGAATTAATGTATCACACTAAATTAGCATCGATATTGATTAATATCCAGTACTACTACTACTACTACTACTACTACTACTACTACTACTACTACTACTACTACTCATTTATTTCAAGTTGACAATTTCAAAAATATATAAATTTTTGAACATTTTACAGTTAAAAAATAGCTATACCATTTTCAATGGCATGCTAATCAAAGTCAACATAAATATTAGAAAAAACAAAAATTACAAATTGACAAAATTTAAACAAATTAAATAGAATCTAATAGGCACAATATCAATCATTAGAGACTTATTATATAAAACCTACGCCCGCTACGTATGGTTTGCAAATACGACACGGGCAGTTTGTAGGTTTCCATTTTCTTATTTGACTTTTAAATCTTTCGAGAGACTTAACCTGTTTCAGATTTTGTGGTAGTCCGTTCCATGTTTTTGGTCCAAGTACTGCAACAGATTCTTCACTAAATACACTTTTAACACGGGGTATTTCAAAATGGCAGCTGTTGCGAAAATTATAAACAGTGTGGTATTTCTCCTTAAACAGTTCTGAAAATATTTCAGGAGAAATTCCGTTTACAACTTTAAACATTTCTATGCAAAGTCTTTGAAGGTTACGGTGAAGTATGCAAACAGACCCATGTTGTCCTGATGTTTGTCTAAATGTTCCTGGAACGAAGATTGTTTGTCATTATACACAATTTTAAGGCATCTTTCGTGTATTCTATTTATCTCGTGGTTCATCTCTCTACTATGGAACATCCAAGTTAGAGGACAGTAAGAAAACTGAGATTGAAAAAAATACATTAAATAACAGTCGCCTTTTGTCAATATCTATAAATTGTGCTACCCTAGCAAGGGCATATAATTTTTGATTTGCTTTTTTACACATGGAGTTTATGTGATTCCTAAAAGTTAGTTTGTTGTCGATCTCAACGCCCAATAATTTCACAGAATCATTACTTGTGATGCAAAAATTTGCTAAAGTTAGCGAAATATGTTCCGAGGAACACGCTTATTAGATTAAATTTATCTGGGTTAGCTTTCAATTGATTGTTCGAAAACCATTTTAGGAGATCTGATTTCTCTAACAAGGAAACAACATCCATGATGCAATTTCCAGTCACATAGGGGGTGGTATCGTCAGCAAAACTCGTAAAATTAACATCTTCGATTATAAAGAAAAGGTCACATAAAAATATGTTGAATAATAGTGGGCCTAGTATTGAACCCTGTGGGACACCAGACAAAATTTCTATCCAAAAGCTGTAAAAATTTCCAATCTTAGTTCTTTGTTTTCTATCAGATAAATAACTATGCAATAGCTTGAGAGGTTTTTCATCAAAACCATAAGCATGCAGCTTTGCAAGAATTAATTCATGTGAAAGGCAATCAAACGCCTTTGAAAGATCTGTAAGTAGTGCTGCAATGTGCTGTCCTTTATCATAACTAGATTTCCATTTTTCAATCATTGCTAGAAGACAATGCTGGGTGTTATATCCTTTTCGGAAACCGCATTGAAATTTAGAGAAAATTTTGTCAAAGAAATTAGATATTTGATTGAACATTGGCCTTTCGAATACTTTTGATATATTAGGCAAGATACTTACTGGTCTATAGTTTTCCTTTGAAGTTTTCGACCCCTTCTTAAATATGGGTATAACATCTGCTAGTTTGAAGTTTGAAGGAAATGCGCCAGATTTTACACAGTTATTAAATGCTGGAGTTAAAAAATCAGCAAACAGGTTTGCGTTTTCCTTAATCACTTTCGTTGGAATATCATTTTCTTGACAAGACTTAGAAATATCTAAATTCAAAATTTCTTTGTAGAGTTCTTCTCTTTCAATTTCATTAAAACAAAAAGATAGTGATCCTTGGAATTTTGTATTTATAGCTTCAATACTTGGGTGATTTTTTGTATTTATTAATAGCGATGAGAATTGGATCTGATAAATTTTCAGTACCTTTTCATTGCCAATAAAAGGAGAAATATTTAGGTTTGAAACAATATTTGCGAAAAAGTTGTTCATGGTTTCACAAATTTCAGTATCATTGTTTACTAGTTAATCATTTTCTAATAAGACAATTCTTTCACTATTATTTATTTTGTCAGAGAAAAAAAGTTTAATAGTTTTCCAGAACTTTTTGTTGTCACAAATATCCTTTATGTTAAGGTTACTGTAATATGATTTTTTTGTCTTTCGCAAGAGACTAACACAGTAATTCCTTTGCTTCGCAAACTTTAGCCTGTTTTCTTCCGTTTTATTTTTCAGATAATAATTTCTTAATCGTGACCTAGTCATTATAGCTTTAGACAGATCTTTGTTCATAAAAGGCGACCTCTCACAAATTTCTTCTTGCAAGGAGCATGGGTATTTAGAGTTTCTAGACAGACATTAAGAGAATTGCTTGGATCATTATCATTATCGAAAGTTTCACAAGAAAGATTCTCGGTAAGTTCAGACAAAAAGTTAACATTTGAAAATTTTTTATAGTCGCGATAATTTATAACCTTCGGTTTAAGTCTCTGAAAAGAACATTTGTTCACAACAACAGTCATTCTGTGAAAATCTGAAAGTCCTGTCTCCACCACACAGCTACTCAAAAAAAAAAAAAACTTCTTGGAGTATTTGTAAAATAAGGTAACTTAAATTATGAATACACATTTCCCGAATTTCAGTTTAAACGCCAATATTTGACTAAATAGGCTAAATGAACCATGCTCGACGAATTCATGTGCGGTTGAAATCTAAACATATGAAAAAACAGAACACAGGATGTGTTTGGCCCCTCCTCTCGGCCACCGTGTATTCACGACATGATGATGAAACGAAACATTCGTAATAATGGCGGACGAAGAAGTGGACGCATCAAGAAAAATTTCCCTTATTTCCTTGAGCTCAAATGGAAAAACTAAAATCCAAAGAGCCTTGCAAACAAAGGAAACTAAGGAAAGGTATTTTGCGATTTGTTTTCAATGATATTTTATGTGAAGAACTTTTAGAGTTTAATCTTTAGACCACAGCTAAAAAACAAAAACAAAAACCACAAAAAGTGCAAAGTGCCTCTGCTGCACTCCTGCATCATGCCTGGCAGTTTTTTTGTGGCCGGCAGTGTACCATTCAAACATTTTTGTAATTCTTTTAATAAAAATTATAGAGAGTTATATTAGCTATAACCCTCTGTGTGTGCATCTCCCCCAGACAGAGTGCAGTGGTGGTGGGATGGCACAACAAAAACAAAGAACTATATTATAAGAGGAAAAAAGGAGGCTTGGCAGGATTGGCTAGTACTAAACCCTGCAACCCAGCCCAAACCAGTCCCCCAATCACCCCAAAAAAAACTATTACGCTAACTTGGTTCTCTTTCCGCTAACTAATTTTGCGTTCATCAAAAGTGATGTTAATAACAAAATTTTATAGAATGTGATGTACTGTATTTTCAAGCATTTATTTTTCGCAGTCGCCATTTTTTTTTTTTTTTTCACGATGATCGCGACCTGATGTTAAAAGTTTTGCTAGAAATCAGTAAGTATTTGTTGATTCACTCTGAAACTTTCCATAATGATAGCTGAATGTCTATACTTTCAGATAACATTAAGTTTTGTTTGATTTGTTATCTTTAAATGAATGAAAGGAACAATCAAAGTTGCAGTTAGTGGCAAGTGGCACATAGAGGTAAGGGGAGCAGGCACAACAGCCCCAAACACCCAAAAATATTATTCAATGTTATCCAATATTATCCCCTTGAGAGACTCGCACATAAACTTACGAGCTCTGGGATATGTAATTACGTGAAATATCTAAACTATGAATCTGTAGAATTCTTGTTTTGATGTGTGTATAGCATATCTTGAATATAACTGTCATACAATAAAATAGGTTTCTTGGATTAATTAGAGAAATGGAAACGGTTTTGTTTACCAAAATCAATCTTTTTTCACAGTGATAACTTTCATCATAACCCATGCTTGTTTATATACAAACACCGTGAAGGAGCACACATTTTCAGAGATATCAAAATGGTGTAGGCCATTATTACCGCATGAGTGATTCTGCACGCTGATAATTGGTGTCTTTTCTGCTTTATAAACATTTAAGTATTTGTGGTGCTTTTGTTGGAGATGGATGTATATTTTGTTAACCAGACCGGTCTGTTTATTACTTGTGTTCGGAATTAGGAAGGCTGTTAAGAATTAGGCACATGGACGGTACTCATAAGAAAGATTTCAAGGAGCTTAGCTACACACAAGCAAAAAAGGAAGGAAGAAATTTTTATTTCGTAGAAAAAGGTTATGATGACTTTTTCTACACTGGTAGCTAGCTACACTACAATTCGCATCATTGATCTCAATCATAGTTTTAAAGATCAAAAGGAGGTTCATTAAAGTAAAACAGCTTTTTGAATTATCTAAAAACTTTCATCCTATAGATGATTTTAAAATGTTTACATGCTTTTAAGGCACTATCTATAAATTATATTTTGAGATTGATATTCCCTCTAGTTTGCGACATTATAAATGCTATTTTATTAATATTGTATTAACATTATCTGTAAATGACATGATAAAAATTAATGGTCGTGTAATGGGCTGCGTGTTTGAAAACGGCAGGCAAAACTGGCAGTCAGTTTTCTCTTACTCATTGTTGAAAATCTGCCTTATCAAGTCAAATAAAAACAAAAAACGCCATTTGCAAGTCATCTATATTAGGCCAACCTCAAAAATATGTTGTGTAAGTGCCCTTTTGGCCATTAAAAATGAGTTAGTTCATGCAGTCTTTGGCATGCGCGAAGCAAAGTGTAGGATTTTGTGCTCTGAACTACAATGAGAAACATGATCTTCGTTCCCTGCAGAACCCTATGTGGAATGAAAGCTAGACTAGAATTGTGTGCAAACCCTGGCAATCTCATTTGCATGGCTTCTTTCTAATTTATCTGTTATTTATGTATACCGTAATGCATCGAATAAACGCCCGGGGCGTTTATTAAATTTTTGAAAAATTTGAGGGGGCGTTTATTTGAGGGGGGCGTTAAAAAGAGGGAGGCATTTATTAAATTTGTTGTCACTGGTAAAAGACACAGAGAAGTTGGTTTAGTTGTTCCTGCGAAACTCAGTTTCGAAACTCAACAAAAGTCCTGTGCAGAAGTACTTGAAAAGGAACTCCTCAAGCGGAAAAAACTTTTTCAACATTAACTCTAAAATTTAAAAAGAAAGGATTGTACAGAAAATTTCCTGTATTTAAAAAATCAAGAAATATACGTCATAACTTGTCTCAAATAAACGCCTCTTTTCATTATTAATGTTTCAAATAAACGCCTCCTTTTAGGAGGGGCGTTTATTCGAGGGGGGCGTTTAATAGAAGGGGGCATTTATTAAATAATTTCAGTTTTTTAGGGGGCGTTTATTCGAGGGGGGGGGGGGCGTTTAAAAGAAGAGGGGTGTTTATTCGATGCATTACGGTATATTCATTTATTTATTCTTGTACACTTTGCCGACTACTCACTGACTCGGTGGGAGGACGCTAGAACACAATATATTTTTGATGATGGCCTTTATATATCATTTTTATTCTCCAATATTCGCTATGACAATAGAAACTCCATAGAAACTCCATTGTGGGTGAAACTTTATAAGAGAGTATTAGGAACAAATTCCAGCATTTTGTTCTAAGTGGGAGGGCAATATAGTGAGTTAATTTAGAAAAGACGTGTTGGATAGGTGGATTTTTAAGAAATTCTATACAATAAAAGTTCAAATATTTGAAAAAAATATGTTTTTCTTCTATGAAACCCCTTATATTTTTCACTCTCATTGTCTCATTCTTGAACAATGGCTGCTTTATGGCTCTCGATATCTCTCGGTTGGTGTTACCAGACCCTTGTCTTTAAATCTTCAGGTGAATTTGAGCATTTTGAGGACTTTCCAGCTTAAAACTTGCAAACCACACAACTTGTGTTACAGTTTTTTATTGTTTTAAACTGCAATGCAATGAAATGGTATCCAAATTGAGGCTGAAAAAGATTTCTGTTGAACACCTATGCCTTAAAGGAGATAAGTGTAAAATTTGATGAAATCGAAGATATCATCAAGACCTGTAGTAAGCAACATTTAACGAGCACCTCTTTTTTTCCCCGATCACCCTGTAGAAGCACCCTGTAGAAGGGGTGATAGCTAAGTCAGAGGGAAGTTAAATTTTAGTTTACCATCAACCGCTCTATAAAAATATCATTATTAAAAAAAAATTCATTATTGTGTGATAAAATTTCATTACTCCACTATTTCCATGCAGAAGAACAAAGAATAGGAACATTATTTGATTGATTCTCCTGTGGCAGCTATACAAACAAGTCACCTTCATACACTATACCTAAGAAATAGAAGCTGTGGAAGAGAAGCTATGAGTGGAAAGTCAGGTATCATAGTTTCGCCATCTGCCCATTTGTACTTTGGCACATGAGAATTGGTGGGTTGAAATAATAATTGTTCTATAGGGACCTCATACCGAATAATTATAATAATTTAAGGCCATAATAATCACCTATCAGTGTGGCGCACATCAAAATAAAGCATGGCTTACTAATTTTAAAACATTTGAGCGAAAAAAATGTTTATTATCAGGTCTCTATTGACAACAAAATCTGGCAACCAAATTCGTCCTCTAAAACTTGAATATTGAATTTTGTGTCATGGAATGATGTATTAAATTTTCTATGTATGTATGTATATATATAGACAAACTTTCAGTTTTATTCAGAGGAAAAAATTCACATTTAAGCATAGACGTTACTATTTTTGGACCATTATTCTGAAATTACAACTTTTTTTGTTTTTAATGTATCCATTGAAAGTCAAACATTTATCCCAAATCCCCCCTTTCACACAGTAGAAATTGACACAATGGAGTTTATATTGTATTTCGTCATAGTAAATTAAATAATTGAAAGAAATCTAAATCTTATGTCATTATGCAGGGTGGTCATGGAAATCATGGTAAAGTCATAGGACTTTTTAGGTCATGGAAATTCCAAATATTGGATAAGTGTAATGGAAAAGTGCCTATTTTATGCAGGTTCATGTAGAAAAGAACAGAACACAGTCATTAGTGAAAGCAAACATGTTTAGAGGAACAGTCACCCAAAAGTAGGAATTGCTTAAACAATTCAATGGTGTTATTTCCAAATTGTAGCTAGCAGATTTACGCAAAGAAAGTTGAGATACTGATAGTCTTTCATATAGTTTTTATTTATTAGCCAGTTCATGGGTTTTCGTTGATTTTGAAGAAAGGAGTCTTTGTCTTACAAATATCTTACTCAGAAAGAAGAACAGTCACACCAAAGAATTTATGAAGAAATTGGTTAATGATATTTTAAAAATTGGTGTAGGATTTACGGAAAGTTAGTTAGAAATACATAGACTGTTTTATGTTTTATTCAGCAGATTTTACAATTAATTACTCTTATCCCCATTACTCCGCATATAAAGCCACAATTCCGGATATAAGAACATGGCCTTACAAGTTGAGGTATTGCATTACCTTAAACCTCCAATAAATAATTAAAAAATAATTGGAAATACGTAATTAATGTCTCGGTTCATCAAGTTTTATTACTTGTTCTCATTAAAATATCATTTACTGCAACTAATGTCTTGTCCATTGCATATTCTGTATTTATAGGGGACTTCCAAGCCGTTGTTTCTTTTATTTTGGCGTGGTGCTATCGCCGTTGCTTCCACTTTTCCGCCAGTTTTTAAAAGATAAAATGCACCCAAATTTTATAAGGGCTTGGCCTTATGTTCGAGAAACAGTTTTTAAAGAAAAACTCGAATAAAACTTAAATATTCGAAGCATGTTAAATGTTAAGTCATAGCTTGAAATTTCATTGCCCGTGTAATCATTTTCAAACCCAACACTAACGGCACATAATTAGGTTTGTTTTTTACCCATGAATCACAAAATGGTTACTGTCACTCCTTTAGTTCCATTTTGATTATGTCAATGTCATGCTTTGAATAGCTTTTTATATTTTCATTTTTCAGATTCTGTTGTGGTTATCTATTGGGGAAAATCCTTGAAAATGAATTGAAAGTTTATGATCTGGTTGAGTTAGATTTATCACTCTTTGAAAATGTCGACAGCGAGAACCCCATGTCTGATACAGTGGTGACAGAATTCGCGTGCATCAGGGCATCATTTCCTGTTGGAATTGACATCGTTGGTGTTTTCATAACACAGCCAGAAAACGGAAATCTTGAGGTAATGCACAGTCTTTGCTGTCGACTGCAATAACCAATTATAACTGGCTTATAAAGGGGTGTTTTTAACTGAATGCAACGAATGTACCTTTGTGTATTTTCAGGTTGCAAACCACCTTTTGAACATACTGAAAGGACTAGAGGATATAGCATACGCTTCTGTGTTCGCTGTATGTTTAGTGAAGCCAAGCACTTCTGTGTGGTTTATTTCATACGATTACAATGTTATGGTACCCATTGAAGATGTGGTCACATGTAATGATGATTTGTCCAGAGAAGTGCTCTTTCGAATCCAACAAGATGTTATTATAAAATGGTTGACAAGTACTGGCAAGGAAGGACTCCGAAACGAGATTGATAGACTTGATTCGGACTTCATGAGACATAAACTAGCATTTCTTATAGAGCCAATTAGTACGATCCTGTACGAGGACGACTTAGGTCAAACTATACCCGATGTACACTGTTGTGATTTCATATCGGATCTGAAAACTACTCTTGGTGTAAAGACCTGGCCCGAAATGAAGGAAGGCGGTAATGTTATCGACGTTAAAGGACTTGTAAGAATAAGCTCACAATCTGCCAGTGTGGTGGATATAACCGAAGACAGTACGTTAGACGAGGAAGCTGATAACCAACCACTGTGCAATGTGCCTGTGTTATGGTCACAAACAGTAAACGGGGAGAGTTGTATATTAAAATTATCTGTCGATGCGCTCGTTGCAGCATCGTCTCAAGTTTCTTCCAATAAACTGTTGTACTTGTTTCGAGACGCTGTGTACAGGCAATGCAACGCGCTGAGTTTGTCCATTACGGCCAGTAAGAACAAGTTTCTTTATCAACCGTTTCATTTCCAACCCTCCGGAACAAATTACCCAGTGACTGCACTTTTGCCGCATGTGGAGTTTTCTGGAGTCGAAGTCACCGAAGAATCCTATTTAGATTTGCGACGAAGGCTCCACCATCGGTTCCTGTTGCCTGACGATCGTCCTCTGCTACGGAAGAGTTTAGCATGCTTCTCTTCGCGCGATTCTAGTCTATATCATTTAGTCAATCCCCATGTTGGCTTGAATGTGCCAGATGTAGGAGACGGAAAGCTGGCGC
Organism: Turritopsis rubra; assembly: GCA_039566895.2. NCBI lineage: Eukaryota > Metazoa > Cnidaria > Hydrozoa > Anthoathecata > Oceaniidae > Turritopsis > Turritopsis rubra. The sequence continues at coordinate 9,259,693 of CM077625.1, read as the reverse complement.
TGGTTTATGGGAAATATTCTTATCACCACTACATGCAAGATAGCTTTGATGACGATAAATGGGGATGTGCATACCGCTCGTTACAAACAGTATCCTCGTGGCTGTGGCATCAGGGATACACGGAACGGAAGTACCCATCACATCGCGAGATACAGGAAGCGTTAGTTGCCATTGGTGACAAAGAAAATCATTTTGTCGGTTCAAAGGAGTGGATAGGGTCGATGGAAGTCAGTTTCTGTTTGGATTATTTTTACGGTGTTACATCGAAAACCCTTCATGTTAGCTCCGGCGCTGAGTTAGCATACAAAGGCAGAGAGATATACCAGCATTTTGTTGACGAAGGAACTCCGATTATGATCGGCGGTGGAGTTCTCGCTCACACCATCGTTGGTGTCATATTTAACGAACAAACGAGTGCGATAAGATACTTGATTGTTGATCCGCATTTCACCGGACATGATAATTTGAAAACCATCCAAAGTAAGGGTTGGGTTGGGTGGAAAGGACCGGACTTCTGGGACCAAGTAGCGCATTACAATTTGTGTATGCCGCAGAGACCAACATTACTGTGAGGGTATTTTCAGTAAAAATAACTATTTTAGTTCTTCAATAGACACATAGGCTCTTACCTCTTTCGATAGAGTGTGCTGATATGTAGGCTGGACTGCAAACTTTGGAAAGCATGTTTAGTTACCGCGTAAAAGAATTAGATCGATTCACTGTTTAAGTGTTTTGTAGTTTTACGAAAATTTTTGTAGAGATAAAAATGATTGAACCAAAAGGGAAAGTTACAAAATCTCATATCTAGCTTGCCGCCAATAGCCATTGTCACTAAGGAAGCATATAGGATAAATAAAGCTTTGTTTTCTATTGTCAATATTGTTTCTAACTCTGTTGAGTAGTGATTAAGATTGTGCCCCCAATAAGCGTCCTCCCAAATTGAAAACTAATTGGGTCGAAAATATTAAAACCAATCCTGAAATAATCTTCAGATCTGCAAATCGTTGTGGGATAGTTTTCATCAAATTATCCCATCAAAACGAGGCGGGGTAGGATTTGTCCAAATATCGACGTTTCGGGAAAAACGAAAATTCGGGAAAGAACTAATTCGCTCAAGTAAGTGAACATAACGATTCGGAAAAAACGGTGACACTGTGCGCAATTCGCCGAACAACAGTGAATTATGTTCTTACTTGCTTTGTTTCACAGTTGATTTGTTCAGAAGTACGTTACGGAAGCTGCGTGCAAGAAATTTGTCTGCCTTTGGTTTGATTTTCTTGTATCGTCTCATCCTTTTCCATAACACAAATCCCTGGTCGCGTATTAACCTAACGTAAGTCCAAATTTGCCTTTGAACCACATTTAATAATCCGAATGATATAAAGAGCCTGCTGAATGGAAGATGGTACAGCTCTATTGTGATCTGGTTCGTTTCAACGTAGTCATTTGAAAATTCCCTGGTCTGGACACTCACAGTTTATCTTGCGCTCACTTTGATCACATGACTTATTACAACTAAAGCAATGTATGTCTAGACTAGGGACTTCTCTAATGACTATGGTTTCAAATACGGTTGAAATTTATTGCGCCCCCCTGATTGAAAATTACAAATTTGTCAACAAACATACGTGATCGTGTAAGGAGGGTGTTTCTTCTATTACACATAATCTCATAAGAAACATTATCGGATCTCCATTACTTTTGAAAGAGAACAACGTAAAGGTATCTGCAATTGCAATGTCTTCATTTGGAAAATTTCGAACGTTCCAACTGTGTAAAACGTTTACTATTTGCTGTTGGCACTTGTAAATTTCAAACCAATTTATACACAGGGTGCTGATCATTTTCTTTCGATATGAGGTAATTTTATTTTATTTTGAATAGATTTTTTTACAACTTCGTTTTGTTTTAATGCCGTGTAATTGCGAAACAATGACTTGAAAAAATCCTCTAGTTTATGGCATCAAAGAAGGTGAAAAATATAAGGAGTCTCGTATAAAATTAGAACAGATTTTTAGAAATATCTAAACTTTCATCGTATAACTTTTATAGCTACATAGAATTTAAAAAAAGAAATTATTCAGTCCATCTTTCCTAAATTGAAAATCCTTCTATTGAAAACAATACACGCTTTTTTTTTATAAGCAACACAAAATTTTGGCTCAAAGTTGTTTAAATTTATACAGGCTCAACTGTTGCTTATTTGTTGCTTGTTGACTATCTACTTGAGAAGACCAGATTCACGTGTTTACTTGCTCAGTTAGGCTAGTGCGCTAATCGAATTCGAACTTTAGTTTTACTCACGTTTTTCGTACGAAACTTAATTAATTTTTAGAACAAGAATGTTTCGGAATCTATTGTTGTTTTAAGTCGCTGTTTTTGAACTTTTTCTTTTTGTTTTATTTGAAGTGAAGCCAGAAGTGGTTTGAAGTGTTCAGACTGGGCTGTTGCTAAGCAGTTGCTTCGAACCAAAATAACGAAAAGATTGTTTACCGTTAACATTCAGTTCTCACTTGAGGTCGAATAAAACTATTGTTGTCACTTGAGCGTAGACTGTAGCCACTAGCCGGCTGTAAATAACATATTAGTCATCAATTCATTTGAAAGTCCGTGTACAACCTTGTATATACATCTCAATTGCTTAACAATGTATGTTATTTTGATGATGTATGGATCTACCAAGAGATAGATTAACCTCACCCTATATCGAGGGGTCCCCCTGACGCTTTTTTGCGTGACTCTCTGAAATTCGAACAACCAAAGGAACCCACAAAATAGTTCGATTTATAGAATGATCGAATTACGGAGATTCATTTACATAGAAATCATAGGTGAAGGGACCTTGAAATTAATTCGAATTAGAGAGAGTTCGAATTATAAACGTTGGAACTACTGAAATTTGACTGTATACAAATAATTAAATACCGTAAAACTATGACTAAAAGCCCCCACCCCACCTCCCTATATAGGCCCACCAAAACTTTAATTCAAAAGTAGGCCCCTCCAAATATATAAGCCCATAAGCCCCTAGTGGAAAGATAAGGAAAAGAATTAACTATGGCGCTGGTTATGTATTAGTGGTGCCTGTGGGAAGATGAATTTCTACGTAGTTTCATTTCATTTCATTTTTTAGGCTATTGTTAATCTGCTCGTTGTGGTTCTTAGTCCAAACAGCTGCAGTTTTGTCAACAAATGTAAACATTCTGTCAACAAGATGCAAAATTTCTAGTAAGTATACGTTTTTCTTCAGCATACTGTTAAAAGCTACGTCCTAAACAAATTCCTTCGCCGAAACAAAAAAATAACTCCAAAGACGATATTACGAACATCTGATCCCAATAATGTATCATGTATCATGAAGATTGAATGATTTTATTCTTTTTTCATGATTAATCCATGGAAGGGAATGAGGCCAATCTTGACCAACTTTAAAAAAACATTGGACAGAAATATTGTATGTTCCTCTGTGGATCACAATATCCGTTAACTTCCCTCCGACATGTGGAAAAATCTTCACTCTGAAAAACAAACTTTTTTGGGCAGCAAAATTATTGTAAAATTTTATCAAATTTTTGTAAACATGTACGTCAATTTGTTATGATGTACGTCTACCTTTCTATCGTCAATTTCTCTAACTTTTAGAACAGGACATGGATATGCCAACAACTCTACCATTACGAATCATCATCAACAACAAATTACTGCGGTATTGCTTGCAAAACTTGCAGCAGATAAAACGAATGAATGACGATCAAGTTCAAAAACTGAAATCTGATATTCAAGAAGAAGCCGTTAAAATCTATATGAAAGAATTAGCGGAGGGGAAAACTGAGTGGTGAATTGTAAATTTCTTGTTTCTTGTTGAGAATAATTCATTTAACTGCACGTGTGACTTAGCACTTCAATCGCCAGTATAACCATTCAGCAAACACATAAGGAAAGCACGAGCCATCACTCCGGATTTGTCTTTTTTTAACAAACAAAATCAAAGCCACTTTGCCATTAAAGAACGTTAGATCTCATTATACCGGAAATCACCGTTTAAGCCCACGTCCTCGAATAAAGCCCCCATGTAGCCTAAAATTTGGAAATACCCCAACCACACTCAATCCGTTCGAATAAGCCCACACTCAAATAGACACATAACCAGTTTACCCATAAGTCCCCCTGCTTATTTGCTCTCTCCTCTACCTAATTGGAAGTGTGTGTGTGTGTGTGTGTGTGTGTGTGTGTGTGGGGGGGGGGGGGGGGGGTTGGGTTGGGTTGGCTCTTAATAATTCAATTAATAAGTCAGAGAGTCCACCCCCTAACAGACAGACACACACATACACAGGGAATTATCCGGGGATTTAGGGTAGCGCAGTATTAATGAAGGTTCAAGGGGAATGGAAAAAACATTTCGAGTTACTAGAAGTTTGAGTTTTTATGGATTCGAATTACTGGGATTTATAAATAACTACGTATAGTCACTCTCAGTTTTTTCCCTCTCATCAAAGTGAGACTTTAATTCCATTTTTCACTACATATGAAAAAGGCTAAATTTTACATGATCAAGAACTCTGAACAATATCATAGGCGCGACTTTCTAAATTGACTATATATATTAACAGTATATAAAAATGTTAAGAAATGAATTTCGATTACATAAATATATACTTCACTAAAAATCCTATTAATAAATCTAGTAGCCAATAATAATAGATACAAAAATTCTCTTGCTCCCAACCTCGTCTGCAGGGTGGTTTCTTACCTTTTCGATACATTGGACAAAGGCAAGAATCCCTGGGGACGAGGTTGTTCCCGCTCCATATATACACCATTTTTAAACACAAAGTATGAAAATGCATCTCCTCTAGATCAAACACACATTTCAAAGTAAAGATGATTTTAGTAGTAGGTAAAGCCTGGTTTTCACTAGTCGGAATAAATACCCCAAAAGTCTTTGATTTTTGAGAGTAACAGGAAAGTTGAAATGTTGCTTATTATTACTGTATTCTGTTCTTAAGCTTAAAAAAAACATTTTCTTATTATACGTTTTCCGATGCGAAAACTGTGGGTTATAAAAAATATTCAAAAACGTTGAAAAACGCTTTTACACATATGATGAATCACTATTTCCTGATTTTCGTATCTGATAACGTTTCTCCAATGCTTGCCTTTCGACTTCACCGATTGACGACCAAGTGCGCGATGAAGAATCCTGGGTTCGATCAATTACAAACCTACTTTTTCTCGGTGACCGTCTTCTTTTCCTTCGACGAACATACCGTACCACTCTAGGCTGGTTGTCATGCACACGATAAAGGTCGTTGCCATAGAGATTGGAAAGTGATCCAAAGCTTGAACTCCGATGCAGATATCCTCTTCCGGTAGGCCTGGGACTGATGACATGGTCGTCCACTAATGCATCTGCTAATTCACTTGTTTCTTTTATAGTGTATGGTATCGGCTGCCGGTAATGAACGTGATGCTGGTGAGAACGACGGCTATTTTTGAGTAGACCCTTTCGCCTTCTGAATCGATTTTCTAAGTATTTCTCGATAAATTGTCTTGGAACCGTCAGCGTAACATCCTGACCATACGAATCGTCGTATCCTTTGGCGTTTTTCAGTAACACCAGGTGACGCTGAGATGACATATCTGTCGTATCTTCGATGGTTGGCCTTCTTGGTATATGATGATCATGTCGACCAATCAGAACGTGTTTCTGTCTGTCATGGTGTCGGTTACTGTCGTCCCTGTAATTGTCGAAATAGTACCGATCGTCATAATACATATATCGACTGTCGTTATTATCATGATGATGTGTTGTTGTCGTTGTTGCTGTTGTTACTGGGCGAGGATCTTTCCAACTCTCAATCGAAGGCAATATAGCTGGATGACGATCGTTGTGATTTTCTTTTGTGTGATCATTGTAAATTACATCGTGATGATGATGACGACTATCCGTGGTATATTGATCCACATGATCGCTTGTAGTATGATGAACGTTTGTTTCCTTATTGTCCGTCGCGTCGTCGGCATCACGATGATGATAGTGGTGATAAATGTGCCGGTCATCAACGGAGTCTTTATGGTCGATCAGCTTGACGAAGTAGTTGTCGGAATGGTTGAATTTATGGATGTCCGTCGCGTCGTGTATGTGATAATGATGCTCGTAGTGTTTGTAGATTGGCGGAATTGAACCTGGGGGTCCCGGAGCTGGGGATCCCGGAGCTGGGGATCCCGGAGCTGGGCATACCGGAACCGGGGGTACCGGTGAGGGTATAATTTCGTGAGGTCCACCAATCACTTCGTTGGGTCCACTATGATGCGACGATATGGAGGGAGATGTTGCTGGCAACGGCAACTTGTCTTCTGACAGGTCATCATTTTCAAAACCTTTCGTAACGTAGGACGATAACGCTCCGTCTCGTGCGCAGCATTTTTCACAGACCCGACCTATACAACAGCCCGGACACAATCTTGGTAAACAAATCCAAAGCAGCCACGCTAGAATTATCAGAAACAGGATGACTGCTATTATGATAATGGGGACCCAGTCAAATTCAGTGTTCGGGTCTATTATAGTTGTTGGCGTGGTTATTATCTTACAAGTCAAGGTGAAATTTTCAATGGGTATCTTCTTCAGTTGCATGAATGTAAAGATGGTGTTATTTAGTAATTTCGACTCAATCTTTGGGTTTCCCTCTTTTTCTGCATCTTCCGAACAGGTGGGCTCTGAAATATTACTAAAAGTCCATTCGACCAGAGTTTGGTTGGCTGTGATATTAGAGGCATCGTAAGGGTTTATTCTGATCATGTAAATATTGTTAGTCGGCATCGCGGAAAACTCTGCAATACTCTTGATGAAGTTTCCCAGTTCTTTGCACTCTGTTACAACTTCGTATGGCATGTTGAAGAGCATGACGTAGGAGAACCTCCAGCTTGTTAATTTCCTGGTGAATTGAATGGTGAAAGTATCGGCAGCTTCCTTGCCACAGCCATCCGTCGCAACCAGACTATACGTTTTTCTGGTAACCATCGACTGCTCTTGGTAATTGAATATCTGTAACAAACCACAAACTTCGAAGTTGTTCAATCCAATCCATGCCGTAGATTGCAGTGTAACTCCATTTTCGTCTCTGAGACTTAACGTTAGATTGGAGGTGGCACCGTCTTCAGCATCATAAAATATGTTTGAAGGGATTGAAACCGAAAATGGCTGCCCTATTGTTACTTCAACGACAGAAACTAAACTGTTTACTAATTGCGGGAACTGGTTATTTGCACAATGTCCAGAAAGTGAATAAGAAATTTCTTGAATCGCGAATCTAGATGTGAGTGTCGCTACCATGTTGTTCTCGTCGATCAGTGATTGGGTATTCTTAACGAACATGCAATCACATGGTTTCCTTCGTACGTTGCAAAAGCTCCATTTAAAAACTGCGTTCGCAGGAAATCTGGAGTTTCTGACCAAAGAGATGTCGTTTAGGTCAGAACGGCTGAAATACGAAGAAAGTTCTGTTAACAAGAGCATTTCGTAGTATACATCGGGTTGGCTAAAATCACCTTCAATCACAGCGTTGATGGTCAATTGATAATCTATGTTGGGTAAGTCTCCTTCTATATAAATACACAACAGTACGTCGATCATGCCTCCCTCTGCGTTAGTTGCTCTTATGTAGAAGTCGTAACGCCGTTCTGGTGATCCACTAGAAACTCTTGGATATCCATAAAGTTTTTGGTTAGATTGGTCAAGTTGAATCCAATACGAGAACGGAATCTTCGTTTTGGAATTATCCAACAAGATTAATTGGAAGTCTCTGGTGTTAGTACCATCATCACCGTAAAAAACGTTCTCGGGCATAACCAAGTCCACCTTCTCACAGAATGTGACATTATAAATTAGTTTAGTGAAATTCGTTTTCGGTTTTGGCGGTGGTACGGTTTCGCATTCTTCCCTCTTCTTACCTGAAATGGCTTTCAGTTCCGCCATCAAACTCAATTGATCCTGTAATTCCGTTTCTTTCATTTCCTTCAAGACATTCGTTATTTCCTTGTGGTGACAAGGCGGATACAGGATGCTGCAATTGCTGAAACTGGCAACAGACTGCTGGTTTGACGGATTGTACGATACCAAAGAGAGATTGTCACTGTTGTCGCTGAAATAATCCAAGATCTTTCCTCTAATGTCGTACAATGTTTCCATAGCGCTTTTTCCATCCATTGGCTGAAACACCACCTGATTTTCGTATGCAAAATCCTTTCGACATTCTCTTCGAAGTGTCACGGTGAACTCCTTTTCGCCTACTTCTGAACACGAGTCTTTTGCTTTAAGCTTGAACGTGTATGAACCCTGGGCAGTCACTGTTGGTATCACGTATATGCAATGCTGATGGATTTGAACAAATGACGTGGAATCTACCACTTCGTTGTTTTGATTCTCCAAAGTGAGAGCAAGTTTCTTCCCTAATGTTATATCTTCGTCTGAAAAAGAGCTGTTTGCAATACACATCTTTTTGGCGTTGCAGCAAGATTCCAATTCTACGGAGAAGCTGTCTATTATAACTGGTGCCTTGTTCGTTTCAAATAATTTGGTAAATTGTACCGATACCCCAACGAACAAACCTTTCACTGCCTTCTGAAACTCACTGGTAAATTGTCTGTCATCTTCCTGCATTTTCTTTTCGTTTTCATCCAAAATCAGATAATCCTTTCTACACGCAGTCTTTGTGATGCTACAGTTACCAATCTGCATGTAGAAATTATTTGTCGATTGGACAATCTTTCGAAATTCGACGAGTTGATAATATTCCAGTGTGTTGTCACCGGTGAATATCGAAACTGTCTGTAGCATGCTATACTGCAAGTCTATAAAGTCCGTACTCTCTGGCAACAGGCTTCGGAACACCAGAGTGACTTTGTAGTATGAAATGCGATCGTTAACTATGTGGATGTTTACAGTGGTGGTATTCTCATGACCGTCACTGTCTTTTACCAACAGTAAGTATTGGATTTTGGAATGAAACAGCGTATTGACAACAGTTTCCGTTGGGATGGCTAGAATCGTTTGTATGTTTGGCAAGTATTTTATCCAAGACGACGTTCGCAATGCACTGCCGTCATAATTGGTCAGTGTTACTTCGAGGGAACGCAAGTCACCGTCTTCCAGATCGAACGCAAAGCTGTTTGGTAGTTTATATTCAAAGACACCACACGTGTAGACGGTCAAATTCAATTCTTTGGGCGCTTGTGGCGCTTCTTGTTGGCAATCGCCTGTGATGCTAGAAACAGTATAGTCGGGTTGGAATGCTTGTACAACTTCTAAAGAAACCTCAAATCTGTTAGTGAAGAGGATTTTATTTATGGCATGGCATAACTCCAACGAGACACATATCTTCCATGTAACTGAAAACTTAAATCCACTTGAAGGCAGTGTTTGGAAATCACAAAAGGTTACGTTATAATTTGAAATAATCAGCTGAAGCTTTCTAATCGTTTTGCTTATGTAATAGGCGTCCGGTTGTGTTTGCTTCTCAGATGTTTCCAAAACGATCGAGTACTTTATAGCTTCAATGTTGTTTGGCCGTGGCAACAACCACAGGCTGAAGTTCGTCTTTGTTTGCGGGTTATCTGTGCCGATCACTTGAAGCCAATATCGAAACTTTGCTTCCCAAGCGACATCTCTCCAATACGTTTCACGTGGGAATGCTTCAATCGAATACAATTCCGGATTGTACCACACCCAAGAATCACTTGCAATGTCCTGGTCCTTTTCGTTTTTGAACACGAACTGGGCGTAATTTTTTAACGCCTCTGGCGGTATTTGAAATTCTTTCACCAGATTCAGTTCAAAATAACGACAGTATTCCATCGTCTGATTGTTCTGGTTGACGTTCATGAACAGGACGTCGTCGCATGCACGAAGGTTAATTGAACGTATCGCATTAGCGATGATGAAATCTGGTGCAGCCCGTTGTTTTATGATACTTACACTGATTTCGCTCACTGTTTTTCCTTCGTTCAAATTGCAATCACAATGTGTGATAATGGCGTTAATGGCTCGGGAAATGAACAAAGTCCCGTCCGCGTAAAATAGGTTCTTGTATGTGAGCTGCCTGAACGGAATGAACACTTCTGATGGAGCTATCTTCTTCAGTAACAAAATCTTGTCTTCAACTCTGTATGGACTCATTCTGTAATTCGTAGCGAATAATAACACCCGTCCTTCCGTAGGCTTGAACGTTTTGTATTTTAACTTGACAGTTATCACCATAGTTACTTGTAAACCTTCGCTATCTGAAGCGACGAGGAGATATTTATAACCACTTTGCGGCTGGCCAGAAAGTGTTGAATTGTCTGGCAATGCTTTTATGTTTTGCTCATTATCGATAAAAATCCAGGTGGTATCGAAATTCAATTTCGAATCATCGAAGTTTCTCAGCTCCAGCTTTAAGTTTTTCGTGTTCCCATCTTGTTCGTCTCGGAAAGCATTCTCTGGAACTCGCATTTCAAACATCCCGCAAGACAGTTCCTGATCAGGAATTTGTTGAATGATAACTGGCGGGGTATTCGGAGGTTTTTCGCATTCCGTTGATAATGTTATTGTTTTGATAGTGAAGTATGAATTCGTTTGAAAGTACCGATAGATTTCCTGATGAACGGTTGTGACTGAAGATTCAATCTCGACAAACAGATTCGACAAGAATGTTTTGAGACTTTGATAGTACAGCATGCCGTTATTTGTGGTTCGGAGTACAGACGTGCTTTTGCAATCCGTCCAAATTATTGTCCACTGGGTTGGATACTTTGCGTTCTTGGCATACGAAATGATTTGAATACGAGTAGAGTCCATCTTCAAATAAGACGACATCGTAGTTACAAATTTTCTTAGAGTATAAATGTCGTTATAATTGGTTTTATACGTCGACTCAACTACGGTTGTGATTTGGCATACGGTGCCAGCAATTGCCTGAAGGGGTTTGTAGCTTGGGTAAGTTACTGTGATTGTTGTCGAAGCGGTGAAAGCAGAGACGGGATGGGTAGCAGTGACTTTGTAGGTCGAAACTTCTGAAAGCTGATTGAAGATCAGAAGACCGTATATGGTTTGTTTGCTCGTATCAAACTGAATCCAGGAAGACTGAGTAAGAGGCATGTTGTTGCTGGTGGTTACAGTCAATGTAAAATCAGATGTTCTTCTATCGCGAGCGTCATAGAAAAGCTTATCGGGGAACTTAAAAGTGAAATTTCCGCATGACGGCAATGGTACTGTTGGTATTATTGGGTTTATGATGATTGTAAAATTGGTTTCTGCACACTTGGAATTCTGCGGATACACCTGGATGTAATTCGGTACCACGTTCGGTGATAATTTAGAAATGAAGTTCCCGTTCGGCGCCGTTTCGTATAAGTTTGTCTGCAAAGTTTGCAAGATTTGCTTGACTGCTGAACAAGATTTTAAGGAACAAGATGCCCAGACCATGTTGGAAGGCGGTGTGAATCTTTTCACATATATATGGGATCTCTCATGGTTGTCATTACCGTTGATCAAAGTTGCAATAGTTGCTCTTGTGTCGTACAGGATACGTGCAGTTGGAACCATTTCAGCGTAATTGTTACCAAAACCGAGCATAAACAAATTGTCAATGGACGGCAAGGCAGCAGCGACATTGACAATAAAAGTGTAGTTGGAACTTCTCCCGGACGAATCGGTTGCCGACACTAAAAACCTAAAACCCGTCGCTGTCGGCGCTTTAATTCGAATGTCGTCAGTTAAAACGCCATAAATCACTTGTTCTGTTTTGTCTAATTGCAGCCAGTTGTTGATGTCGACTTCTTGACCGTTGACATAGTGAAGACTAAGATGCAGGTTTTCTGTGTAGCCTTCGCATTCGTCGTAGAATGCGTTCCCAGGAACTTTCTCATAAAAACCGGTACAAAACTCTGCCGTCGCCCGTCTTTCTTTAAACTTGGCAACTGGTGGTTTCTCAATACAACAGTAGCTAGCCGACATGCTGATAATTTGAAAATACGTCGACATATAAGTCTGAAACGCCGACGTGACAACATTTACACTCGTCACGACCTTGCCAAATATCAACGAGATCTGCTCCCTTGCACTTTCTGTCATTCCAAATTTGGCTTCGGCTAAACTTGAGAATTGAAAAAACGAGGAGCAGTTACTCCATCTGATGGTAAACTGTTTGTTGAGGCGTGTAAAACTCAATACCTTTACGGAGTTACCATTATCTTTGTAGAATGCCTTGATCATTTGCAATACTTTCCATAACACATCTAAATCAACGGTTTTTTCCGTGAGGTACTTATATTGAAACGTCATTGTTATTGGGCAATCACTTGTGAATGGTTCGTTGCTGATTCTCGCACCGAATGAGATCTTGCTACTAAGTCCACCACTGTTTGTCGCGCGTAATTGGAATTGATACGAGCTGGATTGTTGGAAGACAGATCTTATAGCGATCGCGTAGATAGTCAACGATGCACTGTTCAACTGAATCCACGATGATGAGGACACAACTCTGCCTGAACTATCCAACAGATGCAAAGCCAGGTTAGGTAGCTCGCCTTCTGCATCGTCGAAAAACATGTTGCTTGTTAGTTGGTACGAAAAAAAGTTGCAGAACGTGATGTTTGGTAGAGTGATTGGACCAATTGTGAATGGAGGCTCAACAGGTGGCTGACAGTTCGTTTGGTAGTAAATTCTCTTCAAGGTAAATAGATTTCGAAATGACGCAGCGAATTGTGAATTCAAGGCACCTGTTTGGCTGCTTAGTGTTTTCACTGTTGCCAAAACGGTAGAGGCGCAAGTGTGGTCTGCTATACTCCAGGTTATATATCTAGTGGATAGGCCTGCACCTTCATAATACCATCTCATTAAAATGAATTGTAGCTTTGAAACAGCAAAATAATTAGTGATTTGATTTATGACGTAGCTGCTTTGATTGACGTACACAAGATTAGATTGTCCATGGAAATGCAGTTGATAAGTGATATTGAAAGGAGAAAATTGATAAATGTTGCCAGTTTTTATGATGTTAATCTTCAATGTTGCAAATAGTCCCCCTGTATCTGTCGCTCTTAGGTAAAATGTAAAGGCTGATTGCGATAGATATCTGACGTAGTCACTGACGACAGCATATATCGTATGAACCGTTTGATCAATGTTTACCCAATTTTCAATGGAAACGAACTGTCCGTTAAACATGACAATGGCTAAGCTAAGTTGATAAGCGTTCCCATCCTCAAAATCATAAAATATGTTCGTTTGGTAACTGTAAAATCCGTATCCTCCATAATCAATAGTAATACTAATCGCCGGCACATTAGGAGGGACAATTGGGGGAAGGTTTCCACATCGACCTGTAAACACAGTCTTTACGCTTTTGACGATTAAAGACGACCCAAAAGCTGCGTAGAAACGAGATTGTATCGTTCTCCGGTCGTTCTGAAACAGCAACATGAGCACTTTGGTGATTAAGTTGTAAGAATCAACCTCTAATGTTTGGGAGTTTGTTCTGTACTCGTTCCGCTGGTATAAAGACGAACAGTAACTCCATGAAATGTATTGAGTGAACGAATCTTTTCGAATCGATCGAATGATGCCAAGATTATGATGAGACAGTTGGAAGTAAGCCATCAAGGATTTCATGATGGACACCGTTACGTCATAATTGGAGCCAGAAAATGCAGTGCTGGAAGCTAGTTCCATTTCAATTTGGCATTCTTCAAGGAGACTGTGTGGTCCATATATATCTATATTAAACCCTTGAGAGACGGAGAGCTGAGATGAATCAGTGGCTGTTAGCTTGAAAGAGTAACCTCCAGTTGGCTGCGATTTTATGAGACTTGATTGAATGAACCAATTCAATGTTTGCTGTTTTTGAATGAAATTTATCCAATCACCGTTGCGGTCACTTGATAACGAGACTTTGAGATTTCTTGTATTTCCATCAATGTTATCGTAAAACGTGTTTTTATCAAGTTGAAAGTCTCGGAGTGAACACATGAATACCTGGCCTACGATCAATCTGTTGACGATGAATGGCGGTTCTGGCGCTACCACTCCACAAGGCGTTTCCCATTCAGCAGTGACAACTTGCACGTGAAATGTTGGAGAAAAGAAACTGGTCAGATCGCTAGTAGGTTTACCATCTAACGCAGAGAAAGTAGATTTTATAGTTTGTAGTAACGCCCAGTTACATGGTTGGTACGATATGGAACAGTTATAAAAGGAGATCGTTATAGAGTGACTTGAAGACCCGGTTGAGGTAAGTTTTGTTTCTTGCAATCCAATATGCTTCAAATCTGTATCACCCGAAAAATCAGCGACTTTCCGAACAAAGTTCCCGATTGCTACGCTCCTGTATTGTAGAGAAGTTTCAATTAAAAATGTGAAAAAGTATTTCGGTTTTGCAGGTAAGTCAAACCGGATGATCACAAGAATGTCGGTACTCAAACCGGACGAGTCTGTGGCCACTAATGTCAGGTTGACGTTTTTGAAATTGTAGTCTGTTGCTTGAAAGAACGTTGGATAGCCGTACAACCTTTGCTTTTCTGTATCGAACATCATCCAACTGAACTGCGATGACACGTCGTGTGAGCCGACAGATGAAGTTTTCATCTGCAGCTTTAAATTACGCGTATCACCGTCTTCCTGATCAGTAAATAGATTCTCCGGAATATACAAGTCAAAACCACCGCAAACAGGTAAAGTGACTCTATATGGATTGAACGCTGAAGCAGGCGGATTCAAAGGTTTCTTGCATGCTTCTTCCTGGTTGAATTTCACACCTTTCAATTTGAATTTGGGCTTGAATGCGTCAACGAAGTCTGTTTTGATATCCGTTTCAGCTGAAAATATTTCTTTGTTTATTGCATCGACTTGTTCGTTGGAGCAGTAATTGGGCAAGCCACAGTGTGTCCACTTCATATTAATCACAACAGAGTTTTCAGAATAAGTTATAATGTGAATGACTGAGGCGCCAAAAAATTTGTTGATGTAATTTGTTATCTCCACTTTGTTTTTCAATACGCTATCCGATGTATCCAGTTTAGCCAATTCCATTTCATAGCTATAAAAGCTGGTAATCTGATGATACTCAGCAGTTACTATGACAACACCATCCACACCTAATCCGTCGCTATCGGTAGCTCGAACTGTCACATTGAAAGATTGGTCTTTCACCAACGTATTCAAATGGTCTGGAGACACTCCATAAAATTGATAGTTGTCGATGTCTATCCAGCTAGATTCCTTGGTCATAAACTGGTCGTTAATTTTCTTCACCAATAAATAAAGATCAGATCCATCTTCCTCATCGATAAATGTTTTCTTACCAAAACTTTGTAAGAACGACCTGCATTGCTGCACGCGGAACGGCTTGAAATGATTCACATATTCGGGTGGAATAGGATTTTTTCTGCATATATCTTTGGATCTTCCCGCTACACTGACAGGGTAACCACCGAATTTGATCAACGCAAATTGTGGTTGGAAGGCGTTTTTTATAGCTTGCGACGGAACGCCTTCATCGTCCGACACTTTCATGACCGAATCGATGTAGTCCCAGTCGCACGGTTCATACCTGGCTGTACATGACATGAAGGCAAACTTGAAGAAGTTCGTATCTACAGAAGCTTCGACAATGTAAAAGTCAGTCTGTTTCTTCCCATAAAAAGTAGCCACTTTATCAATAAGCTGCTTCATTTTGAATGTGGTTGAAGCCTCAGAGTCTGTTTTCAATGACATCGTTTCGAATGTATAACTGATTTTTTTTCGTTCTTGGCTTACTTTGATATTCAGTTTTGTGCTTGCCGAAACACCACGCTTCGTTTTAGCTGTGATGGTGAAGGTGTACGTTGAAAACGCGTCGATTGCTTCATTTGCATCAGAAGGTAATGCTATCACGGTTTGCGAGCTCTTATCAAAATAAACCCAGTGAGTAGAGCTAGGTGTTTTCCCATCTTCAAATGTCATTGACAACTCTAAGGCTCTGGTGCCACCATCGATATTGTCTTGAAACGTGTTTTCAGGAATTTCATACAGAAGGTAACCACAAAAGGACACAGACTGATCGGGGATTGCTTTAACAGATGGACGTTGTTTTATTTCTTTACATATTCCTTCATCGGATATTACCATGTTGGAAATCTCGAACTTCCCTTTCAAGAATCTTTTCAAGGAAGGTGACACATCGTTTTGGGAAAAAAGCCGCTCTTTGATGTAATTGATTTTCTCTGTCTGGCACACAGTACGTGATACCGTACAGTTGCTCCATTTGATGTCGTATATAGACGCTTCTGTGAACCCGTTTACTAACGTTGTAGAGGAGAGGAACTCGAAGGTATTCGCTTTATCGATGAAGTACTCTTTAAAAACACTCCGAATGTGGTTATGAACCGAAACAAGGTTGTTGTGAATGGCAGGCACCTTTGTAATTCTCACTTGAATAACGTGACTTGATTCCCGTTCATCGTTCTGTATGTTTACAATCAATTCTTGCTCGGCTTCATTGTTATTGATATCTTTGGCAATCATTTTCAGTTTAACTTGTTTCGGGCTCTCTCCTGTCGCAACTATCGTCAGCATTTGTGTACTTTGATGGTACCTCGTGAAACTGTTACTTGGTAATGTTGCACCATTTGAATCAAGAACTTCACACTGAAGATTTCTTGTATCCCCTTGCTCTACATCTCTAAACGTATTTTCTGGTATCTTCATTTCAAACGTGGAGCAAACGCCTGCCAGTAAAGGTCCCCATTTATTTGTAAGTGACGGTGGTCTATCATCATCACAGGGCGGGTTGGGCTTATGTAATGTGTACGATGGCACAGCAAACTCTGGCTTTAAAACTTCAAAAAATTCCTGTTTTAACACGTTGTTTGCATTCAGCAAAGTTTGTTTATATCTCTGCAGGTTGTAAACATCACAGGGAGTTTTTCTCCACGAACAATTCCCAAACGTTATGAATTGCTCGCCATCTGACGATAACTTACTTTCGATGAGTTGAAAGCCAGCTCCATCATCAGTAAAGAACAAACTGACTTTCGATGCAAACAGATAAGCTGGATTGATATTTTCATAACCCACCGAAGCTGTATATATACTTGCTAGTTGAAACTCGTACGGTGGCATGACGGGTGAGCCAACTATATTGATGTTCACGGCTGTTTCCGCCTCAAGTCCACTCGAATCTGTGACTATCAACCTATAAGCGACGGACTTTGGAAAGGTCACTTTAACAGGTAAAACTGCCACCACAGTTTGTGTTAAAGCAACAAATTGTATGAATTCTTCTTTGCCGATGACCGATCGATCTTGTTTGACTAAGCGCAGTGTCATGTGGTTGCTGTTGCCGTCCTCTTGATCGAAAAACGTATCCGGTTGTATTTTGTACTGAAAAACTCCGCAGTATGGTATCTGAAGAGTTGGTACCACAGTGTTCACGTATGGCTTGTTCCGTTCACATTTTCCTGTTAACGACTCGATTATGGAGAAAATTTGAAATACGCCGGCAAGTTTTTGTTTGAAGTTCTCGTTGATGGTGCCGCCAGAAAACATGATACTTTGTAAATACTTTATTCGAACAAAATCACAATTTTCCATGACCAAACTCCATTGTAATGTTCCTTCGCCATCGCTCCCACTGAAGGATGTTAACGTGTAATACCTCATGTAGATAAGATATTTGTATTCAATGCCGAATGACAGATGTAGCAATCTAAGAAACTCTTTGACTTGCAACGGGTAAACAGTGTACGCTATTCCAATAACTTTAAATGAAAACGTGACGCTGTAGTAGAAAGTGAACGTAGCTTTTGGAACCTTCACGTAATATTCCGTTTCGACGTTGCCACCACCGGCGCCGACAAACCTCAATATAAATGACGCATACGTAAACGTCGATCTCTCTATGAAGTTCCCCGGTATAGATATGTAATTTCTCGTCGCATCCGTAATTAAGACGTAGATCTTTGTGACGGAAGAAGGCCCGACGGGACTAACAGCTATCCAATCATATCCAGACACGTGACTTCCTTTTTTGTCGTATAACAATACGCACATTCCAGTGAGATCTTCTTTGCCATTGGCTACTTCATCATTAGCGATGTCGTTGGGGATAACGAGCTCGTGAACTCCAGTCAAATTTAATAAAATGAAATTTCTTGGGTCCGTGAATTCACTCATGAAGTTGAACTGTGGCGAATTTGGTTCCGCAGTGCAACTTCTTAGCTTTTCCGTTTGGAAGTCGTCGACAGTAAAGTCTGGCGTCATAGCATCGGTAAAACGCATTGCGAACGTACCGCTTGTGGCGTTAAATAGATATGGACACTGGTTGTAACCGTCAGAAATTATTTCGTACGATCTTTTTTGGATTTCCTGCAGTGGACACGTCAAACCGTCGTATTTACAATCCATAATTTTCACAATACTTTGCGAGAACGATACAGCCTCATGAATAGCCAACGTCGTTGTCTTCCAGTACGCTCCAACTTTCGATAAGAACATGTAATAACTCTCCACTTGCGAAATTTCCGCTTCAACAAAAAACGTAAAATCGAACAGAACAACAGGAGTCGGGACAGTACCCGTGAATACTATTGTGAAAAAGTTGTCTGCATAATTCCCGTCGCTATCAATTGCGCGTATTTTTAAACTGACTGTGCTTGTCGGATTGTACTCTTTCATGGGGACAATGTACAGCGTTCTAGTTAATGGATTCAAGAAGGTGCTGTTGTATTTGTTGCTTCTGTAAGGCAAGTTGGTTGCATCTAAAAGTTGCAATTGCAGATTCGTGCCGTCCTCAGCATCGGTAACTGCATCTAATTCGATGAGAACTGTTCTTCCAGGCGAACAAAATGGAACTGTGATTTCGTCCAATTTCCTTTTCCATTCAGGTATAGCGGCATTGACAAAGGTAGCGCTGGAAAAGAAAACACGTTTCGGTATATATTTGTGTAATTGTGTGTGTGCAATTACAGGACAATGGTACCTACCCAATTAACAAATTAACCACAAAAAGGAAATCCATCACGTTTTATGTTTACTTCAACGACACCTTAGATATTGATAAGCTGCGAAACTCGGACAAGAATCTCTCAAGATTGACTCAATCGTAATGATAATGATAAAAAAACACAGGGGGGTATATATTAAATATCATATATTCTACTGCTTCTTCAAATATCGGTGAATCTCACCCCCCGGTCCCATCAAAACACATCATTCATTCCGGGGGAGATGAATAATTTAGGGAAAATATCAGTTTGTTTACGCGTTTGCAACAAAAAACAAAGTAAATATTTACGGCATACGAGAACATGCCTTTCTGCATCCATTGAAAACCGTCAGTTATATTTTTATAAATAATTAATTAACCAGGGAAGCCAGATTCATCCGAAATGTAAAATAAAACTTTTTTTATGCAAAGTCTTACGCAATCCCACACTCCACCCATCTCACAACAAACCCATATTTAGCTGATCAACATTATCCAATCACTGTTATGATATCCGTTCTAAATTCATAAAATAATTAATTGAACGTGTGAACATTCTCTCTTCATTATCAAATATCCAATAGAACTCAGTACAGCCTCGTTAATAATAACTCTCAACAGTTATTCCGTAACTAAGTATGATAAAAGAACTTGGTTTAACATTTTCCCACAGAGGTATTGACACTTCGTAAACGACACAAAGAAATGTAAATATCATTCAACTTGAAGACGAAGCGAAAGTTGTTGCTGTAAGGTAATTTATGGAAAGGTGTACATAAAGTAAGTCCTAAAAACTTCCCTTCATCTTTAGGAGAAAAACTATTGTGCAGGACGAACGGTCTATCTAAGGTCTAATTGAGCCAGAACAAAAAGTCAGGTATATTGAAAAGTGCTGAACAAAGCTCGAAGAGGTCGGACGTGCTCTGTTACAAGAGGAGTGAGGAAAAGTGATTGAGCGACCACTATAAAAAAATATGTAAGTTAATTATTTAACACAACACTTGGTATTATTTAAATATCATAACACGTTATCAAAAAGTGAAGATGGGGGAGGATCTCGACAAACTAACGAAACCAAAACTTATAAGAATCATTCAAGATTTGAGTACTGAAAACCATAATCTGTTAGAAATTAAAGAAAAACTCGACTTCATTGCTACCAAAATCGAATCGTTTGAAAAAATTGAAGGCGAACTTGCAGTGTTCAAGCGAGTGAATGACGAACTTGATAAGAAAATAAGAAATTTAGAAAAACATTGCATTGCAATATTCTAGACGTGAGTGTCTTGAAGTTACTGGTATTTCAGCAACTGTGAGACAAGTCAATTTAGAAAAGAAAGTGTTAGATTTGTTCAAAGAAATTTGTGTTGATGTTGCGAAAGAGAATGTGGCAGCGTGTCACAGAATAAGTAAAAATAATGTCACGATCATTAAACTTTCAAAAAGAAAAGACGTACATAATATCCTGAAAAACAAGAAAAAAGCTAAGGATCTAGACAAATATTGGTTTGGATGCAAAAGTTTATATAAACAGAACTTGTGTTTAGCAAACAAAATTGTTTGGTCAAAGTGTAAGTTATTGTGGAAGGCAGAACCTTCTTTTTGGACTTCAAACGGATTTTTAAAAATAACTATGCTAGATTCTGATGAGATTAAGACGATTTTTCACGTCCACGATCTATTTCCTGATTTTGATTTCGAGAGTCAAAAATAGGCGTTTCCAACAATTTGGCGCGAAACATGAATGAGCCTGAGAAATTGTTTAATCATGATCATGAGATTAATGATGATATGACATTAATCTCTTAGTTACTTATTTATCTCAATATTTGATTCTGTTTTCGAATAAACTGAATGACATTAGTTCTGTTAGTCAGCTGTAAGTTCTAAAGAAAAGTGTTTTAACTGCTCTATCGGGGATAAGAAATCAATTTTATACTTTTTCATGCTGTATTTACTTTTAAAATTCACTGAGTTGTGTTGCGCTGGTGTGTTCTGATCGGAAAATCGTAACCGACCTCGACCGAGTGGAGCACCATGTCTGGTAACATTATCAGTCCTATTTCAGATCATTTTCCTCAGTTTTTAGTTGTGGAAAGCTTAATTGTACACAGACCTCTCACACCAAACAAATCAAATGTTCGCGACTGGTTATTCTACAAATAGATTCTGATGACCCTAATCAATCTTTTGATATTTTTTTCAACACTGTCAATAGCCTTCTGGATAAATATGCTCCCTTGAAAAACATTTCTGGTAAAAAAAGTGAATAAAAATT
Source organism: Turritopsis rubra (assembly GCA_039566895.2). Taxonomy (NCBI): domain Eukaryota; kingdom Metazoa; phylum Cnidaria; class Hydrozoa; order Anthoathecata; family Oceaniidae; genus Turritopsis; species Turritopsis rubra. The sequence goes on along the minus strand of CM077625.1, from coordinate 9,238,414 downwards.
AATCCATGGATTACGAATGGTATTCTTACCTCTATAGATAAACGTGATCACCTCCATACAAGTTTTATTAAAGAAAAAAAATCATTTCTCAAATCCTTATACCAAGAAAGCTTTAAAAAAAAGCGCAACAAAATTGTCTCTTTATGTAGACAGAGTAAAAGTAATTACTTCAGTAAATATTTCAGTGATAATCGCAAAATTATTGGTAAAGTCTGGGAAGGTATTAGATCAATTATATCTCTTCGATCCTGGTATTCTGCTCCTCCCACTACTATTAAAGTCGATAGCAATATCATGAGCGACCCTCTACATGTAACTGATGCTTTCAATGATTATTTTACTTCTACTGCTGATAATTTAAGACAAAAAATTCCTTTTACATCCAAAACGTATTCTTCTTTTCTCAAAAACCCAATTGCCAACGCAATCTTTCTCTCGCCTACTAATAATACGGAGATACTAAATTGCATTTCCTCTCTTGATTTTGGAAAATCCTCAGGGCCTTACAGTTTTCCTGCTCAAGCATTGTCCTTATTTAAAGCTGAATTATCTGTTCCTCTTTCATTAATGATCAATTCATCTTTCACAACTGGCATTTTCCCTTCCAACTTAAAAACTGCGAAGGTAATCCCTATTCACAAAAAAGGTTCCAAACTTGAAGTAACTAATTATCGTCCTATATCTTTATTATCAAACATAGACAAAATATTTGAGAAACTGATATACAAACGAGTATACGGATTTCTTGAATCAAATAAAGTATTGTTTAAACAACAATTTGGATTCAGAAAAAACTACTCTATCTCCCAAACTCTACTAAATATTTCTCAATAAACAATGGATGCTCTTGATCAGGGTAAATTTGCATGTGGAGTTTTTATTGATCTCCAGAAGGCTTTCGACACAGTTGACCACGAACTTCTTCTGAACAAACTTTATCATTACGGAGTCCGTGGTAGAGCTCTCTCTTTGTTTTGATCATACTTAACTAATCGACAGCAGTTTGTATCAATTGGATGGTAGTTGGGATTGTGGGCACAATTTCAGTCTGTCCCTTACATTGTACCGTCACGATCGTAAAGCAAGTTATTTGCAAATACAAAATCATGCCTGAAAAAAAAATTATATGGGAGGACGAACGTGTAAAGACAGACGATGCAGTCACAAAATGTGTCATGCAACACACTGACGTTTCTATAGCAACAAGACGTGAGCTAAGTGTTTCCATAGCAACGAGAAGTGAGTAAAGTCTTTCAAGGAGAAGGGATAACTCTGTACATCATTTATATACAAATATTATAAAATATAAAAAAAATTATTTTTAATATACTCTAATTATATATAATTTTAATAAAAAAAACATTTACAAAGCCGAAAATGAATTAGAAAAACTGAGATCTTTAACTCATGCCATTAACTTTAAAAATCAAAACGTCTTTAGGCTTTTCATTCTTACTCAATGCCCATCATCATTATGCCACCAAATAGTTACGTAAATTTCAACATTCAAGATTGTTTCCTTTTGTATGGGACACACAAAATAATAAAATGAATCCTCTTTGAACTAGTTAGCAAACAATAAATATAAAATTTCATCACAGAACATATCAATTTGATTCCAAAATATATCTATAAACACTTATAAAAACCTACCAACCGTATTTGCTCAAAATGACAGCCGCTAGAAAAGCCGCTTGTTGCTAGAAAAACGTAAACCCAAGCCGTTAAATAACAACCACTTCACAAAGCATCGATCAAAAGACTTCAAAATGCTCCAAATATATCGCTCGATTCGTTCAGCAAGTATTCTTTCAAGGAAGTAAGTGAGTAACACGAAATTTTAGTCCCTGAGCTTCCATCTCTAAAGCTGTTTTTCCACTTCAGGTTTCGCCGGGGGCAGGCGAAAAGTTAAGTGGAAAACCAGCTTAACGGTTGGTTCTTCCGCCCGCCAACTTGCAACTGGGAAGTTAAATTACCGCCAGAAATACGTATAAAGCATCCAGTCGATGGCTCCAAATGAAATTGCTTCAAAAAATTGTCACAAACAGTAACAGAGGGCGCCCTCAGATAAAAGCCGCACTCGAATAAGTAAGGCTCCTCTACAAATAAAATGAAACAGAAACCACGACTTCTATTTGAGAAAATACGGTATACGTTGTGTTGGATAATTAGCCGGCATACAATGTGTTGCATAATTAGCTACAGTCTTACGTCAATAAGATGAAAGATAGGAATTAACTGGTCTTTATGAACGGTAGTTAACGACGCGTATTTTAACGATAAGAAGCGAAAGTCCAACCTTTTTCCAGCTCTCACATGTTGTAAGATTACATTAGAAATGGCGCGAATGGCTAGTAACGTCAACCGAACGTTTCCATCTAAATACAAGTTCTGCAATCTGGCCAAAGCTGAGAGACGGTAGATGTGCGCATCGGTCAGGCTGCAACATCGTAAGTCCAGAGTTTTCAGAAATCTGCTATCGGTTTGTAGCGCTGAATTGAGCATTTGCATGGCAGCGGGCGAAAAACTTTCGTTCATACTAAGATCAACAGTATCTAGATGACAAACGCATGGATAGAACATATGGACGTGATGATCAGTCAGGCGACAATTTGACATTTTGATAGAAAGCCTTGCCAAGACTTTCCTGCTCATCACAGCCTTTGAAATACGGGCCATGGCAAGCGCGGATAGATTTTGATTCCAACTGATATCCAGATATGAGACGTAGGTTATTGAAACACTTAAAGCGATGATATGATCATCAGTCAGGCTGCAATTCACCAAGATCAAGTCTTTAAGCCACGTAGTTTGGTGACGCACGAACGATGTGTTCAAAGACCGTGAAATGGAAAGCATTGATTCAGGGCTCATGTTGCCATTCCAGCCGATGTTAAATACTTTCAGTCGCGCAATAACTGGCTCCAAAACCTCAATGTGTTCATCAAGAACATCGATACCGACCAACTGCAACGAGGAAAACGGGAATTCAGAATCATTAGCGGCACAAACTTCCACCATATCAGCTAACATTGTCATCTGGTGTGTATTCGGCGGAACAGCGACAGAATTAAAAGCCTCCTTTAAATCGCTATCATACAAAACTTTCCGATGGAACGCTTCCAACGAATGCTCCACAAGCATTTCCTTGACAAGAGCGTACAGTGAATCCAGTGTTGCATGGAGAATAATTTTATCCACAAGCGGAATGATGGATACCAAAAATGCTTTATGCTTTTTGATATCTTTGTACAATGTAACAAGCAGCGTTTTCGTACACGTTGGTTCGGTTACCGTTTGTGTTCGCAGTGTCATCTCAGATTTCCCATGGAAATGCAATTCCTTGTTCCACGTGCGGACTTGGTCTGTGCCGTGTAAATACATCCTTAAAAGTTCCCAAAAGTTTTCAGCGAGCGGTTTGTTTCCCGTGTTAATGATGGATACGTTTCTTACTTTCTCGATGCGCAGATTATGGACTAGGTACAACAGATTCCTGATGTCATGGTGGTGATTAATACCCTTGATATCTACGCACGAAATCTCGGGCAAGTTTGAAAAATCCCCGCGATATTCGTAAAAGCTGGCTAAAACGTCCGTAAAGGTTTTGTCGATTTTCAAGCAATTTTCGTCGGACAACCTATCTACTAAACATTGCATTATGTAGTTGGGAATATCGTCGGTTCTTGCTACATCACTTGCTTTCCTATACTTTCGTTTGTACTTCCGTAGGTTTACGATCAAATCTTTGATGAAATCTCTCTCGTTAACCGACATCTCAATGCCTGACAGACCAGCAACGACTGGAAAGCAACTTTTAAAGCAAGGCAATTTGATATCGCTAACAATACTTTCCGAACACAGATACAAGTTCAACGCGGTGAAATATTCTTGCAGAACGAGATGACGAAACTGATAGAATGCGCCCCGTTCGCCGTACACGTGTTTGACAAGAAAACCGGAATGCTCCAGCTGGATCGGACTGTCGAGGGACGTTACTGTTGACTCTGGAAATACCACTTTCCTGTCCTTCATCGTGAGTTGTGACAACTCGATTAAGCAAGCAATGATTACAATTATGTGGTCGTTGCTGCAAAGCTCTCTGAGAGTTTTGTCTTGATAGTTGGTAGGGAGCTGTTTCAAATGATTCCTTAGAAATATCAGACAAGCGAACGAGCTCAAGTGAGTTATCGTTTTCGGAGATTCGATGTTCATGTCCTCTTTGAATACACCACATATAACCCACAAGTACACAGGTATGGTTGCCATTGCAGACAGATTATCGGACTCGACCAACTTCTCCTTGACTTTCGCTGCCGAGTCTGGATTTTGGCGGAAAAATCTATCGATGTACAGTTCCACATTTTGAGGATTAAATCCGCATACTTCGACAGTTTTCAAAGTGACCTGCCTCTGCATAGCTGATCTAACGATGCTGCATGCTTCAGGGCGACCGGCAACAAACGTTTTGTGACCTTTCAGAATATTCCCTTTCGGGTTGATAAGCCCAAACACTGCACGAACCAGAGGGTCTTTAATCGCTATATGACCCCGCAAGGTATGTATCGATTTGAGCTCGTCTAGACCGTCCAGCAATATCAATGTGCGATGCGCAAGTTCCTCCAAATCACCAATATCAATGCATCGGAAAACATGGTCGTACTTCAGTCTCAACATCTGCTCTGACGAACTGATGTCTTCAAATGTGTTCAGCTCTCGGCACGTAAACTTAAATAGAAAGTCAATCTTCGGTGAATCGCCAACGCCAGTTAAAACGAGACCCTGCGCCCACCGCAATACAAAGGTGTCCACTAACGTACTTTTCCCTATACCAGCGATACCTCTTACAAGCACGAATGCATCATCTCCTTTAACTAAATCATTAAGCTTGATGCTGGTACGTTCAAAATGCCTTTGCTGCAAATGGAATTCTCGATCAGATATACTCCAGTATTTGTCTACCTCTGTCGCAGAGATGATAGCAAGATCTACATAACCTTCTTCTCTGGGTAGCATTTCACATACCAGTCCGTCGTGACCGAGGAAAGGCTGAACAAATAGCCAATTGAATAACTCGTCCAAGTAGATCTTTTGAAGTTCCATGTAAGCTTTTCGCAAACCTATTTAAAGACAAGGCAGACGATCATGAACAGTTGGTGAATACATTCGAACAGGTGTTACTCGCGTTATCAATGATTTAATGAGAAAACGTTCAGACACAATTTGATGGAACCCTTCCGAACATCTCATTTGAACGAAACTAAAACATTAAGCATGTCGCTGATGGAAACTATCTACTCGTCAACATACCATGTGTGAGGAACGAATAAGATCTCAAATGATCAACAATATCTTCGTGGTTTAAAAATTGCAAACTAGATTTGAGGGTTTGCCAGTCAACCATATTTTCTAGCCACTTGAAACAACATCTCATCTTTTCTTTGTCATCAAGTTCGCTTTCCACACCAATTTCCTCGATGAATTCACCCGATACACCCAACCTTCGACTCAACGATTCCCACTTCGGGCCAATATAGCGGGAAACTCTTTCGAGGACATCTGGCAAAACCATTTTGTCAAAATTAGCTGAAAGGAGAAAGCTGGTTCAAAATGATGGGGGAAAAATTGGGAAAAAATCAACTCACTGAAAGTAAATTAGACTTTTTCATTAATTACGTAGCTTGTTATTTACCAGATATTGCCTCGTTTCTAATCGTGATAATTATTACCTTCTTTTGCATAATAATCATCAGAAAATTTTATGGTATTACGTCGTTTTACTATGCAAAAGAACATTATTCTGATTTGAAACGAGCCAATATCTGCTAAATAACGAGCTACGTAATTAATGAAAAAGTCTAATTTACTTTCAGTGAATTGATTTTTTCCCCAATTTTTTCCCCATTATTAAAAATTAAAAAGACATTAAAAATGTCTATTCTGGTGGAATTTCTTCCGTAACCAAGGAAATTCCCTTCCACGAATTTCTTCCTTAAGAAACATTTAACAGTTTTCTTGATAAAATGTCTTACTGTCATCATGAACAGTCTGAAATTCGTTCTGCGCGAATTCTGCACTGTCTTGAAACATATGTTTGTGTTCCTTGATTTTGCTAGATGCTAGCTCGTGCACTTCCAATATCAAGTTCATTTTGGTTTTTATTTCATCAAGACTCTTCGCATGGCTCGTCACAGTTTCGTTCAGCGAAAGTATCTCTTCATTAAGATTATCTGTTCGGTTGAAGAGAAGATTCAGTTTGAGTATCGAACCGGAGTTTTCTTCCATTGCAGTCTTCAGTTCTGTCTGTCTACTTTCAAGATAACTCACAAGCGACTGTAAAACCGAAAACCTAGCAGGATCCAGGACTGACTTCTTTAATGCTTCAGTATCGTAGACATAACCAAGGGCCGTTATGATATCGACGCCGGCTTGCCAGTGTTGTTCAAACTTATGTATGTCTATATGGTGAGGCTCCGTATGATGTAAGAAATTTCTCCATACCGTTGCTCTGACGATCGTTGCGGCGATGGACTGATCGCTAGCAGGTGGATTGGGGCATTTCCAGCCTTTAGTAGGGGGTGTCAACGTAAGACAGTTCTTTATAAGAACAACAACTAAAGTAATATCGAACTTCGTCGAGTCTGTTTCCTTGTTACTAGGAAAGATCAACAACATTTGCTTGTCTTTAAGTATTTTGTCCTTCTGTAATTTTCGGAGTTTAGATTTATGATTCCGTTCCAGCTCTTCGAATAGTTTCTGAGGGTCGCGTGGAAGCCCCCCGTAACGTTCATCGTGAAAGATATAAAGAACAGCTTGTTTCAATGGCTCGTGCTGAAAAACAGATAATCTGAGCCAGTGTTCTTTATCTACCAAAACCTTTGATAAGGCAGCAGGCATCGTTCTAAGGCGAAAAATGAACTAAACGTTACGTTTCCCTTTACAACTTTTAAATGGTACAAGGCGAATTACCGCGCGGAACATGAGCCTGTTGGATTTTTACTGGCACTTATAAAAAGAAAAGCGTATGAGCTAAAAATTCTAAACCTGATATAATGAGAACTCCTGCAATCCTGGTCCAGGCCAACAAAGTTCATAGAATAAATATTGGCCAAAGAAAGCAGCAGCAACAACAACAAAGGAAAAACGAGAAGGTGTTGCATCAGGCTTTCTTCTGAGTTTAATGCATCGATATTGCCACATGGTCGTCATTTACTATTGCCTGGCTATCACAAAGCCTTCATACCTTGATTCTTCTGGGAGTGCTTGAAATGACTTTCTTTCATCAGTTGATAATAAATATAAAAGATTTCAAAAGAATCAGTTGATTGTTGTGCATAGTAAATGTGATCAGTAGCATCAACAGCTGAACTCACTGGTTATTCATTCTATGAACTTTGAGGTCACACACCATTTCTTGTGGTAATTGATAAAATAGGTATCGATAAAATAGAAAGTTCTCAATGCTAGTTCTAAAATCTTATTACACAAGCGTAATTTATGCCTTCATAAAACTTCCAAGTAAGGGTTAGGGTTACCATCAACCATAAGTCCACTCTTTCTAGATGACCAAACCATTGCAGCCTCATATGTTGTACACATTCTCTACCTATTTAACCACAATCATTCTCCAAAAAGATACTCTGTCACTTAAGCTAACCCCACACATCCACCTTAACTATTCTGCCATCATTTCTTTCTAACCATTTTTGTCTCCCTCCTTTACAAACCTCGCTGCCATATAATGTAACACTGCATACACAAGCCTGAAAGACCTTCCTTTACTTACTAAAGGTAAACCTCTGGTAGCTATACAAAGGCAACAATTCTCTAAACTTATTCCAACCACTTTAAATTCTAGCTGCAACATGATCTTCTACTACACAGGACATCCCCCAATGGGGTAAAGCTTGGGCCTCTTGATATTTAGAAAAAAACGTGAAATTTTTTTCAAGAGAAAGATATTCTGGGGTTGACAAATCGCGGACGTGAGTATGCGAGGTACAGTTGTTTACTGCTCAAGTACATTTGTGTTGTATGCCACATACCCTTGTGGTTGTCTATCAAAGTACGTCTGGTTACAATTTTGACTCTATTATGTGTACGCTTCATTTCTAAAATTATGTACGTCAAGTCTCATTTAAACTGTATAATAACTTTCTTGAATAAACTAAAAATCTAAAGGTATAAATGCTCTCCATCCCGCTTGTTGAGTACCAAAAATTATTGAAGAAATGAATAAATTCAAAGATCAAGATCTTTGTTATTATATATAAAGTATGGAGTGGCTCCACCTTTGTTCCTACTGCAAGCTTCATTGTCTGGCAGCATTATGAAACATAGTAGCGGAAAGGTTTTGTTTCCTAAAGGGTACCTAACTTTATTGAAGGTTTCTAATACTTCTATTTACAACTGCTATTTACAACATCCCTTAGACGTACTCTGGCTATGAAGTTTGAGTAGGTCTTTGCGTACGGCTAAAAGTAATTCAAAGTATGCTGACGTACTAGTGTGAAACTAACCTTTATTCTTGATTTTTTTTATCATAGGATACATGGATATAGAAGAGTATTTCCTGTAAATAGACATTGAAGTATAAATTACTATTTAGGTATAGGAATGCATTTTGTAAATTTATCAAGATCAGAATTCACATTGAAATGCTATATTTTAATTTGAAATGACATATTAGCAAACCTCTATCGAACAAAATTGTCTGCTGCTGTTTATTTCGTTTATTTCGTTTCACTTTGTTATTTTGTTGTTTTGTTGTTTTCAACTTACTTTTGACAAAACAGAGGACTTCTCACTTCCTGGAGCAGATATCTTAAGAAAAGAATTGACTCAATTGAGTTCCACAGTTATTACTGGGTCACTTGTTTCCACAACTTGACTGAAGTATTTGGCAAGACTCAATTATACAGTACCATTACAAAGCATGTGGATGAAATTCAATTAGTTTCCATGACAAACATCCATGTCTATCCTCAAGTTCTCATTGGTTAAAATGATCTTTTAACTCAAAATACTTTATATAGACTGAAGTGTTGACATTGTACACAAAGCGTCGATCAGAGATATTTTTTCCTAATGGACGTGTACTAAGATGTCATTTCAAAATAAAATATAGCATTTCAATGTGAATTCCGTTGTATATAATGGAATATATTCTATGGTTAGGATAATTCAGGCCCAAAAATATTTTTTAATGTTCGCTTTTTTTCCTGTCAAAAAATAGATTGATAAAAGATTTATGCAGACTTGCTTCGTTTGTGCTCTGTGGGTGTTCACCTCCGCACTAGTTAAGTACCGCATGGTTGGTGATCATCTGAAATTCCCTTTCACCTACGATGATGGGGCCAGTCAATGAATATACTTTACAACTTGGTCAGGAGTCAGTGAATTAGTTAGGATAAGCAGGTTGGCTCTTAACAGATATATTTAAGTCAATCACACGCATGGCAGGGTAATGGCAAGTGTTTTTGATCACATGCCAGTGGCAAAATAAGTGAAAAGTGAAAACATTAAGTTTTTTTATTCAGTTCAAATTAATTTTTTGTGCCAAAAATATATGCAGCCCACATGATAATAATATAATAATGGTATTCCTTAAGATTTTCCTGCAACTTTATCTTATTTAGCTTGTCGGACATTGTAACCAGTAGAAAAATTCTATATCGGAATGTCTCATATCCTGCCGGACATTGGCCGATGACTGATGCTTATTTGCAGCCCTGGGTACAATCTGTTTTTGTATGTATAAGTTTTGTTTGATTTCAAGTTTAAACAGGGTATATTTAAGCTTTTAATTAACCTGATGAAAACATTTGAAAGTAATCTATAAAAAAAATAATGTGATGTTGGACTGAAAAGATATGTTCAGCACAATTTGCACAACACAACTCTCAATGCTGCAATGACGTCATATTGTACAGCCCGTAGAATACAAAAGATTTTTAATAATGACATAAAACTATACACGGAAATCTTTTGTGTTTTCATGTAAAAATTCATTCCTTTGCAAACACGTGAAGTTTCTTTTAGGCTGCACTGTAATTATCAGAAGTGCAAAATCATGGTGTAAATATATTATTTTGTAGCCAATAATTTTTAACAATTGGTTATAGCTATAACTTTCTGTGTTTTTCATGTATTTTGTTTGATATTTAGTTTGTACCATAATTAACCTGATAAAAACACTATAGAAAATAATCTGATTATAAACAAGCAAGCAACATAGATTAGAAATGTCCATTTTGCATGTATAGATGACTTGCTCATGACGTTTTTTGTTTTTATTTAACTTGGTAAGGCAGTTCTACAATGAGTAATCAGTGTTATTCAAGAGGGAGTTAATACAAACTGACTGTCAATTTTGCCTGCAGTTTTCAATGCCTGACCCACCTTTTTAGCCCATTAACGTTAATTTTTATGATGCATTACAGATAATGTTAATACAAATAGTAATACAATAACATTTATAATGTCGCAAACTTGAGGGAATATCAATCTCAAAATTATAACTGAGATAGTGCTTTAAAAGCATCGTTTGAAAATCATCTATAGCTAGTCACTTCCTCTAGCTAGTGCAAATTTTTGCGAATTTTTCTTTGTATATACATATATTTATATATAATCTGTACCGTAAATATTTATTATCAATAAGCAATCATACCAAAGCCTGAAGAAAAACTAAAGTAGAAAAAAAAGAAAAAGTCTTACCAATGTTTTGAATTTTTTGTTCACAGTATCAGTAGTTCACCCTCCGTATCTTGTACAACTTTTATCATACTCACGTTTCAAGTCTAGCCACCATAGGTGGGCCATGCTGAAAATCGATAAATGGTCCGTTTACATTTTGTGTTATCAAAAATTGTGATGACGTCACAATAATAACAGCAGCGAACTGAAGAAGAAAGGGGCGTGAAAAGTAGCCTAAAAATAGACCGCCACGCTATATACTCTTTGGTTGATTTTTAACGCAAGATATTGGGAACCATACAAAAAGTCAAAACAGACGTTTGCACCCTGTAAAGCCAGTATGAAAAAATCGAATCAAAATAAGGTATTTTCTCGAATAGAAGCCACACTCGAATAAGTTACCAAAGGAGGTCTATATTTATAGCCTTACGGAAAGTACGGTGGCCGATAAGACACATCTTTTTCGAAAATGCTTGACATGTTCATCGAAATGCGTAACATGTTTTTCGTAAAATGAGAAACACGTTCCTTGAAAAAGCGTTAAAATCTTTCTTATGCATTTTGTCATATTTACTATGATTCTGTTTTGTCGCATACGCTCTAAAGGGCGTCTATGGGATAGGAGTGTCCTTAATTACCCTTTATATACTAAGTGAACGCAATTTGCATACTCGGTCCCAGCATACCTTTTTTCTATAATAAGAATACGAGAATACACACTAGAGGCGCTAGTCTTGTGATCCTTCTTGTCAGTTTCTGACTTGACATCCAATTGACCCATTTCAGAAGTGAGGAGCATAGTGCGCTATTGCCGCACAACAGACTTTTTTTTTTCGTTCATAAATACGAAATTTTAAATTCACTTGGTATCTTTGGTTCCTTGAATGCTACAACTCATGGTCCGACAGTTAAAGACGCTGTCATAGCCTTCCTGCTAGTATGTGTAGGCATGGGAGGAGGTTATGGGATGCAAAACAAGTTAACACGAAGTTGTTCATTGACCGATGAATTCTCAGCATGAAAAATTGACACTGGAAGTGGGATAATTGGAAGGCAGGCTTTAAAATAAATGGGCGGTTCATCCCTGTCCTCCGGGCCAAATAACGGCAAAAAACCTGGAGGCAAGGCTACACGTGCGCGTTCCGTTCGAAAGTTACCATGTCAAGGACATTGTTGTACAGCTACCTAAAATTGAAGTTATTTTGTGGCAAACTGGGAAAAACAACGTTTGTACTTTTATTTTCATTATGTAACCAAATATAGACAATATAATACATCATGTAAAATCAACATGCATATGTGTAGTTAGCATGAGCGTCTTTTTTTTAAAACACCTTTTTCATCTCGGGCTGCGATGCTTTTTTAACATATAATACCGGGCTGAAAAATATTTCCCGAATTGAGATGTACTTTTCAGCACGTAACACTGCATAATTCATGCCTTTAATGGCCTCTCTGTGATGGAGTGAATAGGTTAATGAAATACAATGAAATAACAACCATCAACACTTATATTGCACTTCTCCGGGTCTGTTTTCACCTACCTTCACACTAATTCATCTTTGTGAAGGATTTTGTGAAGTTAAAACCGGGAAAAACTGTCATCTCTATCATTTACAAAAAATATGTGCATCCTGGCTTTGACTGTTTCATTGCTTTTGGATATGTTTAACGCATTTCATATCCATAATTATGTTGGTATGTCGGCGTGGTTGGCGCTAGGATAACCTGACCCTGCGTTATCTGAATCGGCGCTGCACACATCAAGAAACACGCTAAAATAGACGTGATTAACTGCATTCCAACACCAATCCAAACGATAATGTTCGACCAACCGTGATCGTATAAATTGTAAAGATTTCTACCGACGTATTCGTTGTAGCAAAGTGCACCAAATCCTGCGAATGCTAAAGGAGAAACAAGATGGAAGTATGGTAAAAATAAAAGCTTACCAGGAGTGCTTACCACACCCCCAACCTACTCAAGCACCACACCTTCACTCTTCCAATACTAGCGCCATATATATATATATATATATATATATATATATATATATATATATATGTGTGTGTGTGTGTGTGTGTGTGTGTGTGTGTGTGTGTGATGTGCTTTTTTTAAAATATATTTGAATACACACCGTATTTATACTGTTTGTGAATCGAACGGAGGTGTGTTTATAGGTTAAAAGTGGCAGAGAAAACTTATAGTGGAGTTACATATTACATGGCTGAAAGTCTGTGTGTAGACGTTTTTAAGCACATGCGCAGAACACTGGAAAACCCTTGGTCTGTTTATTTAGTCTCGATCCCATGGTTTCTTTGCACTTCTTCTTCGCGCGATAAGTTTTGTCAAAAAGCGGAAACAAAACAAGGTTGCTGTTTCACACATACCTGCTAAAAAAGATGATATCGCAGTCGAAAGACAACCACATTTCCAAGCAGACACGTTCTTTTTTGGACAGCAAAACATTAAGAATGTCGAGCATAAAGTTAACAAGCAGAATGCTGTTGAAATCATCAGAAACAGAAGTATTATGTCGAGCTGGTAGGCTGGAAAAAAAAAAGAATAAAATTAAAAACTGATTTTGTAAGGTAGAATAATGGATGGTGGATGGGCAAAATAGATCAATCTTTTCTGATCTATACTTACCCTTAAAAAATACGGTTTTTTGCAAATGTGTTGCTACAAATCTGTCAAAAACGAAAGCAACAGCTCAACTGGATTTGCCCAACAAGAAAAAAACCCAAATAAACTGAGAACAAAACCTAACAAAAAAGCGACATATATATTTTTTGCTTTCTGATGAGAAACGTGTTATGAAAGTTCAATGTAAGAAACCCCGAGCTGCCCTAAACTGATTAATTGATTTTGATTAAATTTTTTATGTCTTCTTTGTACATAAAATAATATACTGTATATTCTGACTTTAAATAAAGAACATGTTAGCAACATATAAGCCTTTAAAAAGAAAGCAACTTAAAAAGCATGGAACCTCAGCCAGAATTTTGTTGCTTATAAAATAAAACGTGTTTAAGGACAGATAAAATTCATTTATGTATATCGAAACAACAAAGGAGCTGCATTACCATTTCCATGCGTAGTGTCAGTATCACTAAATTCAAACAGGTTTTTTCGAACATAGCATATTGATCCATAACATATTTTCCACAAGCCGAACTTTATGAAATTGTTGATGTACCAGACATTTCCAACGACGCCAGACACGATAGCACCAAGGCTGACGAAGTTACAGAAAAGTGTCAACATCAGCAACGACGTGTTTTCTGTGAGCATATTTTTTTTTTTCATTTATTTTTCATTTGATTTTGGATATGTCGTCTACCTTTCTGGCATATAAATATCTTTTTTTCTCGAGTATTTTACGATATATTTTTGTTCGTTATTGTGTGTTTGTATGCTTGAATAAACAAACTTCAAAACTTTCGATGAAACAAACACCATCAAAAAAATCAACATTGACGTCATTGGCAAACAGATCATGTTTTGTTATGTTTTTTTAAATATCTTTAATGACGTGTTATAAAATACTCCAGTAAATAAGTCTCTCCACCCCCACTCTTAAGTTTTTCCTTCATAGTTTGCAAAAGAATCTCAAAAGCTGTTTTTGGAAATCTACGAAAAAACTAACGGTACCATGTGAAATGGCCCAAAGCAGACAAAGAAAGTTCAAATAAGCTTTATTTTCTTGAAAATGCTTTTCATACATATTGTAAATCGTCAGTTCGTTTAATAAAAACATATCTAATTATACATACTTTCATTTGTGTACAGTGGGTTCTCTATTAAAACGACGAATCTTGAAGGGAGAAGAAATCGGTTCGTTATAATCGACAGCTCGTTTTAATGAAGAGATTTTGCAAGGGTTCGCTATAACGAGATTTCGCTATATCAGGCGTTCGTCATATCGAGCAAACAGATCATTTAATATAAAAATTGGAAAAAACGGGAATTTTGCACTAAAGAAGCATACATTAATCTTTTGTTCCTTTGTAAGACCAGCTATTTAAAAATGGGTTTCTTTCTTGTCTCAAATTGATTTTTTGAAAATTTATGATCGCTACAAAGATAGAAATTCCCTTGTCTGTAAGTCTGTTGTTATATTCTGTTGTCCGTATTTTTAACTATTGAAAAGATTAAAGAAAAGAACAAAGAAAAAATAAACAATGTAAGTTGCTATATAGTATACTGACCTCGGTCACTCGTAAGGCGTCACAACCTCGGTCAGTATTTTCACGTATTGGCCAGCCGGCTAAACAGGCGATAAAGCCATAAATAGTATGCTTCCAGGCCATAGAGTTTTCTTATAACAACGATAAGAGCGTGGAAACATTTGAACAATATATGTTTATTCAGTTTTATTGCTCAGATTTTCTTCAAAGCCCTCTTTTTCATGTTTTTCATGACAGTTTGTCGAAAAACATCTGCTGTATTCAACTCAGGACGAACCAGGATCACATAGAGTTTGTTGATGTAAATGAAAGTCATAAACGCGAAGTTTGCCAGGATGACCAACAATAGCTGAACGCTTACTTTGTTCTTCCTATCGGGCTGACTATAATACAACGGTAACATTAAGAAAAAGCATAGATTTGTTGATAGTGTTGCGAATACGACGTACAAGGTTTCGTTGTAATTCTGAGGTAGTGACCGCCCACGAAAACCTTGTATATTGCAAATGAGGAAGAGGACGAATACGTACACCATTTGAACTTGCAGATGACTATCAGTGTTACAGAATACTTCCCTCGTTTTTGATACCGGCTTCAACTCAACCTGTAATTCCGCAGGAGCTCGGATGAATAAAACTATCGACAACGCAGCGCTACTGAAAGTCAACATCAATATCAGAAATATCTGGACAGCCTTGGTAATTCGTACTTTGCTGCGTGACAACTGAACTTTGGCTTCAAATGCGAACATCAACTTTTGTATCTTGGATAGGGTTATGGAGATGTTAAGAGAAAAGCTGAGTCCCACTACGATTGGTCTAGCCATGCACACCGCAGGGCTAATGTCTGTTATCATCAAAAAAGTCAGGACAGCATACAGTAAACCAATCGAAAATAACTGTATCGTAGTGATGGGAATGTCGGATGAACGTACGCACGGTGTTCTTTTGTACTTGTTAAAAACGACCAACACAAACAAAACGAATAGAATCCCTAAACCGGCAATACACATGGCGATGATAACGACAACATCTTTTGTGGACAAGAAAACGTCCGTGTAGGGGTCGTAACAAATGGTGTTATTCGCGTTAGCAATTTTAACGCCAGTACAAGCGACGCACGCGTCTGTGCTGAAGCGCTTTTGAATCTGATTTTTTTGACACTTCGTGCATCCCCACCCATATTTAGTATTCCACATTACATCACTCTGACTCACATATTGGCTCTGATGTCCAGCAGAGCAAGGTGTTTGTGTGCATTTGACGGTAGGAGGGGTTTTATTGGGCCAGGTGAACAGATGCAGGTCATCATCCAAAAAGCGGAGTTCTATTTCATTGCGATATGGTTTGTTTGCGATTTCAAACAAATCGGTCATGTTACAGCTTACCATGCGGATACTAAAATAAACATAGATTGCAAATTGACGTGTCATCTGTCGATATTGTTCCGGTTGTGGCAAGTTCACTGTATGAATTAATGCGTTATTTGCGTATACAACCATAATAGCTACGTATTTGTACGTTTCTATTTCATTTTCTTTGACAATCTTCCAAATTGGAACTTCTGAAGATTCATTTGAACTCAGACGGCCCTGAAAGAACATATTAATCCAAGGATCGTTTTTGCTAGAACTGAGTGTTCGAGGGTAGAAGTAATTGTGATTCTTGTTGTTGGTTATGATGTTCAAACCATGAGCTATTCTTACATCCACATTTTGTAGTTGTTTATAGTAAAAATTTCCGCGATCAAGCAAGATCCATATGTTACCAGTAATTTCATTTGTTGCTGCTAAATTGAGAAAGTCACGAACCACCGAATCACTTCCGTCTAAAATAACGATTGTTCGGGTTTTGGACGATTTCATTCTCTGAATCAATTCTTGGGATTGTTCGGGTACATTACCAGACATTATATGGTATTGGAAGCAGACATACTCAAGCTGTTCTATCAAGGTTTTCATGATAAGTTTCGGTTGGGTACATCCTACGTTTACACTGTCTTCGAAACAAACCAAGGTAAAATGGTGCCAATCGAATTTGGTCAAAAATGGGATAATATTATACGCCAGGTCGAAATACTCGTACGTTGACCAATAGAAAGGTTGGAATCTGTAATCAGGAAATAGTTTTACGGAATCGTAACTCATAATTAAGATTTCCTCAGATCGAATTATGTTGGCGGCAAGTCGCGTCATGAAAGGGTCCATATAGCTGAGAATGAATAGAATATTGGTCGAGTTCTGAGTGCACGGACACTCTTGGCAAACTGCACTCGAACATGTTTTCAAAGGAGGGATTCTTTCTCCAATTCTAAATTTTTCACTCAATCCCAACGCAAGCATCACTTCAACCATACGATCAACACTGTTGCAAACATCAAAGGAGACGAAGCCAACATCTAGCGTTCGATGCTGACGGAACTGACGGAATTCCTGTAACCCCAAATGGTACATAAAAGCCAGCGGATCCATGTTTTCTGCGTTGTCCGCGCAAAGGGAATAAACACCGACGATGTAGTATTTTCCATGTTGGGTGATATTTGCGACATAGGCGTGGTGCACATGTAGTTTAGTAAGAAGAATCAAAATCTTGATCAGAATCATGGCATCGGAAATCAGTTCTAATCTGAAAGTTTTTACACAGGATTGAATGCTAGCAGGTGCATTTTTTTCCCTCTGCACTTTTGTTATATTTATCCTTGTATATAAATTCTTCTTTTGTATCAATAAATGCTTTTGATTTCAAGAAGATTTTTTTTACAATACATACAAATATTACATATAATTTCACTATTGTTTACTAGGGAATTTTCTGCTCGACCTTTTAAAGAATCTACGGACGAAGATTGTAAATATTATGATCACGTGATCAAAATTAAAAGCCAAACTAGCCTATGTGGCGGGCTATACAAATAGACTTACATAAAACGTGTTCGGTGTTTTTATGTTGCCGGTTTATCAAAACGAATCTACAAGCAAAACAATTATTTTTTGCAACTGTTTTTTCAAAGAATATTATTTTTGAGGACAACTTTATTTTTGTAATTACACGAATGAAGCACTTTTACTAGAACAGAAGTTTTACAAAAATGAAAGATTACTTTTTAGAGCGAAACGAAAGATCAAGACTTTTAAAAACAGAAATTATGGATTATGGATTATGTATTGATGATACTTCCTAGAAAACGACAACAAAAACGTTGTTAAAACATTTTTCTTCAAAAGTCAAATTAGTAGATGCATAAATCGCAAGTCGTTTATCCATCAATATCTTCGTAATCAACATTTGTTAGAGAGTAAATCGAATCTCTGAAGCTTCTTTGATAAAATATTAACCCCCAAGAATATAAATATATAAAAGCTGACTCCATCATAAGGTATATAAATAAGGCGTTGAAGAAACAGTTTTTCATTAAAAAAACACTTTCACTGACTTCGAAGCTTCCTTCTTCGGAAGATCTGTTTTCATTAACTCAATTTACCAATTTAGAAATTAAATTGGCTGTGTTTTCTATTATACTAATCGACTTAAGAATTATACCGCTGTGGACTCCATTGTATTTCATCCGTCAATAGATTCTCTAAATTGTTTTTGATTTGGAACACCCAGAGGCGTAGCTAGAGGTCAGTCAAAATTTGTGGAGGAGAGTTAAGTCATTTATAGTAGAAAAGGAAAACGTGCAAGTAACCTAATCGACACTTAACACTGAAAAGAAATATATTTTTGTTGGACTTCTCCACTTCTTTTGACTAATCCTGAATACGCCTATGAAACCTCACAAGCTGTAAAAAGGCCACTCCAGTTGAACACTTTAATGTATATAATAGATTCAAGATATAATAGATTATTAATTTGAGGCGCTGAAGACCTCTTTATTTGTCCTAAACTTGACTTGAAATTTAAGAAAACATATTGGGTAAAGCCTATTAAGTTGCGCCACGGGCGGATCGATGAGGGCAAGAGAGCGCTTTACCCCGCCTAATAACACTCCTTTTCCACTTTTTTGAATTTCAATATTAAGTGCAGTTTCATTCTGTTATTGTTAAAGATGTTAGACATGCCACCCCTCGAGAGTCGAGTTTGTTTTACAGCACCCTTAAAAAACCCATCTAGGACCACTTCCTGATTCGTTCACCACTTCTTTAATTCGTTACCTGGGTTACTTATATTAGCTACGTAGGAACCTCTCATTAGTAATAAAAATTATATTTTCACTGTTACAAAATATATATTATACAATATCCAGACCATCGATATTATATAAATTTGTCAGTCTTTGAAAATGAATTCCCTGCATTCATCGTTTAATTCAAGACATTGGCTTCGCAACACTGCGTAAACCCAAGTTCGTCAAACCCAACAAAAAGTAGTTCTGACATTCACATTACACCAAATCGTTCAGCTCCCTGAGTCTCCCTTTTAAGATTCTGATTCGTCTCAGCAGCGAGTTCCGCTCTAAATTTTTACAACCCAACATACATGAGTTGTTTTCGTTCAAGCAAGTCGATACTGCTTTGTCTTCTGACGATAGGCATTTACTAAATTCGGTTTTGCATTTCCACTGGCAGTTTAAAATTCGTTCATCTAGAGCAACCGCAGCCACAAAGAAAATCGTAACACAGAGTAGAGTTCTCATGACTTTACAAGTGAGATAAGTGCCTGTGTAAAGTTACAACTGCCAACGTCCGTTTTCTCACAATGTCCTGGTTTGTATGACATAAGACCTTTCATTTATATACTATTGGTCGAGTTAAAAATAGATTTCTTCTGCGGAAGAAAGTTATAAAAACTGAATGAATTATTAATTTGCGTTTATCCCTTTAAAATCTATTTGCTTGATTATTAAACTATAGACGTCCATATGCCTATTTTTAAATCTTTAGTCATTTGAGACTTGAAAGAGAATATAAAATCAGACATCTTTTGCAATGAAATTTCGCAATGAAATGAGATGTAGGAAACGGTGATGGGCCTTTTGATGTTTGGATATTGGGGAAATGTTGGGTAATACATTCTCGAATTCTGTTTAAATGACGATATTTTACCAAGCTTTATATAATGGATTACATTTATATTAGATAAATTATTTCGCGACAAAACACACGCCCTCAAAATATGGTGCCAACTCAACTGACGCTCTTGTGGTCTTGGCCGAAAGGAAGCCTAAAGAAGCAATCGGCTTTTGCGTGGAAACAACTCAGATTTAAACTGGTTTTATCTCGCACAAGCAAGATACCTTGCCATTATATATTTTAACCGAGTTTGTCTATGGGGAACCTTTAGAAACATCAACGGAACAGTCAACGTTAGAGAAATTTTTCAGATTTAGTGAAGTGAACAGCAGGGAATTGATAAACGTCAAAGAAATTTACAATCGAACAAACCATGTACATTATTAGTCCTATATAGGCGACGGTTAATGAAGAGAAAGGTTTTTAAAAGTTTTACTTTGGACCTGTGTTGTTTACCAGTTCTCTGAGCTCCTGCGTCGTCGTTCTGGAAAGAAGGTTCCCGAAATAGATTTCTTCAATTGTGTAATGTCAGATTAATTTTTAATGATGCTTGTTGTTAGTTCGTGTTTGTCATTGACATTAAAAGCAATTCCCGCTGGGTTGTACGAATTCTACATTAAAATAGATTAAAGAAACGGAAAGGTTTGCACTAAAAATTCGCCGCCATTTACTTTCAACCTGGACCACCTGTATTAGGCTATTCCAATAGATTAGAAAACTCCAGTTCCAATTTCCAATTTCCAAAAAAAAAAAAAAAATATATATATGATTTTGGTTTTGAGAATGTACAAAAGATCACCAAGAAGTGCAGGATGTCCTGGGAACATGGTCGCCACTTTTGTTGATAGGAGTCTGCAGAACGTGCTTTACGTTCTCACGTGCTGCCATTTGTAGGGACAAAGTTTTAAACGGAATAATCGTCCAATCGGAGAGTGTTATATAATGTAATGTTATTTATTTATTTAAAGTTGGTTGCATATATTTACCAAAATGAAAATGTTAAAATTCTAGTTTTCTTACATACAGAAGACTTATCAAAACCGACTGTCGTGGGGTTGACTTAAGCGGTAATAGCGCACACACCCTTTATCTAAAATTACGCTTTTTTTGAGGACGACTCAGTTGAAAAGTTGAAAAACGATTCCCCGCCTAGTGAAATAGCCTTGTGAAACAAACCTGATTGAAAAATGTTTCTTAAATTCGAAGTCACGGTAATGTTTTTGTGCTAATGGTTATGTTGTAGCATTTTACTTGAAAAAGGAAGGCAATTTGAAAAGTTTGCTGTTGAGAATGTTTTTGAGTGATCAAAATGATTAACCTTAGATATTTCAATTTGCCGTTAACTATAAAAATAAAATTTATATTAGTTAAGTAACAAATAAAAACCATACTATTCTTAACAAAAATCAGTAAAACGGAAATGGAAAATATCAGTATCAAGGCGTATTCAAGGTCAGTCAAAAAAAGTGGAGGAGTCCAACGTTATGATTTTCTTTTCAGTCTTAAGTGTCGATTAGGTTACTTGCACGTTTTCCTTTTTTACTTTAAATGATTAAACTCTCCTCCACAAATTTTGACTGAGCTCTGGCTACGCCTCTGAGTATAATGATGAAGAGTATGTTGAAAGAACAGGAACAAACGAATTTGCGCATGTATTGATG
Source organism: Turritopsis rubra (assembly GCA_039566895.2). NCBI lineage: Eukaryota > Metazoa > Cnidaria > Hydrozoa > Anthoathecata > Oceaniidae > Turritopsis > Turritopsis rubra. The sequence continues at coordinate 9,216,857 of CM077625.1, read as the reverse complement.
CGAAATTTGGAAAATTACTTCAAAAGTTAGATTCAATAGAGAGAAGGCAACAGAACAACGAACAGAGATTAAAGGCGCTAGAGAACGAGGTTGAAGAATTGAAGCAATCAGTTGGAGCGAACGGAAATATTCAAGATGCAGACTAGGGTAAAACGAAAGAAGATTTTGATAAATATGAAGACATAAAAAAGGAAAAATTGAGAAAGTATGAAGAACGTAGAAACAATTTAAGGATTGATGGAATTAAAATTGTGCGAAGAAAAAGTACAAAATTTATTTCGAAACATTTTTGGTGTGACTCAGCGGCGGATCTATGTCAAAAATTGTGGAGGAGCACATAAACCTTATTTCTGTTTTCAGTCTGTATCACCAATGGGATAACTTGCACGTTTTTCTCTCTTGGTTTAATGGCTAACATTCTTCTCTACAAATTTCGACATACCCTCTAGATTCGCCTCTGTGACTGGAGTGCAAATTGAAAGAGCTCACCGAGCGGACATGAGAAATGACGGAAAACCAAAGAGCGGTTGTTTTGAAGTTACTGAACTATAAAGACAAACATCGAATATTATCGAACGGGAAGAAATTAAAGGGGACTAACATTTCGATACCTTATCGGACAAAACTTGTCGGACAGAAGTGATGAAATTTTCTGGAGGTGACGAAAATTTTGTTCGACGAAACAATATATCACTTGGAAAGTTTTTCGGAAGTGTCGAAAATTCTGTCCGATGAGATTTTTTCCGATAAGGTGTACGAGTTTTTTCGGGTTATACTAAATCCTTCAACAAGCAATCACAACAGGATCTACCATTTTGCGTAACAGAAAAACAGACCTCGAATAAAATATCTGCGCTCTACCGAACTGTTGCTATTAAACCCGTACTACTGCCCCGCGAATTACTTCCTGTTTTTTGAACAGCAGGATCGGGCTGGGGAATCGTTGAGAGCAGTTGAGAGCCGTTGCCTTAATACTTTTGATCGTTGATAAGACCTTTCTGGTCTTCTGCCGCTCCTGTCATCTTAATAGGAACAAAAAATACTACTGTATAATCAACATAATTTTTGTTAGGGTTTTGAGAATAAAAACTGGTACGGATAGCAAAGATTGATTGGTTTTATCGCGCACCAGACTAGACGAGGGTCCCCGTTTTCTAATATATGTGTCCCCCCGTAAAGCATGTAAAACACGGGTGCACGCCATATAAGGTCAGCGAACAACGGTTTGTCACCGATCGTGCATCAATCGAGCGTATATTTTAATTTCTATTCAATTTTAAAAGCGTGTGCATTAAAATATCTTTCAATGTCTGTTCAAAAATCTTTTCTCTTGTCAAAACAAAAAGAAGTTATTGTTTTCAAAATTTGATTGGTTGATATAGACAGGCGGAAAAAACGAGATTAAACATTTTAGACGTGCACGAACGTTGATTTTTCCGACTGCATCCGCCGACTCGAACATAATTCCAGCTCCATTACGCATGCACTGACGACAGTAGCGTTGTTTTTTCCGAGGGAGCGGGCGAAACTGCTGAATGGAAACTGGCCTTTAGCAGCCTCTGTTGAACGTATGAATTTTATTGATTCCAAATTCTACTTAGTTTACATGAAAAAAATCCCCTTTTTTAAAGAAATGGCCGTGACTGATTTATTTTTATTAGGGTGGGTCAGCTTATTTGGGCTGGGCGCATATTTACACGTGGGCGCTAATTAAAACTTCTTACTTTTTATGGTGGGTGCATATTTGGATTATTTAAATTTGTAATTTTCAATTTGTTTCGATATGGCGCAAATCACAAAACTGCTTCGATTACTCGATTAAAGCAGTTTGCAGTCCACCGTCTTCTTAAACTTTTACGAAACAGCTCAAACAAAGAGTTCGCAACTTCTTCTTTTTTATCATGCTGTTTAATGTGAAAATTTCAACCCCGTTTGTTTTTGAGTATAATTGATATATACCTATTCACCTGCAAGCATGTGCATTCATGCGCAACGAGAATCACCTCACATTTGATTACAGTACTCATATTCAACAAAATTGAAGAAAGGAGAAATTTCTGGATGAGAAATCTTGGAATATTTTCTCTTAATTTTTAGTGTTTTGAATCTTAAGTTCTCTTAATTTCTGCATACGGTCAATCGGCTATATCGTGAAAGATGTGGGGCGCACACTTTTCCGTGCTGACCCTGTTGCTTATAGATGTAACAATAGGCGTTAACGTAAAGGTAATTGTTAGCAATTCACAGATAAACTGATACACGGTGGCGGTGGAAGCTTTCAGAAAGCTGTTGTTGTCATTTTGTTAATTTTATCATTGAAGTTATTTTGTCTTGTGCTGTTCTTCATTCCTTTTTCTTTGGTTAATGACGTAGAGTCGAAGTGTACTCTTGTGTCCTGTCTTGTAACGATCAGTCCATTCTGCCATGGCTGGCTTCTCAGCTTCGTTACCTTTAAAGAATCATTTAAGTGAACGTACAATACATATTTGAATTATATATTAATTTCCGGGTTTTTTCTAACGTAGACTCCACAGGCTGTTGCACCAGCAGGATTTACCAAACGAAACGACATCCAACCACGAATGTTGGCTCCAGGCTACTATTCACAAGAATGTAATGCACACAAAGCTTGCCCTGAAAGTATGTGGTCACCACCAGTATTTGTTTTATTCGCATTCCTGTTTCTGTTAAATATAGACAGATCCATGATGGTTTTGATCCAAATCTGATTTCTTTTATTCCTTTTAGAAAAATATTGCCATCTTTTCCTTTGTGTACATTGCTTGAAAGAAAACGTCGCTTGCACGCAGAATGGTCAGTGTTGTGAAGGACAGTGCACATATGGACGATGTAAAGCCGGGGTATCAGAGGGCCAACCCGGAACATTTTGTGACAGACACGAAGATTGCTCCGGTGAAGGAAAGAATGCTTGTTGTGTCAGGTAAGAACGCCTTCCATTTGCAGCAAACTCTATAAAGCGGGCACACCATAATACGGACGGTAAGCAGATCATGGACGGAACGGAACGTTTTCCTGACCAAACGCTTATGACCTTTCTATAAGGAAGATACAGATATTTCAGAACGGAGTGAGTGTCCGCGGAAAGTAGAATCAAAAATCCATAAGAGCTCTTCGTGTAGAAAAGTACCCATCAACTGCCAATGAAAGCTGCCAATAATATATCGTTGTTGTAGTGTTTAAGTCAACCGTTGTTTTTGGATCATTTAGGGAACCTGCCATCAATCCACATATATCGATTTGCAAACCCCCACTGGCTGACAATATGGTATGCGGACCCATTAATTTCTTCAGAAATGTGTACGTTGGAGCTCAAGTACAAAAGGCGTGTGGACCGTGTAAACAGGGACTTATTTGCAAACAAGTTGGGTAAGTATACGCATTCTACAAATCGAGTTTATTACGATAGAACAAACAATTAGGAAGCACTTCATTCGTTCCTTTGTTCTTTGGTAGGCAAATCTCTTAATTTTGTCTGGTTAAAGAAAGCAAATTTGAAGAGATGTCTATCTATGTTCATACTTTCATCCCAGTGGGAAAAATCTCCAAAAGTCGCTGTGGAGGAGTGTTTTCTACAGGAATGACAAGCAATAATCGCCTGCTGTTTCAATACAAACACTCCTAAACAGAGACTTTTTCAAGTTTTTGCCCACTGGGATATGGGGTTTTAAAGTGATCGTAAATTGCTATCAAATAGCTTGACACACTCAATTGATAATTAAGAAGGGTTCTCGCCAAAGGAACCTCATTCTTCAAGAATGTTTTCAATCCTGATTCCATATTTTCTTTTCTTATTTTTCAGATTGTTCGGTATTCATGAAATTTGCATGAAGGAGGACGATAAATAAATCAATTCAAAATAAACCAAACTGCATCGTATTCATCTAATAAATAAATAAATGAATAAATAAAAAAATATGCAATCACCAGCCAAAAATTACGTAGGTACCGATTACGAATTTTACACCAGACGATGTGACATTTTGCCCATAATATTGTAAATACTGCTTACATGTATTCTTTGAGTGTTCTATCATATTATTTTTTTTCATATATACTGTAAAAAAAAACCAAATCATTGTGAAATGAACGGGAAATTGTCTGATAAATAGAAGATCTTTTTCTAAGACGAGTACTCTGTTCTTATCTGTGGTGTCAGGCACGAGTGTATTGATTATAGAAAAATCCTATTCTACCACTTCCTGTTTTTGTTAGGCAATTTCCTGTTGTTTTGTTCCTTCATTTCAATATTATAGATAAGTAACTATATTTTTTTATTGCATCATTTTTACATGAAAAAAACTTCCAGTCCTGTCTACACTCTGTTAACTTTGTTTCTCCTTATCCACAAGACGAAACTCAAAGCCTGGGATACACGCTCCTAAATAAATGAAAAGTTGTTTGAGCTGTATTTTATTGTTCATTAACCAATCAAGATGCCTCTCTTTCTGCGTGCACTTGTGTCCACTTTATTGAGCATTTTGTCAGACGTTCCGTACTTTGAACAGACCCTATTACTAACTTGGTACAAGAGTTTTGAGGGAACTGTATAGATTGTATGAGAAAGTTGACGTCATGTTTTTTGTAGCGAAAGTAAGAAATTTGTAAAAAAAAATATGTTTTTTTTCTCTGGGTACACGTTCTTGTTATCTATGTCGGTGAAGAAACAGATTTTGATCCAGGCGTTGTGTGAGGCCCCGCCATCGTAGCATCCATCTCATCATAATCCTTTTCGAATAAGAAACAAAACGTTTAGTTGGTGTAGATGTTTAATGTGGTGGTGGCGGTAAATGTGGAGGGTGTATATAAGTGTGTATGTAAGAAGCCACATGCCACACGAAGCAACGATTGCTTTTCACCAATATGGCAAATATATTTTGACATCATTAATCACGTCCACCGCCTCATCGACTGTGCTATACACACTGTGCTATATATATCCGAAATGATCAATATAGTATGGCTGTTATCATGATTTTCAGTCCTCGTTAAAATCTCAATAAAAAACTTGTAAACACTTCGAAAGGCATGTAACACATGTAACACATCGAAACGCAGATTAGCACGAGTGACTGGTTTTCCAAATCGCTTTTAATACACCTTTGCCAAAGTTCTGTTTAAACGCCGTGATTTAGTTTAGTAAGTGCACCCGGCCTCGTTTTAGATATTAAAATTGTCTCTTATCATTTTACTGGGGGTTTAATTAATAGAGATAATTACTAAGTAATAAAGTTAAAACATTATTGAAACAATAAATTTAATTAAAACGAGGTTGGGTGTAGTAACTAGGTCAAAACATGGTGTTTAAACACAAACTCGGAAGGTGTATTAAACACGGACTTAAAATTTGTTGCTCGGTGAAAAAAATGAAGCTTGAATGAACTTTTGGGTTTGGATAAAAGGAAGCTATCCATGCATGCTTTAAGGTATTTGGGGGATGTATAATTGTGCCTTAATCCAACCTTTTTCTCATTGTTTGAATGGATGCGCAGACCGCCCCTGCCCTCCTTTCGGTGTAAAATTTCGATTTGCAAGTAGCGCATCTATTATCAAGACTTGGTTTTGAACGGCTTCCGTGTTGTGAATCTTTTTGTACAAATTGTCGTCAAATGTCGTCACTGTCAGCAAAAAAGAGTTAGAAAAGAAAAATGAATAAATTCTTCTCAAAAAGAGGAGATTTGATTTGAAAAGGAAAACAATGTAATGGGCAGTCATTCACCAAGCAAGATCTTTTAATAATATATGTAACTCAAAAATTGACCACGCCCATCTGTGGCGCCACAATTTGGGTAAATTTGGTACTGGCAGTCTATATGTAATATATAAACGAAACTTTATATGAGTTTTGAGTTTTGATTAAGAACTAATTTGGAGAAAGTGCTTCAATATTTATTAAAATTTGCACTTATTTTTGTGTGTAGCATAAAGCCTTCTGCTAGACAGGGGCAGATTTTTCTATTGAAAAAAGGTATTCATTGTTTAATTTTGCCGCAAGGAAGCAGTCAAGTTGACTACAAGAGAGTATGTTAAAATTCCAGTCATACTCAAAAGCAAAGTATCATTGTAAATTTTCTGTCACAGATGTCCTATCAGAAGTTTTCCGACATTTCAGAGTTTTCCGACATTTCAGAGTTTTATAGAGCCCTTGCATAGGCGTATTCAGAGTCAGTTCAAAAAGTGAAGGAATTCCAACGTCATGACATTTCTTTTCAGTCTTAATTAGGTTACTCAAACGTTTTTCTTTTCTACTTTAAATGACTAAACTCTTCTCCACAAATTTTGACTGAGCTCTAGCTACGCTTCTGTCTCGAGTAGAAATCTTGTCCGACCATGTCTTGTGCTTGTTAAGTTACGACCAGTGAGGAGCGGCTAATACTTTCAATCTGTTAATACTTTACCTTTAATGTGAAGTAAACTAGGCCTTATGTATGTCTTCTTTGTTCAACCATGTGTGTAGATAGAAGATTTGATTCGTTTCGAATCTTCTTCCTGCTGTTTAATCATTGCGCATGATTCAAAATAATAAAAAAAAGAATCTTCGAAATTGGGTTTGGACATGATTGCATTTTATAACGAGGAAATAGATGATAGATTGTCTTTTAGATGAGACATATTAGCGTATTAACCTTAGAATTAATCCGGGCCACGTAATGTGTCAGTGGATAATGACAAACCACGTGGTCAGTTGGATACTACTGGTGGTTATGATGTGGTATTCCGAATATGTATCAGGTTTTGAACATTATATTCCATCTAATAGACAGAGATCTCCAAATGTATATCCGTATCAAGCAAGACAATTTCAAAACCAAAGGTTTGATAAACGCATTCATATTGGAAAACCAAGTTGGGTGAGAGAGTATCAAAGGTTAGAGGCGGCTCGGGAACGTCTGTTACCGTATAGAAGAAGAAATGAAATGTATAGAAATGCAGGTCCACGTAATCCAAATGAAATGGCACAAAGGAGGATAGAAGTAACCAATAGAAATTTCTTTAAGATGCCTAATACTGAAGGACGGTCAAAATACGACACTCGACAGCGGTCGTATTACTATCGACCGATGCCCGAAACCCATCGGATGAACGAGGTTAAGAGAACTTTTCGAACTCCTTTAAAATTACGCTTCACTAACAAGTCGCCTTATGGAATTTTCGATCGTTATGGAGGAAGGAGGAGTGCAGTTGGCATCGCAAGTCCAACACAAGAGACAAAATTAGAAAGGAAAATTCAAATGCTGCAAAATATCAAAAGAGCCATTATAGAAAAGCATAAGCTCAATCGACAGTCGGAGCTTGTGAAGAAAGAAATGTTAGAATGGGCAAAAGGAATCATGAAGCCTAAAAAACATCAAGTCAACAATAACAAGGTTGTTGCACATCCTGTTGGAAGGAAAGCCAACAATTCCTTCATTAAACCCAAACCAGCTCAAAACAGCAAGAAAACGTTTGTCCCACATGTTCAAGAAACAACCACCAGCGGTTGGAGGCGGCATCGTATCTTTCACGAGACAGCCGGAAGTAGGATTCAACCTCGTGATAGAGAATGGGAGTACAAAAAGTTTCATATTTACCACAAAACCTTGCCACTAAATGAATTCGTTCAATCGAAGAGAGTAATCGTTCCTTACAACGATCAAATGGGCATCAATGCGGATGACGACGATGAAGACATGGACGACGACGATGATGACGGTGACGCTACCGACGATGCAACGACTCCAAGTAGGACCAAAACTTTCGATTTCCCCTAAATCCGAACACTGTCTTATTAGAACTACTTTCAAGGTCCGTTCGCCTTTGATTTCTTTGTAAATTAATTGGAACTTTTCATAACTCGAACAACTTTTTTATCACCACTTACTCCCCACCCCCACCCTGAGAGTTGGAATTCTAGAGGATCTACTGGATTTTGGGACAAGTTTTAACTTGTAAATGTTAATCTGACTAAACGAGATTTTCATTCTATTCAACGTTGTCGTTGGTCGTCGGTTTTGAGTTTTCCAAAAAAGTCTAATATTTAGTCTCCTACAGTGAACGGTATTATTACCCAGGATATAATAAGTTCGCGGTTTTATCTTAGTATTTAGCGATGACGACGACGATGAAGAGGATGATCTTCCAAGCATCACTCCTGCTAAGCAGTTGAACAAAATACCGGTGCTTAACATAGAAACGCCCAACATGAAAGGTATTCCGGAAAGTGCGCGGAGTCAGCTCGAGCGTTCGCCATTACCTGAATTCAACATCGACAAAGGTTTCGTCACCTCCCCTGCAGATCTGCGCGAACCAGGTGTCGATAATGATGAGTATCTGACCAACAAACCGAAATCTGGTGAAGTTGATAAGAAGTCCTTGTTGAATGATGAGAATATGCTGGAAAATTTCATGCATGGAGACCTCAGCGGGAAGAGTATGAACAAGGGTATGCCTATTTATAGTTTTAATCAATCAACAACTTTCATTTAGCATCGAAGGATTTTTGCTTTTCACTTTTTCTTTCTTTTCTTTTCCCCCCACAAAAAAATACAAATTTTACAAGGTTTACACCAAAGAGGTTTTGACTGACAAAGATGGTTTCTGGTTGAGATTTAGATTTTTATTAGACCCTTGGATCAGGTCAGTCAAAAAAAAGTGGAGAAGTCCAACGTTATGATATTTCTTTTCAGTTATAACTGTCGATTAGGTTACTTGCACGTTTTTCTATTCTACTTTAAATGACTTAACTCTCCTCCACAAATTTTGACTAAGTTCTGGCTACGCCTCTAGTTACCTCTTCATTTTACTCCAATGACATCTCACCGACATAATAACCTGCTGTGTTAATATACAGGCAACGCGTTACTGAAACAGCAGGCGATATTGCTTGCCATTCCTATAGAAAACACTCCTCCTCGTAGACATTTTGAAGATATTGTCCGTTGGGTTGTTAGTATGGTCATACTGAAAGCTTGTTTCTCTTGCAGATAAGATGAGCGCAGAAGAACTGGAAGCAGTTAAGGAGGACCAGGACGCAAGTAAAATGATGAAGATTCAAGAAAAAAACAAATTCGAAGAACAACCAGAAGTTTTAGGTCTCGATAAAAAAGGTTTAAGTGCGACTGATAAAGAATCGATATCAGCACGTTTTAGTAATGGTGCTGTTCCAGATCCTGGTCTCATTGGAAGAGAAGGAGTTGATTCTTCAGTGGACTTTCCGAAGACGATGAAATCGGACGAATCTGTTCAGCACCATGCGACATCACACAGAGCGCAGTTAAAGGTTGCAGAAGATACAGACGCGTCGAATAGGAAGTCGGAGAACGCAGTGGATAAACAGGTTATTGATGGTGACATGGAGGAACACCATCCCATGAATGAATTAGATTCGTTTCAAGGTCCATCGAAAAAAATAGCCAATGACTACGAGAGTTATGATAATGGACAAACTCCAGGTGATTTCAAAAGTAAATTAATTTGTCAGTTTTTTATAAAAGAGTCCTGTTCATGCTTAGGTATTTCATTATTTGCTTTTATTTCCGAACGTTAGAAGTGATGGACCAGACTGATGAAGACCGCGATCCGAATTACTTGAAACCTGTCGACACGAACCACGGCTCTACTATCGTAGAAGATACCATCCGGAAACTTCAGGATCACGATGAGATGGAATCAGACAAGCTGGTCAAGAAATTTGCATCGGGGTTCCAGCAACATCCTTTAGAAGACAGCAGCAGTAACAGCAAGTCTTCATACGCCCTTACGCCTGACTACACCCATGATAACATTCAACCGCCCTCATCATCTGAAGCAGCCATTGACGAAACCCAGCAGGACGACCAAAGCGATCTTCTCGACCCGATGAAAGCTCAAGAAAGAGCGATACATCTTAGTGAAGCGGCAGAAATTGCAAATAAACTTCACGGAACCGGTAAAGATCAATCCAACACCTTCGTCAAAAATCAATACCCATCAACTGCTGATATTGCAGATTCGTTACTGAAATCAAATCCACATTCTACCTCATTTGGATTTTCCCAAAATAGATTTGCAGCACTTAGCTCGAAGTTTGATGCTTTATCACCAGAAGACGCTTTACATGCGTTGAATGGCAAGGCTGCATTGAACGATATACTCGCTAAAAACACCAACGATGAAGGACCTCCTGATGCAGTTGTCAATGCCATACAATCACCAAATCCATTAGCTAATACCTTAGTCAAAACAACGAAGGAGAGACTAGAAAAAAAGAAGGAGGATGCGGTATCTGCTGAGAAAGCAAAGGAACAAAACAATTCAACAACGGCCAACATCGCAATCAGCGACATTGAAAACGCTACTGTGGCGAAAGAAGTGGTCAGCATTTTAGAGAGCTTAGGTCAAGTCAAGAACTCAATACAAGCTGAAAAGTTAGCCAACGAAAGCCACATCTCAAACCCAGCAGTAGCTGCTATCGATACCGTATTAAACACGACGTCAAATACAAATTCCGAAGGCAAATCGAAGGTCGTAACGAACAATACGACACAACATGGCGATTCAAGCACCAACAGCACTTCAGTTGAGGGCAATGAAGAAAAGGAAACAAAAGAGGCTGTTCGCGATTTAAACATCGCCATCGGTATTTTGGAGAAAAAATTAGCTATAATGAACGAGGCGAAGAAAAGTGGCAATGCAAAGGCAATTTACATTGTAGATCAAACATTACGTAATTCAAAAGGTGTAGCTAAAAGCAATATAACAAGACACCATAAGAATCATCATCAAGTCAGAAGGCGACACCGTCGTCACCGCCGTCAACGTCATCGGCACCGTCGCCGACATCATCGAAAAAATTCAACACATTATGACGTTAGAAAGGCCCACGTTAATGATAAGATACATTTTAAAAGAAAAAAATTGCATATCCGGAGAAAGCACCAGAAAAAGACTTAGGAAATGTGAATTCTTGTGAATCTTAGGGGAAGCTTTTCTTTTCGCCTTTCGGCTTGTCCACTTCTTCAAGGGAAAGGAAAATAGTGCAACTGTATGAAAATGTTCATGTTTGTGGAAACATATACAAAATATAAAATATTATTTACAGTAAAATGCAAATGGAATTGTTTTTTCGCCATTGTCGTTGTTCGCTTCTAGTATTTTATTTTATTTTATTTATTTATTTAATTACCAAGTATTTTCGACTTTTCAATATAACGTTTTCTCATAACTTCACGGATGATCAGGACGGTATGACGGTATGACGGCATGAATGACGGCTTTACATTATAATGTGTCTACCGATTTCTAGCCAGCTAAAGTTCGTGTTTGTAAACCTTTTGTTTAGGTCAGTGAGGGCAAGGGTGAGGTCACACCTAATTCTTTCAAACAATTTTATATATTTCTATATTTTTATATTTTGTTTTAATCAAAGACGTTAGCTGGGTAGTAAGCCGGTAGATGTATACACTCTTACAAAATGGTTGGTTGCTCACTTAAAAAATGTCAAAAAATTCAAAATTCCAATTTGGTGTGCTACATAATTGATTGTTGTTATCTCAATAAAGTCTAACCTCTCTAGTAGAGAGTGCCTGCAAAGTGTGCCCGCTATTCTGTGTTACGTCACTTACGTCACTAATTATTTTAAAATAATTAAACCTCACTACTTTGGCTGTCATGATGGTTCCAAATATCCTGTTGCTATGACTTCTGAATTCCCCTATTCGTACACTAATTAGTTTTGTTAGCCTTAAGGTGGTTGTGGTTCACAATGCACACAATAAATAAAACAAAGCTTGTATGCATTACAGCTATTGATTATCCCCTACATGGTTTCAGTAAATAAAAGTTGTGACGAAATACCGAAACACAGAATTATGGCATTGTCCGTTACGGAGAGGTTTCGCTGTATTAGGTTAAAATATCTGCATCAATCCTTTAGGTTGCATGGAGAATTTTGTAACCTCTCGGTAGATGTTCCTAATATTTCTTTCACGTAGTAAATCGAAATTCTTAAGATGAAAACAAACTCGTGCGTGGCGCTTTTTGTGATTGGTAATTTGGATTTCCATCGAGTCCCATGATTGTCCACATCTCGGATGTTATCTGTTTTTGTCATCTGCCAACACGATCTTTGAATGACGTGACGTCAACGTATATTATTACGTCTTAATGTATCTTCGTCGCCTTAGCAATGATAGTTGTTGTGCGATTTTCGACCTTTTATCAACTTCGGAAGAAGAAGATTTGTTTCCATTGCAGCATTCGTTAGTGCAGTCCGGTAGACACGTGTCGGGACAAGACAGTGGACAGATGAGTGGCGATAGGGCATCTGGCTGGAGGTCACTTAATTCTTGTTCGGACGCTTTGGAAATGATATTTTCAGGTATTGAGTTAACCAAAGACTTATCAAGTTGTTGCTTTAACTCCTGCGTGAAAGAGCTCTGTTGATTTATTTGGGAAGGAAACGCTTGCGCTATTATTTGACGTTGCGGTTGCTGCAGTTGAATTGTCTGTTGCTGTGGTACAACGTTCTTTTGTATGGGTGGCGTTGTTCTTCCTTCACAGCACGAAGTTTCACAGGAAGGAGCACAAGCCGGAGAACAGGGTGGGCTGCATGCTAGAGGATTTAAGTGGATGGTGGACGATGGGACTCCGTATGGTTGGGCTTGTGGCGGGGCTGCCATAGTGTAGTAGGTTTGAGTGAATTGTTGTTTTTGTTTGGCTATGCAACAACTGGTCAAGCAGCTCGGTGCACACGCCTGAGAGCAAGACCCTCCACATTGTGTGAAAGTTTGACTGGAATAGACTGGCGGTTTCTGAACTGGCTGATATTGTACTACCATCTGTGCTGGTGGTGGTGGTGGTGGTGGTGGTGGTGGAGGCGGTGGTGGTGGTGGTGGGAGAGGTGGAGGAGGTGGCAGCATATACTGTGAAGCTTGTGGAGGAGCAGATTGCCCACTGCAACAGGATGGAGTGCAGAAAGGAAAACATGTTTCCGGGCAGCCAGGTGGACAGCTTGGTGGAAAAAATGACGTAAGATCGAGTGATGACTGAAACATGCCGCCTGGTCCTCCGGAACAACACAGCGGAGAGCATTCGGGAAAACATGTTGGAGAGCACATTGGGCTGCATGAACCAGGTAAAGCAACATTCACAGGCGGCCTTGGAACATTATGCGTTACTTGGTAATTTGGTATACAACAGCGGAAGTCACAACCATGCACGCACTGGTGGCCACAAATAGGATCGCAAATACCAGGCAACGCTGCTTGGGTCTTGGTAATGGGCTTTGGTCTTCGTTTTAACTTTCTTTTAGCTATAAGCAGAAAGAAAAGGAACGATCGAGCAGCATTGCATCAAATGATAAACATCCTCAAGCAAACAAACATGTTATTGGTCCCTTCTTACCTACGTAACTCGGTTTCGGCTTAATATGGTGCCTTGGAATGCCTATAAAAACGAAATGTACGCGTCGTATAGAGGTCATATCAAAACTGTGAAGATGATTGCTAAGGTTTTTAAGAAGAAACGATTTGTTAATTGAGTTTTCCAGCCGATACTATATATTGTTGGTCGTTATAGTAGCACTAAATACTAAAACTTACTAAACTTTTTCACTTCTTTTTGCAGCTCTTGTCGGAACATTTCTTGCTCGTCCTTATTCATTCCCGATATCAAGCTGTCGAAGTCGATGTCTGAACCCTTTTTCTTCTTGCATTGAATTTGTAATGTTATACACAGCAAGAGAAGTAGGGATACAATGAAATGCTTCATCACTACCATTGAGGAGCCGCTAAAACAAAATTTGTTTGAGGGAAAATTTCAAAACGAAAACAACACATTCGTGAAACGCCTCGAGCTGATTCCCAAATGCAACGAAAAGTTCCAAATATTTGTGCAAGATGTGCAAGATGAAATTTAGTTATCTTGTATTCTTTCCATCCACCCAGCCTTACGAAAACAATGTGAAAGAAGTACTTTTTTCAAGCGCTTCCAATATAAATTTTCTACGATCGAAACCTTTATTAATCATCTAATTTCTACATCTAATAAACGAAAAGTCGAAATTAAGGGTCACTTCCACAAAGTTCAAAAAAATTCAAAACTCACGTGAATTCTGGTCTTCTGTTATTATATCGGTGTTGACTTCCCTCGACTCGATATTAGCACAAACATTCTCGTTCGATGCATACTAAAACGCTGTTTACACGCTGCTATTGAGAATAATGTGGTCTCACATTGAGCATACTTTGAAACAATATCTGAAAGCTGCTTGCTACAACTAACACTGCGACGTTCGAATTTTGATTGGAATAAATAAAAATAGTTTCAACCATCTGTTTCTATAGAAACCAAAAACAAATTGTGCATGATTGGAACAGTTCGTGCATGCGCAGATTAAACAGATGAGCAATCAATGAAATAAAAGTCGTAAGACATCCAAAGAGAATCTTTCAAAATTTTCTTCGATTTCTAAACTACGCACTTTTTATGAAAACTCCTAGAACACGAAACCTCGCGTAATTAAAATTAGGGTTTTGGTCAACAAAATCGGAATTACATGCAATTTACTGTATTTAAAAAGACAGTGTGGTGTTATAAATACCAAGCTGAGCTACCACTTGTTATACCATACTTTTTAACAATCTGTTGCTACACTTTGTAACGCAGCAACATTTTTTTGAAACATTACGACAATGTTTCATTCAAACTTGGTGTAAATGTATAGGACTTTTATATAATTTTTTTACGAGGACTAAATTTGGTACTGAGGACGTCAAAGGTCACATTCGAAATGCATATTGAAACTTGGTATGCGGGGTAAAGTCAAAATTGTTCCCTGTGAGAGCAAATTTGGTACCGAGGCACGGTGGCCATCAATGTTGAGCAGTATAAACCCATAATCAACTAGCTAACTGTAATAATATCGAGCAGGGACACTTTTTTTTAAATAGTGTAAACTCGTGAGACATCTTAAGTAGTGTTTATTCTGATCACGAAAAGTGTGGAGTTTCCGTTCGTTTAAATTTAAATGAGACTCTCGTTGTTGTATGCTGCAATTACAATTTTTTTTAGTTTCAAAACTTGAATCTCAGGTTGTTCATAACTTATCTTTTTAACCAAATACGAGGCTCGTGTTCTTATGAAATCTGTTTTTAACAGAGGTTTGTAATCTCCCCTCTCCTTCGTACGAAGGACATACGAGATTGCCCGTTTGTTACCAACCTCGATTCCAGGGTAGCGTCTCCCCCCTACATTCATATTTAAGAGTTCAAATCCCTTTTTTCTAATTCAAATGTTTTTTTGTTGTTCAGATGAATGATCTGTTTCCCTCAAATATAGATGACATTCCGACTTCACAGTGGGGATTTTAAGATGTCGATGCCAGCGCTTTCTTGCTGCCTACTTAAACGTTCGATATGAATATAGGAGAGAGACAGAAGCTCTGAGATGGAGGTTGCGATTATTACTTCTGAATTAACTGAAATACATTATCCAAGTGGACAAACTCTTCGAAATATATATGAGGAGAAGTGTTTTCTGTAGGAATTTTGCTCAAACTGGATATCCTGGTTTCTTAAGCCCACTTAACCAACAAGCCACTACTGCTTAAAACACCGACCTGAATTTTAGGCAATACTACGAGCCTAGTTACTGTTGCAATATGATACATACACGCTTCTGTTCTTACAAAGCACCACTTTTTAAAGCACCAGAGACTCGAATTCATTGTGCACTATCTAAAGCCCCACAAAGGAGAGAATCATAGTAAAGAGTAAAAAGTTCTCCCCTATCTCTGACACTTTCTTCTGTTCAACGTTAATATGTACGAAGCCTTAACGTAATAACTACGATCCATGTAGATGCTTATTTTCGAACACTTGTTTGGAACACCAATTAAGCACTTAGATAGGCTCAAAATAGAAAAGACAAGTTACGCCACCAATTATTATTGGTGCTTATTTAAAAATAAGCATGTATGTTTCCACTTCTAGCTTTTTTTGCTTGAAATTGGAATACTTTGTGACAGAGATTGTAAGAATTCAATGAGAAGACAATATCCACAATTTATTATCAGATATTTCCAAATAAACATATTTCCAATATTTCCATATTACAAAAAACTGTAGAATACTTTCCCATAAACGCACTCAAGAGGGGGATTGCTAACTAAATTACCACACATACATGAAAAGAAGAAGGTGACTTGGTTTGGAGAGAAATGAAACACGAGGTAACCACGGAATAGAGAAAACAAAACATTTCGTTTGGATACGAATATAAATTGCTCGTTAGGTTCAGTTTTTTTCACGTTGGACGCCAGCTTGAAAACATGTATTTCTTTTTCACGTTGTTAATAATGAAGGTGCTGAGACGATGTACATTGACCGTACCAACACAAAACAGTCATTTCATTAACCTAAAAACGGTCCAATAAGATAAGTGAACACAATCAAAACATTACAAATTTATAGAAGTTCGGTTGAAAGCAGCAAATTCTTTCAAACACAGTACGTCCCTCCAGTAATGTTGTTTTACAACCTAGTGACTTCTTTTCTTCAAAGATTCTCTGGTTCGACCATTCCTCCCCCCTTCCTCGAAGTGTCTTATAGGATGGAATTGTTTTGAAATCATTTAAAAGAATCCCTCAAAAGTTCAAGCACTGCATGTAAATAAAGCTCATGGTTTTGTATTCTGATAAAATCATGAATGAAACGGACAAGGTTTATAGACCTATCCCAAGTTCATGTTTTTATGTCGTACTTTGACTTGGTTGTCAGTAATGATCTCGTTTTCATGCATTACGTTGTTTCACAGTAATTATATTTTGTTATGCATTTGATTAACTACAAATCGTTGTGGGACAATTTTAAGTAATAAACAACACGGAAACGAGGTTTGTAATGATAACCAAGTCTCCAAAGTACAACATAAAAACACGTCAAAAGAGTTGACTTTCAAACAAAAAATGGTAGGACATTGGTTTATAAACGCATGAATGGTTTTCTCGTGTGTTAGCCGTTCTAGTGTATTGTCTACTAGATGATAGTTGAATGTTCCTACCTACTAAAACACTTTGTACAATACGATTCAAACTAGGTGTTCATGTATTCGATTTCTTATTGCTTTGCTGTACTGCTTTGGGGATTTTATCTTTAATCGCTTCTGTAGAGGAGACGGCGTGTCCTGGAAATCCGACTGTAGTAAATCCAGGATGTGTGACGGGGTGACCCAAATTTCCGGTTGAGTCTCCCATAGCTGTATGTGCTAAATCGATATTTCTTTTGCTTGCTGTTACATCCTTCGTGCTTTCTGGTGTCGGGATGTTTGCCTTGGCAGAATTCTTCGTGCTTTCTGCCGTCGGGATGTTTGCTTTGGCAGAAACCTTTTTATCATCTACTGCTTTTGGTATTTTTGATCTAGAAAAGGGTCCCGCTCCGGGTCCCGCTGGGCCAGGCGTAAAGCCTGCGACTCCACCCATTCCTCCGTAACCGTAACCTAAGCGGTAGTTATCGCCACTTGCGTACCCATAACCCACATGTATAGTTTGTTTTTTCGTTTTCTTCCTGTCTTCTGAAGGCTTTGGTATCTCACTTCTCTTTGTTTCTTTTTTCTCTTTGGATTTCTCGCCTTTTCCTTTCGACCCAGGCACTTTATTTTTGATCCACGGCCATCCCCAACCCCATAGGCCAGTGCCTACACCTGGGTAACCATGCCAATATGGCCATCCATATCCTCCGTGATAACCAATGGGAACACAGAAACGTTTTGATTTTACTTCAGAGCTTCCTATTACTGATTCAACCGTGTCGTGACAATGGTAGGGCTGCAAATGGCCACCACCACCACCACCTCCTCCGTGTCCTCCAAAACTGAATCCAACTTGTTGTCCCATTCCGTGATGACTGGAGCCATGCATCAAGTGCCCGCCCCCATGGCCTCCACCATGACCTCCACCATGACCACCGCCATGTCCTCCACCGCCATGTCCTCCACGACCCCATCCATGGTGTCCGTGACCACCCCACCAATCGCCCCACCATGGATATGCAGACCACGGTCCGTACCCAACATAGGGATATACAACACCTTGCTTTGCTTTGCCACTTGATGCAACATCAGGTTCAACTAACGGGATATCTGCACGTGCGATACAGTTTGTTACTGGGAAACGATGCACGGATGAGTCGCAGTCTATCAATACGTGATGTGGGTAATGGGTTCCATGATGGTTGCCATAACCACCTCGATGGTGACCAGCATTTGTACATAAGCATCTGCTACCTCCATACGGAAGTGGTTGGCAATCATGACAGACACGATAGTTGATTACATTGTGCAATGGTTGAAAGGCGTACGGATTGTAAGGAGTGGGATAGGCAAGTGCGACCGGACCGTGAGGTAAGCAATTTCTTCCATGACAGCCACCGTGATGACCTTGATGATGGTTTTCGTGTTCCATATGTTGCAAGTGTTCGAAGTTGTGATGGTTGTGATCCCAATCGCCCCAGTCATCGCCCCAGCGGTCATATCCAAACGCCCATGGTCCTTGTATGTCGTGATCGTGTTCATTGTATCCAGATCCGTGGTCATGAAAATGATAGCCACCGTGATGCCCTGCGTGTACATTACACTCACAACGTTTCGTGACTTCCGGATCTGCGGAATGACAACAATTTGGTACGTGACTTTTACCGTGCCCGTGGCCGTGAAGACCATGGTTATGGTACTGCCATCCACCGCCTTCATGATGAGCATGGGGCGGACCCCAATGATCATGACCCCAACCGCCCCAGTGATCACCAACCATCCACCATTTTTTGGTTCCTGGCGATTTCTCTTTTGTATGTTCTTTGTTTGCAGACTCATCAGTAACATGCGGTACTGTGTCCTTGTATCCTCCGCCATAACCGCCGCCACCGCCTTCGTGTCCACCACCATGATGTCCGTGATGATGTCCGTGCTCGTGACCATGTTCGTGCTCACCATGGTGACCACCTTCTTCGTGTCCGTGATGTTCGCCTTCATGTCCACCATGCTCTCCCCATTCCTCGTAAAACTCGTACCCATGATCATGATGGTGATGATCGTGCTCGTGATGATCATGCTCATGATGGCCATGTTCTCCTTCATGTCCGCCTTCATCCCCTCCATGATGACCGCCTTCACCGCCCCAACCCCCCATGCCACCACCATGGCGTTTAGCTGCTTTCATTTCGTTATTGTCGGGTTCTTCAATAGATTTTTCCCCGTCATTTTCGTTATCCTTTGTGTCAGGCACATCTTCATTTTTTTCTAAGCCTTCGTTATCTTTCTTTGGAGCTTCCTAAGATTTACGAGAATCACACATTACATTTGATTGTTTTTTTGGATGTGAAGTTTGCACGATTGGGTCGCCTTACTCTTTTGCGCGTATTTCATTAATTAATTCACGATTTCGAACAGGAGGTAAATGTACTTCTGACGTCATCTAGTTGATCTTGCTGTCGTCATCATAAAGTTGAAGGAAAGGTTAAGTCAAGAGCGGACAATGTGTTTGTGGGTGCGAAAGGAAAATAGTTTTTCAAAACATCTAAGACTGCGTGTTCTTATTTAAAATACCTATTTACACAAAATAACAAATTAATAAATTTTAACGTAATAAATTTGTAAACTTTTCATAATATTAAAAATATCTAAGCTGTTGAACGTATTTCTTTGCTAAACGTTATAGAAAAAGAATATGACTTTTTCCAACTGAGGAATGGTATAAGATCCTAGTCTTCGAAGGGAATAAAGTTTATCGGAAGAAAGGCTTCCCTAACACTAATAAAGGTGTGTATTTTCAATAGACCTTCCCGAATTTCTGTTTAAACCATATTATGTCCGTTATTTGTTTTTCTTGCACTGATTTCCAGCTTTAGTACTTAGTCGTGGTCACTTGTTATTGCTATACCCCAGTGACATAGTTAAAAGCAATTATGATATTGAAAACGCGGTGAAACTTATCTGCTAGGCCATAACACAGAGTTTCAACGGAAACCCTGGGAAGGTCTATTCGTTCATAGGAAAAGGTGTAAAGGCGTAAGGCGTAAAGAAACGGACTACTTGATGATATGAAGTTTCTAGAAACAAATCAATATCATACATACCTACACCACTAAATAACAAAACTGTTCAAAAAAGCCCTATCGTCTGTACAATATGCATTCATTTTTTCAACTGCTATACGTAGGGTTCTTTTGATTTGCATAGTAATCGGCAGGCCTTTTTGAATGTGTTTGAATATGTGCATTTGAATATATACGAAGTATTTTTGTCCTCAGCGTATTGCTTACGTGTGAGGATTATAAATGAAACTTTGGTAAGGAATGACGAAAGGAAGTCCCTTTTGACACTCTCTTACACAGTTTTCTATTTACATCACGTAGCCAATACCACTTCTAATCGCGTTTTGTATGAGTTTTTCAATCAGATGCTTACAAACGGACATTCCATGATGCCCTCTACCGTGGCCTCCATGTCCTCCACTGTGGCCTTCATGTCCTCCACCGTGGCCGTACTCTTGTCCCTCGTTGTTTTCACCGTGACCTTCACCGAATATATGATGTCCATGGTCGACACTAGAATGATATCCATGGCCATGTTCCGGAAGGCAAACATTGGCTTGACCTTGATGACCGACGAAATCTCCATAAGTGCCCCACGGCCATCCACCCCAGCCATACCACCCACCAAGAGGGAAGTGCATTTCTCCATTAAATCCATTACAACCATGCTTTCCTTCTCCGACGCCAAATCCACCTTCGTAGCTGTTCCCTGAAGTGGAAGTTATTCCACAACCACCCTGTCCCTCACCATGTTCCTCTGGTCCACCTCCAATTCCGTGATGGCCACCTCCATGTTCACCGCCATGTTCACCGCCATAGCCACCAGACCCGCCATGACCACCATAACCGCTATGTTCACCGCCAAAACCACCGCCACCACCATGTCCTCCATCGCCACCGTGCCCACCATAGCCACCGCTATGTCCACCTTCATGGCCGCATCCGCATCTTTTTTTGACTTTATTGATACACTTGCAGTGTAATGCATGTCGTTCGTCGAGTGAATTTGGTGTGAATGATGCTATTCCCATAAATGGTTGTGTGCGTGGTGTGTGTGTATGTTTAAAGTTCTTTTCCCAGTCGCTATGCCATTCGGAGGGATTCACGTAGATAAAATCCACAACATTTGACTTACCTTCATTAGGTGGATAAGCTATATTACTGTTCTCTAAGTTAGGTGCTGTAATGCAGCTTTTGCCATAGCAACCTCCACCTGCTCCTCCTAAGGATCCATGCGCTCCACCAAAATCGTATGGTCTTTGTAATGTTAAATGGCCGATCCCAGTAACTGGTCCACCATCGTAACCATCATAAGCTCCAAGGTGATGGCCACCGGCGTCACCGGTGGCTCCGTGATTGCCTCCGTACGCGTGGTGTCCGTGTGGACCATATACTTTCACCGGGCGACCAAAGTCAAGTCCGAGGTTACCAGCAGCGTGACTTGCGTAGTCGGTATCTAATCCTTCTGCGGCATGACTTGCATGATCCACTCCTCCAAGATGTCCACCGTTGCCATATACGTGTCCACCGTTCAGTCCACCGTTCAGTCCACCGCTCACTCCACCGTTCAGTCCACCAACATGGCCGACCACATTGTCTCCATATGCACCGTCTCCATGACCGAGTCCTCCACCAAGACCACCTCCAAAACCGCCATATTCATTAATTTGACCTTGTTCCAAACCGTATCCAAGACCACCATGACCTAACGCTCCATGCTGTGCAATGCCACCTTGACCATAGCCTAAACCATGCGCTCCATGGCTGCCATATTGGCCTCTAAGGCCTCCAAATTGACCTCCATGGCCTCCGTATTGACCTCTATGGCCTCCGTATTGACCACCATATCCTCCAATTATTTGCTCGTTTGGAGTTCCCCAATGTCCCCATCCCTTGCCACCGTGTCCTCCTACAGACCACCATCTTTTATAGGCTTTTGGAGAACGTACATCGGCGTGTGTCTCCACTGGCCTCGTTGCTCGTATTTCCCCAATGTCACCCCACATGATTTTTGGAGCAAACGAAACTTCTTTTGGCTCGATGCGCGACTTTCCCCATCCATAACCGGTATCACCGTGTCCATGCATGTGATGACCATGTTCCCCTTCATGTCCGCCATGCCCTCCGTGATGTCCGCCCTCATGTTTTCCCCATTCATGGCGAAAACCGTGATGATGTCCATGATTGCCGTGGTCATGATAATGATCATGATGGCCATGGTTACCACCATGATGTCCGCCACCACCACCATAGCCAGAGCCGCCGTATCCACCTCCACCTCCATGATGGCCACCTTCGTGATCACCATGGTGTCCACCCTCGTGTCCACCATGCTCTCCCCACTCCTCATAAATTTCATAGCCATGATCATGATGATCATGTCCGTGGTTATGGTGTCCGTGCTCATGATGTCCATGATCGCCGTGATGTCCACCACCATAACCGCCATAACCACCATAAGACCTTCGGAAACCGACGGAATCCATTGACTGTAACAAAAAATAAAATCTCTTCTGAAAATCTTGCTTGATACAAGAACTCGACTGGCTAAGTTACCAGTGCCGACTTTTTTTGGAATGGAAATTGTATATATATATTTATATATATATATATAATTATATATATATAAAAAAAAACGTGATGTGTCAAAAATGATCAAAATGTATAGGTTGGTAGATCAGCATTTCACTTTGAATGTTTAGTGTTTGTGAACTGTTGAACTAAACTAATCAATAAATAAGGCAATATTTGGCGCTGGTAACTAGCTTCATCGGGCCCCATCATTTACATAAAAATAAAAGGAGAATGACACGTCTAGTTATTGTTTCTATCGCCTGTTTACCTTCATGACTGTTATCAAAGAAGAACTTACATTCTTGCAAAAACAGTAAAGTGTTGAAATAAATAAATTTCAATGTCTTACCTTCACCGAAAATTCTAACATGTGTGATTGTATCGTCCTTTTGCACATTATTGCAAAATATTTTTGTTTTCATTTCTACATAATTGCTATAACTCAGGGTGTTGTGTAAGCTTGTGTGCGTACGTAATATCCACTACTGTTCTGTTCGAAATAGTCGGCACTGGTGCACTTAGCGCGCGAGAGTAAGGCGACATTTACAACGCATAGAGAAAATGAATTATTAGCACAAATATGATACACAAACGGAAGTAAATCTTCTTATACAAATAGGTATTTCTGGATAAAACTTTTGCATTATTTCAAATTTTCAAGACGCTTCTCACTTACGTTTTTCGATGGCACTTTATCCTTTTTCGCTCCTGTCTCTGTAACATCATCAGCGTCGTCTTCTGCAACAAGTGCAGGGGATTCTACCTCGGAAACTTGCTCAGTTGTTGAGTCAGTTTCCGAACTGATTTCTGTTTTTTTCTCGGCCTTCTGTTCATTTTCATCATCGTCATCATCGTCGTCTGGTTCGACCAAGCTGTCCTTTTTATCTGAATGCAAAAAAGAAAGGTAAAGAATTTCTATGAGACTAAAACAAAACACATTTTCTATGTCATCTGCAAATGCTTTTTTGATAACAAATTCGGTACTTACGTATCATCTCGCATAGCCTCTCGCGTTTCACAAACATTCGACAAAAACGTGTCAAGATATATACCCTTAATTTTTAACTTGAACGGTCTAAAGCGAGATTTCCACTTCAAAAAATAATACGCGCATCAGCACGTACCGTATCATTGAGCATGCGGATTGACTGTAATTTGGAAATACGCGTATCAATAATTAGATTCAACTTTTTTTTGCAATACGCGTATCACTGAAAAAATTAACCAACCAAATTACTAAAATTTTGCAACGACTGCAGTTTTGCATGAATATTCGGTAAAAAAAATACGAGCACAATTTTTGAATGGATATTAATACGCGCTGATACGTATATCAAAAAAGTGAAGTGGAAATCCCGCGTAACTCTAATTTGTCATGCACTCCTTTCGATCACGTGATAGTAAAATAAATCCTCACTAATTTGTCATGTGATCTAAGTAAGTACGCCCTAAAAATATCCTATTCAAAAAGAATAAAAGGAAGAATGAGGAAGAAGTTGTTATAATGGGTTTCAAGACCAATAGAATTTTCAAATGGCTATGTTTAAACAAACCTGCGTTGGTTTCTTCAGAGACAGTCGGCGAGTTAGCGTCGTCAGCAACTACAGGCGTCTCTCCACCCTTAACGTCATTGACGGGTTTCGAATCACATAATAGCAACGAACAAAAAAACAGTGCCAACACGAGCACTAACGATTGTCGTACCATCCTTTAAATACCACTATTACCCTCCCAGGGTTGTTTAAATTCAATTGATGATCCAATCTACGAAAATATCTCTATGCCGTTAAAAAAGATTTTCTTGTTCTCAGTGAACACAATTTGTGGAAGAGATAGAGGCAAAAGATGTGAGAACCACTGTTATGAATAATTTATGAGACAAGATTAAATGATGGCCAATGAAATGCATCAACCGTTGAAAATAAAGTATGCTCAATGATTGGTAATTTTGGTGGATTCGGCTGAAAAACTATACGCAAGGCAACCTACCCTTAATTTTTCGCATCATTAAATAGCGACCATTTTCTGCACATGGCCACTGATTTTGGGTAGAGAAGTTATAAACTTGTTTTCGACATCGTTTCATTTACAACAAATTCAATATCTCGAGATTGAAATTATGCTGTCAACAAATTTGGATATCACTTAACAATAATTATGTTACAATAACGCTATTTTAACCTTCTCTTTGTTTCTCTAAAGTTTGATAACTTTTTTTAAAGATATTCTTTGACTTTAGAGCCAAAAAGAGCAGCCACGCACTCAGGTGCTATGCCATACTTTGGAATAATATACAATTCAATATTTCATCTCCAGAAGTAGGCTTGCTTGTATTGCTTGCTTGGGTAAGGGTCTGCCTCGTTCTTTCAAACACTTTTACAAAGAGTTCTGACCAGAGATGTTAGTTACATCAAGAAATGATACATAACAGGCCTTGTGTTTTTTTGTTTTTTTTTGTTTTTGTTTTTTTCCCGCTGAGAAATACATTTATTTCGAAATACGTCATGGTTACAAATTTTCAAATTATACGCATATTCTATATTATTAAGATGTTTTTTTAATTTGTTAACATTTCGATATTTTTTGATCCAGGACAATATTTATGTGAACATCTTTTAGTCCACAGAAGCAGAGTATGCTAGCATGTAGAAATGAAAAGCATAACTTCGTTCGAATTTAGCTTGATCCTATCGATTTGCGTATTTTTCTTTTATAGGCTATCATGTCTGAAAGTCGGTTGTCAGTTAAAACGTCTTGCAACTCATTCCACAATATCACGAAAACACCAATGGTGTAAATGTTCCATGACCGATTTTGATTATTCGTTCGTTGTAATTACGTTTCTTTTCGTTCTCTTTCCCGACGTTCCTGTTGGATGGATTGGTTTAGGTCGAATCCCCTTACGTCGAAAAATTCTTGTTGTCCCTTTATCCTAAATCCACGGGCAAGAATGTCGGTTCTGGTTTCGTCTCCGGTCCTCGCTGATTTGCCACACTTTGTAATAACATAGCTGTCATAATTGCAACTTTTTTATCCAGCTCAGAATTTGAGCCCGAAAATGCACTTAACAGGCACACAGTTTGCTTGCAAAAACAATGTTTAATAATTTTCAATTTAGTTATGATTTATAAGCTTATATGTGATGAATTGACTGAAAATATTTGACCTTACCCATAATCAGCATGAAGTCAGCAATAGGGTTAAAGGATCTGTCGTATTGCAAGATATTATAAACCTGTTATAAAAAAACAACAAATGTATTAAAAAAATTTTCCAAAGATGTTTTTATTGCCTGACGATATACTTGACGTACGAAAAGTTTAGCAAAATATAAAAATTTTTTTAATACATTTGTTGTTGTTTTTTACATATGAAATAAACATGGCTGCACTTTTTAACATAAACCTGTTAGTTACTGTTTGTATCGAAATTCCCAAAACCCCAAAAGACAGGGATTTCCCATCCTCACTATCAATTCAAGTTGTTTAATTGCTTTCCCTTCAAATCTACTACCACAAGAAATTCTCTCAATACACGCCAGGCTCGTTGGTGATTATTGGCCATATTGTGAGCCTACTACATAAGCATTGTTTATTTGATATAGCAAAGAAAACAGAAATGGCTATATAGGATACTTCCAAAACCATTATCTATTTATTGACTAAACTTTTACTTCGGAGAAAATGACTACCTGTCTCTTTGTAAGGCAGAAAAAGCATTAAGAAGGGACAGCAAAAACGTTTTTTCTTAGATATCATTTTGAGCTAAGAGAGGTGTTTAGGTGACGCGCGTACGTACATTAAAACTTATGATAATTATTTCGGATTGATCATACGCAATATCCGAAAAAAATTTAAACTTTTACGAATTGTGTTTAAACATACCAGCTTAATAGTTTTCCAGCCTGAGGTCAAATTTCGATGGAAACGCTGAATTTGAACTGGAAATAGTATGTGAAAAACGCGGATTGAACAAGAAGAAGAAGAAGGACCCTGAAGCTTTTAGTATTTGCTTGCCATATAAACCAATAAAAATAGACCGCCGTTAACTCGCTATAGTCTACACATTTGGTCGATTTAACTATGGCTTGTTGCAGGATCTGATAACACATTTACCCAAACGTTATTTGTGTTACTGACTTTGATGTTGTTTTTGATTGACCGCAAAGAAAATCATAAATTAGACCAACCATTGGTCGAACTTCTGTTTTGTGGGACAATTTTGTAAATGATAATATAATACGTAAACATACTGATTACGTCGTTTTTACTCATTGAGTATACTTAAAATAGAAAAATAAGTGCAAACACGTAAGGAAACTGTTTAAAATTGACTTGCTCCGAATTTTTGAAGTTCGTAAAACTTGCCTTTTTGATATACGGCCAACAGCTGTATATAGTTCTTTAGTTCAAGGGGTTGGAAACGAATTGGGTCGCAAACTAGACACACTTTGTTGTGTAGTATGTTGTGATTTGGAATTTCCGTCTAAAAGTCATGATTACCAATCTCCAAGCATGATTTGGTCGTGTACTTTGCTCATGTTTGAGTTGATAGAATATCCAGATCTTTACAACATAATGCAGCAGAATGCCGGTATTAACATGTACACCACACAATGTCACTGATTACTACCAGCTCTTCCGATGTAAGTTTTAATTTAATCGGCAAAACAGGAGGAAGTGTCAACATTTCATATCACACACACCAGTAGAGTAGTAGTTTTGAAGTTTATACACAGCGCCAGGACACAAGAAAAGTTGCTATTTGCTGAAAAAAAAATCAGATTTCACATTCTTCCACACACACACATAATCATTTTAAAGACCTGTCAACCCTCATATATATATTTTGTCATATATATATGTATATATATATATATCATTCCAAAACATTTTTTTCCATAGAGATGGATCATCTGCTCTTCTTGTGGACATGTTCACTGTTTTGATATATAATATGATGTCTCCACAAGACATTATATCTGTCACAAATGCTTATTATGTTACCATGTGAAAGTAATTATCAAGGCCAATTTGTTCTGTATGCTTACCTGTCCTTAAATCTTAAATCACTGTAGCTAGCTAGGTATAGTCAGGCAGTTGACTTGTTTACTCTTACTTTTCTTTTAAGAACAACAAAAACATTTGGATGGTATACTATACACCGAGCACAACGACACTTTGATCTTAAAAGCACTAACACAAGCTTGTGCCAATAATAGCAATGAGGCCATTAGTTTGTAAAAGGCTTTTTCCTAAACAACCGACTGACCCACCGACCACCCGACCACCAGAAAAAACAACCAACCTACCATTAAAGGTCAATTTTTTTTTTAAATAAAGGCATGTGCCATGACTAATTGGGCTTCATGAAACAAAGAAATAAATTTCATTTTAATCCGTTAAATGCAACATTATTCGAGACCATCAATTTTGTCAAGATAGTTGTATAAGATATGCAAATGTAAGGGAATCCTGCATGACCAAATAACAACGTACAAAATGACCGTTTTTTTATTCAAATTTATTAGTAAATAACAAAATATATAGTTTTGTTCGATGGCTCTAAGGAAGAGAGACCTTACAAGCTATTCCGAACGAAGTTACATTAGAACATTGGCTCAAAAACATGCGTGCTATGTTTCATTTAATCTTTTGCTTCGCACCTTGAATGTTTTGCAATACATGTGTTATCTTCCACCCCATGGTTTTCTCTTTGATTTCTTCAGTTAGTCACGCAAAGAGAAGCGATGGAGGGTGCTTCATTGAAAATAATGTTAAATAAAGATTTGTAATCTTTTGACTTTAGAACTACAAGTTTAACGAGAAAATACTATTGAAATTTGAAAGTTTTAGTTTTCCTAACAAGATTATGAACACTTTGTATAATTAAGTCACATTTGTTGTCCAAAAATTACCCATCAGTAGATGCTCTCTGACCAACAACTCAGTTTCTGTTGTTGATAGACAAAGAAATATAAGAAATGTCTTGATGGTGTTTTTTTTAGCAAAGAGAACAGTGTTTCTATGTTATTCGTTTTTAACTTTACAAAATTTGATATTTTTTTTAAAAAATACAGAAAAAGCAATCGACTAAGTATCTTTGCGCACTTTTAATTACTATAAATTGAAAAAAAAAAGACCGCATCGCGCCTTTAATGGTTGGTGGTCGGTTGTTTTGGAAAATGCTGTTTGTAAAATAAAGAATTCAAAGGAGAATCTCCAAGGGGTCTTTAGTGTAGCAAAGATTTGATGGTGCAAATGTGGCATATAGCTATATAGAAAATGTAAATAACAGATCTATCTATTCAAGTCATAGGAAAATAGATTCTGGAAGAGAGGAGGTGTTCTTGCACTTTTCCTCAAATGTGTGATGTCATCCCAACCTGAAGAATATTTTATTTATTTATTTATTTCATTACCTCTTTTCTGGATGAAATTCAATTTCCTATTTATATGTGTTATTAAAAGCTTCTGTAAAAATAATGCTGACTCAGCAAATTTTATTTTTGGTGAAGATATGACTTGTTTTGTCCTAAAATTTGCCTAAATGAATTTTGTTGAAATTTCAAAAAGTTGATCCATGCCCATATCAGGCACGTTTTATTATATAATATACACTGTCACTTGCATTGGAGTTGTTATCAAAGTACACCATATTGAAATTGATTTCTTCATCATCTAATTCCTCAACCGGCTCTATCAAAATTCACGTCTCTTTCACATCGTGCTCTTTTCTTGCCTGGACGGATTTCTGGCATTCTATGGCTAACGATATTTCTTATTTGAACAATTTTCCTGCGTCAATCTTCATGTACCATTCACTTACTGGCCCTTCTGCAATAGAGATGACTTGATCAATGATAACATTTCTGAATTGACGTTTCCGTCCTTGCTTTAACTTACCATCAGGTGTCGATATGCTTAAAGGAAAAGTTGTCAATGGATAAGGAAGTGATTCAGACAAATCCACATCGTTTCCCAGGATTGTACTAAATGTCTGCTTTTCTTGTTTCAAAACTGTTACGTTTTCGTTCAGCCATTTTACTTTCTTCAAGCCAGCATTCAAGTTGTAATTTCATCACCCAATTCCGTACATCTGATCATGTCATGTACGATTTCAGCTCCAACTTCTCTTGTTAAAGCTCTAACTTTCCCCACAAAAAGGATCCATTCCATACTCTATTATCTTCTGGACATATGCTTGAACATGCTTAGAATGGGTTTCCTTCACACCTGAGGTGGCTTCCTTATGAACGGAGCATGTAGATAAATTGATTTTTTTCATTAAAATGTTTTTTCGAGCTTTGCTTGAATGTGTGTTGTCATCACACAGTAGTTTACCACTTCTGCATTAGTGCTGTGCTGTATGGGTTTGACTTTGTTTCTCAGTCTGCCCATTAAACACTTTCGTTACTAAATCTCCATGGATCGATGAAAAATCAGACCCAGATGGCATTGGACCCATTCCTCGCCTATGCAAATCCACAATTACTGGGTGCTGCTCATGTTCTAATGAGGACAGGTACAAATGTTGATAACATAAGAAGCGAGCGTAAGAAAATCTCTCATAAAGATATGGTCTATATCTAATTCATTCATAGTATCTATGCAATCATCCAGAAACGTTTTACATACATTGTACTCACAGGAATGCGGGATTGTTAACAAATACTCAGTGATAGATTTTTGAAAGATGCTCTGATCTATCAACTTGTTAAATGGCTGGGATGTTGGCATTAGTCATTATAGTTTCGAGAATGGTGGCAAACCTCTCATTGATCATCAGCAGGTTTTATATTGCATAAACATTTGAAATCCAAGTTATTTTACCTGGATAAAATGTTGTACACTAAGTTTGGAGGCACCTTGGGTCGAAGAAGGACCAATTTAAAAATGAATCTCACATTAATTGGAATAACATTTACGAGATTTGAGAAGCTTTCTTATTTGTTACATCTCTCAATTGCGTTATCACATTTTTTCAACATCAAAATAACTATAGGCAAAAATTAGAATATTATGTCAAATAATTTATGTGTAATATGTAAATACTTATATTAATACTTTTTTATCAGTCGGTGAAACTTCTCACATTAATTTGCTTATATTTCGAACTCTTTTACTATAATGGTTACAATTCTTGCAAAGTCATTTAATTTTAATCTAATTACTTATAATTTTCTTTTATTTATTTATTTTTGTTTGTATTACTATTTCTATTTTATTGCTGAAATTGTAATCCTGTAAAAATATACAATAAATAAATAAATACGGTGATTTCAGTGGTCTATTAGTTAGTTTCAAATCCGAAAAAAATAGATCATTCATTGTTCTAGCTCTGTTTCATGTCTGCAGACTTCTTTACATCTGTCACAGTGACTGTTTTGAAAAGCATGTTTATCAAGATTTGTACATCTTTTGACTTGTGCTATGACCTTTTCATAATGTTAGAGCAGCAAAAGCCTCGTTTTCAAAATGAAAAACGTTTGTTTTATATACAAAAAGATTTGTTACCTCCTGGAAAAATATTTTACGATGTTCTTGTGCCATGCAGTAATTTATTACATTGATAACGAGGTTTTGGTTGCTCTAGCATGGTGGCCACCGGTTCTGGAATTCTTTGAATTCCTAGAATTGTTCTGGAATTTTTTTTGTACTGGAAATGTTCTGGAATTCAGATTTTTTTACAACATTTCTGGCCAACTGGCCAACCAAAGATGTAAAATTATTAAAAACTTGTATGTATATGTTTGTTTGTTTTTAATTTATCTCATGTCCAACGTCTGACATCCACATGTTCTTTAAAAATGTAGAAACGTTCTGGAATTGTTCTGGAATTTCTTTTAAAATTCTGGTGGCCACCCTGTTTTATGAAAAGGTTTATAGTATGGTTTTGTAACTTAATTTAGCTAACTATCATCTATCATAAGAATGTTTGTTGAAATGAGTATGCTTCATAATCCTAGGTCGGGAAGACTCATTTGATTCAATCGTACTGACACTATATATTGCTCAATCCGCCATAGCATTCATCCTCGCAACGCTCACATATCTAGTTTTCAACAGGTATGTCAGGTGTGAAAGTAACATTTCGGTTTACCTGTGTAACGAAAGCTGCTCAAAAGCACCTACTCTTGTTTATGTTTTGTTTCTTTAGTGTGACTGTTCTGAATTATCGTGTTCATGTTAGTTCCCTATCAAACCACTTATGGATTCTTTATTTCCTTCTTGTCACTGTAAGGTAAGCTAGTTTACACTTCCAAATAAATTGGTACAGATCGTTACCGGACACCCAGGAGGTACCCAGAAGTCCTTAAAGCTGGGAACCGTTGTATGGGTTCCCATGATAAGGAGCGTGACTAGGGAAGAATTCTGGAAAGAAAATACTCAGATTTTGTAGTTTTTCCATTAGCATTTCTGTTATGGGAAACACATATTCAACAAAATATATTTTTTGCATACATATGTACGCTTCTTTTTCATGGGAACCTCCAGATCGGTACCTATCACAAACATTTGTTCGAAGCCTGATATGTTTTTTTTTTCAGTACACATAATTTTGACGCTAGTTCCACCTTATTAGGTCTGCTGTGATGTCTGTGCAGTACCATAATAATGCTATGGAGAAAGGTTATTTCCTGGGCAGCTGGGTTATTGGTGTTCTTGAAGTTTTGATGTTGTGCTTGGCTTTAAATTACCAGAGAAAATATCGTTCTTCAGGTAAGCCCTACTATTTAATTATTCAGGTTGGAGTATATTTTTGAAAGAACTCAGTGAATGTGGTTGTGTTATTTTCAACTACAGGTTAATTGTCGTCTGCAATAATAATCTTTCCACTTTAAGCTCACATCGGGCAGGAAATCGACGCTGCTGATAAATACCGTTTGCGATCCAATTTTTGTGGTGATATTAAGGTTTTATACAAAGTATGTGTATTCAAAATTGCCTATTTATTAAAATCTATAAGATCAGGACTTCAGTTCAGTATACTTTATTTTTTGACCTTTCTTCGCAGGTATTCGGTTCGTTGGGAATTCTTGCTATTTTGTTATGCTTAGCTGCTGTTCTTTGTATCTTGCTTTTTGCTTACGAGTAAGTCTGGCTTTTAATAGATTACTATAGTTGCTAAGATAATAGGATATGTTAATATTCTTCGAATGCAATGTATATAATATCCTAAATGGAGTATTCTTGATATGTTACAGAAAGCATTATTATTTCGTTTGGTTTTGGGTTTATGTTGGTCTCCTGGCGGCGTTGGAAATCACTGCTTTGGTCGTTAGTTGCCTGATTTCAATCAAATTCGCCATTGATGATCCAAAGTGTATAACAAAGGTTTTCCTAAAGCGAATATTTTTTGTCATTTTCACCGATCTTCCAATGCGTATTTTTCTACACTAGTTCAAATGTCACAGTTCAGAATAAACCGTCTATTTTTTTTCTTTTTTTTTCTTTAGATTTGTTTCGTATCATGTGTCCTACTATCCATGCTCGAGCAACTGCCAGTCTTCGTTTGGAAAAATTATGCCAATGTGGAATGTAAGTCGTTTTCACAACTACCACGGACCGCACTTTCACATAACCTTCCTTAATATTTTTAAGTCTTTTCCATGAAGGTTGGAATGGAGGATGGGGATTACTTGACATATTATTAATTTTGAAAATCGTATCGCTGCTAACAGTGCTTCTGGCAATATATCAAGAATACAAGCGGTTAAAATATGTGAGCGACTTGTTCGGCCTTTTCTGTTCGTTGTTATGTTTGTAAATGGCGATTATCTTTTAACGTCAAAATAAGGCAAACCAGAGAAAACTGTTCATAAATACGATCTCGGGAAATGACTATTCTGATTTGAAACGAGGCAAAGTTTATACAGAGCGGAGATGACGTAATTAATGAAACGGTCCATCAAGTTCTCTTCATTGTTTAACGTGCTCCTCTCGCGATTTCTCGTCTAGGTTTGTCAGTTCGCTTTGCTGAACGAGGTTCAAACATTTCCTGTTGAATAACACACGAAATGAAACCAACCCACACACGAGGAAAAACCTGCATAGTGTTTGTTCCTGCACAGAAACTTGGATCGAACGATGGCATTGAGATATGTGGTTAACTGTTCTGGATGAGAACGGTACTGTTCAAAGGGAAATTGGGGAATTTTTTTTGTACTAAAAATACCAAGGATAGTAGTAATTAAGACAAAAAAGTTCCAAGAAAAAAAATGATTTCTTTGCCCCACTTTCACTACTTTCGTGACTAATCAGAACTGTGTTGGGTTTTTTTTTCAGAATCTGAATGGTTCGTTTACTGTAACTGCTTTACGCGTAATTAACAGTTAGCGTCAGTTACGTCACAAATTCGAAACCATGGCAACTACAATAAAACTGTAAAAGCTCGTATCTTGCGCAAGGAAGGCAATCAGAAGTTAAAAAATACATTCTCATCATGATGGGACACAATTTTTATGTTTTTCTAAAAAAGGAAGATGTACAATTTTTTGACCTTAATTTCCCTTTAAGAATTTTAGAATTTGTACGGTAATATATTATGTTCTTAATTAAATTTATAATTAAATATATGTAAATTTATTAAAAAAAGAACTTCTTTTCCCTCTTCTTATTTTCCTGCCATTCTTTCGGTCAATTATTTGTATGTCCATAATTCATTGCTTTCTGAAGCTTTTAAACAAGATGTTAGCTGCTTAGTTGAATAAGAAAATAACCAGGAGTTTTGAGTCCGTGGGCTCCCATCCATGTCGGTTGGCTCTTCCGACTTGCAACTGGGAAGTTGACTGACCGCTAGAGATACGTTATAGCATTGCTCTATCTTGCGTGAAGGCCGTTGTACAGTCAGTCGATGGCTCCAAAACGGCTGTTTCCCCGATTTACTAATCCATGAACCTCCCCCGATTTGATATTTCTATATTTATAAGCGCATTAAGAGTTTGTTTACTCTTGGGTGGTGCATTAGGGTTAAATGACTGAAGAGAGTTTTACAGTATAGAAAAAAATGAAGGTTTACAAGCTTCTAAGAAGAAGCTTTCACATTAAAAGATATATTTAGCTTTGTTAAGAACATAAATATATCGTGACCTAAAACATAACTTAATGTTGAATATCTCTTTTGCTTTGATCGATCGCCCCACATTCATTGATTCACAACAGGCATCAGGAATACAAACTCGTCATTCGTAAGCCTTTGCGTCTTAACTGAAATAGTGCAAAATTAATGGTGCACGAAATCGGATACAAGTATCTGAGAATCGTTTACTATGTGTGATTAATGATTGCACGTGTCCATAACATT
The DNA here is from genome assembly GCA_039566895.2 of Turritopsis rubra. NCBI lineage: Eukaryota > Metazoa > Cnidaria > Hydrozoa > Anthoathecata > Oceaniidae > Turritopsis > Turritopsis rubra. The sequence goes on along the minus strand of CM077625.1, from coordinate 9,181,914 downwards.
TTTGTTATTATTGTGCATGTGCGATAGCTTCGTTCTTGGCTCCTTGCACACTTCCTGAACACTTTGATAACTTCATAAGGTAATCATCAGAGTAAAGTAGGTCACAATGCTGACGAAAATCTAAAACAGAGATAGATAAAAACCGAAATAGCTTTTTGACAACCTAGTTTCCAGCTTCACGTTAAAATCTCCATAAACTGTTCGGTAAAATTTCCCGCTTAAAACGATTGCACCCTTTATGTGAGAATAGTTTTAATTTGAATCCACATATGTCAGATTGACAAAAACAGATAGATGCCTTCGAAGGTAGATTGACACTGTGTGGTGGGCAAAATCTGTCCTCACTTACCGAAATAATAATGGATTTATAGAGTGGAATCATCTTCCAGATAGTGAGTACAACAGGATCAGAGGATAAGTGGAATATCAATAAGTCCAACTAAAATGCGAAAGAATTGATATAGTTCAACATCTGAAAATACGAAGAAAAATATATTGATGAACGAGAAGAGGTGGTTGAATAACTATTAACCATGAATCCTCCAAAGCATATGAGAAAAGTTAGACCCGAGTAACCTAGGTGATACCCGATACCCAATAGTTTGCAAGCGATAACCGGAATCAGGTTCCCACTATTGATACCGATAGCCGGACCCCACTTTTCTCATATGTCTGAATATTCCGTATTTTTTTTTCTTCTGTAAAAATGAACCTTTTCTCTGACACACCAGCGCTTACCTGTACTTTGGCATCGATATTAACATCACATATGTCAAGTCTTTGAACGTAGTTCAACATTTCTCGCCCCTGTCATTTAGAGAATCACAACAAAAGGAAGTAGGCTATAGTCAATGTTGAAATTACTGACAATTTCTCCTCACTAATAAAATAATGGTGAAAAGTGTTTGGAAGAACGAGACATAACCTGCTCCTTACCTCACTAACCCAGATAGTTTGAGCTATAAATTTAGATGAGGTAGGAGAAGTTTATCAGACGAACTATAAATCAGAAATTTCAACTACAAAAAGACAAATGATTACAAACTATTTGTTTTTTTGTTACTTTTGTGTTGACTTGCGATGTGAAATGCGAAAGCGACAACAGGCAGAAGATTGGCGACGTCAACCAAAATCCCAACAATAGTCGACCAAAAATCCCGTGCAACGAAATAGTGATCAGTCGTAATATCAAACAAACCAAAACAATGTCGAGTAAATATGAAATAAGCAAGATCCAACATAGTATGTCGTCAATTTCACTGCATAGCGATGTCAACATAATATACTTCTCACGAATCTCTTTAATGTGTGTTCGCAGACATAGTCCGACGTCGTCATTTTGTCGGTGTGTCAAGTATCGATAGAACTCGTCAAAGGTGTACGACACCGACTGCGTGAGGACACCACACAGTGCCACTGGCAGATAAAACGCCCCAAAGGAAAAGATATTTCGTACAAAACGTGCTGCTTTACCCAAGTAAGTTGAATAGAGTTTTCTTAACACAGGTAGTTGTGTTTGTTCTTCGTAAGACGGCGACAGATGCATAGCGAGGGTACATCCATTATACAGAACAAGCGTACATATAAAAATGTACAACCACATATTGACGCGTCTTTTAAATTTTTTCTCCGCTATTTTACAATCACAGAGTTTTATTTCAGACAAGAACTTTTGGTTTCTTTCCATGAAGGTGGAGAGCGAGTCAGAAGAACGGTTTGGACATAACCTGTAGCAGCCAATAGATTGTGTGACGCACTTGAAGTAATAAACAGACATGACAGCTGCGAGGTAGAATCCATAATCACTGTCGTTATAATACAACTCTAGCAAATAAAAGTTGAAAAAAAAGAAAACGCATAATTGACGTAGATCGCGTTTACGCCAAAAAATGAGAAACATGGCTTAAAAAGGCTATATATATATTTCAAGGAGTAAAAAAAACATCTCTTAAAATTACAGAACTAGTTCCTCTCTCGAATTTCTATTAGTTTTTCCTTATAAATCCTCTTTGGGTTTTTGCGTAGCCATTTTTGTTTTGTTTTCACTGTCCAAAACCCTAGCATGGAATGCAGAATAGTTAATTATGCCTATTATGGCACTCCATCGGATAGTCATTACCGTGAAAGAAAATGGCGGACATGTGAAAACGTCTTTCAAAGTCTGTAATGTTTTTAAAGGAGGCATTTCTTTAATCTATGAAAATCTTGCAAATAACAAATAATCAACTAATGGTGCAGAAATCCTTTTTGCGTGTAAGGGCATCTAGTTGTTTATTAACGCCAGAAAAAATAGAAGTAGCTTCATCCCTGTTGGTAGTTTTGGAATGTTTTTTTTCTTTATAGTCCTTTCCCTCCCCCCTGGTCTTTTAATGTTGTTTGCATTTGCTAGTGTTTTTAAACACAATGCAACATGAGCAAAAAATTGCAAATGGACGATAATTTACTCATTGGGGAAGAAGCAGAAACACTCACCGAACAGGCTTTCAACCAATGCAGACGATTGGAATAGAAAGATGAGAGAACAGAGAACGAACAATAATCGTCGATATAATTTCTTTTTTCCTGCATGCCTTTGAGGACATTCGTAGTATAAGCCGAATATTTTCAAGGACAAAATGATAGGATAGAGAGCTCTTTTAACCACTGGCTCACGAGTACTGTCTTGTTGTACGCTAGTAGAACGTATATTCTCATCTTTGACGTCATCCTTGCTTGGTGCAACGACTGTAATTTTTCGTATTCCTGTGATCCACATTTGCGCGAAAACGAACAAACTGTAAACCTCGAGCTAGAAATAATAAACACCACAACGAAATGTAACTCTTATCAAAATGTCTTGTTTTGATGAAGATGGACGGATTTGAGGTTGCTGATACTATTTTCCATTAAAAATGTATTTTATCTTATTGATTGAAAAGTTGAGTTTAAATATTAAGTTAATCCACATCTCGTTGAGAAGGAAGTCAAAACCGTTTATGCACGACCAAAATAAGATTCTGTTTTATTCATGTCGTTTCGTATAGTATCGTCTCTGTTTTATTTCCTCTATCTTACACTCGTGGTCAAACCGTATTTAAAGGACGATTAACTGATTTCAAGAAAGGTTTTCCAGTGTCGTGTGAACAATTTACGCGGCAAAACAATATTTCTAATCTTGCGAAATGTTTTCGAAAGTTTTAATCAAGATGGCGCCATCGGGAAAGTCAACAATTCATCAAAACGTAAAGCAAATTAGTGAATAAGATTATTTTACCGCAGTCTTTAAAATGGTTTATAGCAAAAATTGCATTTTTTTCAACTTCCATTGATGTGACTTAACAGGTTGTGGGAAAATATGATTAAAAAGAATGTTTTCGGCATCTCGTGAATTTATTATATTATAAATTATATATTATTCCCGTAGAACAACTGATACAGGATGCGACATTATAAACATGAATTCGGTAAAGGTGTATTATGAATAAAACGTGTGGAAACATGATAGGCTATTGTCTCGAACAATTTTCTAGGTTACAAAATCATTTATTATTTGTAGGAAAATCTGGTGATCTTATTTCGCTCTAGATTGGACCGTTCGTCGATGCATCACTTTTTTTCAATGGTTTACAAATACGATTACGACTATTTTCGGTTACGCGTTCGGAATCTATGTTGTTGAAAAATGGGAGAGCTTGTTCGAACCAATTCTTTTTTCTTTCTCCTGTTATCTTTTTAATTATATCTGTATTTTGTATTTTCTTTTTAGTTAAGTTCATATTACTTTCCATTATTTTTTGTTTTATGTTTTCTGCATTATCTCAGTCAGATGAGCTGTGATGAAGAACGATACGGAACAGACTGACACGAGAAATTCATATGTTTGTCGATTGTAGTTACAGTTTTTTCTTCAAATTTCCTGCTGAATTGGAAAACAAATATTTGCTAATAAAAATAACTCAATCAGGTAATGGCCAGCGAAGAAAAAGAAATGAGAATTTAATGAAATTTATTAAAAGTCTTTCACTTTGTTGCTTGGGGTTCAATGATTCATATTATTCATGATCATATGGGGTTTTTTTGTTATTTTTTTTAACGTATTAATTTTCTTCACAGTTATATCTCTGACGAAATCGTCTATGGCGTCACGGAGAGGTATAACTGTGTATGTAACCTCTTTGTGGTGTCCATTGTTTATGGTCTTGTTAATTTATCATATTTGATAAAAAAAACTTAAAAAGTCATATTTTAGTCTCAAAATATGCCTAAATAACTGAATTAAGGAGGAACATGCCCCCTAAATATGATATGATTAAAACAATATGGCAAAATATGTTGATGTTTTCATCATCTCGTGAATAATTAATGATACCAAAACTATGAAATATGTGTCAAAAAGGCGTACTTGGCCTTGAAGAGAGGCTTTGTTTGAAGGGCTTTGTTTTGGAAATAAATGGAGCAGAAGACACCGTGAAATGATTGAAATTTCCACAAAAATCCATGTTAAGAAAATTATGACAAAATTTCAGATTTCTTAAAATTGGTCAATTTGGGATAGATTTGACGATCCACTGTGCGGCTGGATAACCGAACCAAAAGAAATCTCTCCGCTCATTTTGTGGACGCGAGTGGTAATGACATTTCTGCAAAATGGCAACTCAATTACATCGATATCCAACTTTTTAGTAAAGCTAGTTTGAAAATAATTACCGAATGTTTTTCGGGGCTTGTGGCACGTCCACACCTTTTAAAACAAAAATTCCGATTCGGTGAAACGTATTTCATCTAAAGGCGTCCCCTCCTACGCCATCTCGCCAAGATGCAATAAAAATCACGTTGAGAACAACTTGTAGTTTCTTTCAAACATAGAATCTCACCTCTCATTTGTTTTTACATTTTCGGAGTGTGTTCCCACTTAAAATGCTGTTTTGTTTTTTTTCTTTTAAGAATTTTTGATGATTCAACATTTCACAGTGTTTATCTTGTTGAGATTCATGTCACGTGATGAACATTAGGGAGATGATTTGATAATCAAATTCATTTCCAAATTAGGCATTTCTACCATGCATAATGTCCTGTTTTGACAGTATTGCCGAATATTTTTAATAACTGTAAAAGTAAAATGGGTCCACTACTTGAAATTCTTCGATGATATAATTTTTGAGTTTAAGGGAAAGAAACAGTAACAACAACAATAAAGTCAAGCCACCATTTGAATTTGAAAAACTATTGAAACTATTCAACTTTTCATTTACTAAAAAAAATTAAAGACTAAAACCCAAAATATTTATTTTCGTATTCACAATGTCATAAAATCTTTTATATATTAACAATTTTCTTTTACCAATTATATTAGTTGTTTTGTTGGGTTTTTTTCGTTTTTCAAATATAGAATTTCTTTTGTTATTAGTTACTAGCACTCGCAACATTTAATCGTGTTTTTTTACGGCAATCATTCAGCTTTCGACTTGTTTCGAATGGTTTGCGTTCATCGTCGGACAAATTCCGATCTTCAACGTCTACCGTCGTACTTCCGTCGCTATCATCCACCACCGACACGTTAGCGGCTTCACTATTGTCGTTTTCCGTATCTTTCAGTATCGATTCGAGTAGTTTTATGTACTTGATTGCACCTCGCAGTGTTTCCACCTTCGATAATCGTTTGTCGGTTGATTCCACCGGTAGGTGATTACGCAGACGTGCGTATCCTTCGTTAACGTTGCGCACGCGCATACGCTCCCTTTCATTTCGTTTACGTATGAAGCCCGGTTCGCCTAAGCAGTCCTGTAAATATGGATAGTGCAGCAAGGAAAGCATGGGTTCATAATTCGGTTGATGTAGACCAGTTATCCATTGGTCCACTAATGTTTCTGGTAACTGTCGCTCGTGGAAATCATATAGAGGAGGCAAGATGTCGATACTTTCTGTCGTTGGAAGGTATTCATAAACTTCGAACGGCAAGGGTGAAAATGCGCTCGTCTCTGAGTATTGAAAGCCGTTGGACATACTGTCCGGATATTTTGTTTGTTTTCTCTTTTATTGTGTTTCGTATGTTCAGCCTCTTATTTATTTCCATGCAATAAACGAATTCGACGGTTTGTTACCGATATTTGCTAATTCCAATGCGTTCACACCACAAGTTCTTCAAAATGTACATTAACAAGTACCAAACCCCAATAGCACCTATCATTGAATGATGCCTATTTCTAACGTATCCAGAACATCTTGCGTTTCTCACATCAAGAATTGATTCTATCATAACTCAAGTGATCAAGCCTTTTTCAGAAATTTATTACGTTTGGAGGAGGTTTGGTGACCAAACATATTTCAACAACTGTATTGTTCAATATTGCAGCAGTGTTTAGAGAGAATGATACTTACTTAAACGGCTTATACAAACAATTTTTTTTTCAGATTTACTCAGCTAGGCAAATCCATTTCGATATTTGCATACATTTTTCAAATTTTTTTTTTTTTTTTTCTTATTTTTCTTCTTCTTTCTTTTGAGTATTTTTAAATATAATGATTGTTTTTGTGTTTTTTCTGCCCTCCCACGGCATCGGAAATATTATAATAAATTGCTTGTTGCTTATTTTGAATTTTGGGAGATTTGAATTTTTAGCAAAACCTTGACAAATTATAAATATAATTACACATTTAAAAAAAATAATAAAAAATCATAAGAACACGAGCCTCGAATTTGGCAACAACAAAAAAAATTAGGAATGACCTTGAGACTCATAATTAGTATCTAGTATCTGAACATTGTTCTTAATTACAATCCTGAGGAAAAAAGCAACCAAAGCTTGCTATGAATTAAGAACATTCTGGGCTGAGTGTGAACATATAGTATTCTAGTTTGGAAGGTTGAAAAGAAAAAAAATTAAGCCCCGAAAAAATGACGACAGCCAATCTCAAGAGTTTAGACAAACTGTACTAAGCCAAGGTCAGCCAAAAAAAGTGGAGGAGTCCAACGTTATGATATTTCTTTTCAGTCTTAAGTGTCGATTAGGTTACTTGCACGTTTTCCTTTTCTACTTCAAATGACTAAAACTCTCCTCCACAAATTTTGACTGAGCTCTAGCTACGCCTCTGCTAAGTGGCATCTATATTTTGGTCGAAGGAAAAGTAACTCGTGTAGCTTTTTGTTAGGCAATCAAGAAAGATGTCAAAAATAAACCTCTCCAGCTATGCTCCTCCCACCAGTTGCAAATGTTATTATGTACGATTGTACGAAGAATTTGATGACTTTGAACTCCGTAATGAAGCGTTTTGTGTTGATATTATTGTATTTAGCATTTTGTTGTGTTCTTTTTTGTTTTTTTTGAAGTAGTTTTTTCTTCTCTAGAAATAAAATGATTCACCGTGTACACAAAACATCGTGGAATTTGTGTAAGGGGAACGATTTGAGAGCATTTTTTATTCACGGTCAAAACTTTTTAAATAAAGTTTGAAAGAACGAGACATCCACTCCAAACTTACCTTCTTTAAGCAGACAAAATAAAGAGATTTTTTTAACCAACGAATTGTTTGTTTCTCTATCTTTAGGAGCGAACCACTAATTTAGCGATGAGTCGTTCTTCTATTTGAATTAAAATACCTCTTCTTCTGACCAGTGATTCTAAATTTTGAACCTACAATCCATAAAATATTGTGAGATAATTTTTCACTAAAAATGTGTTTTGCAAAATTAAATACAGTTTTCTTTCTCCATCGCAAAATCTAATGTCGCAAAATTGAAGAAAACTCTGCAAATCGCAAAAATAAATGTCACAAAATTTAAAATTTAAATACTGTAAAGGGTTCAGATTAACGAAAATAAAGTGATTCACGAAAATATTGTACCTTAAGGGAAGAAATTTTGGCGGAAAGAAAATTTGGCGGATTAAATTCCCGCTAAAATTATTTATTTATACTTTGTTTTTTCATTATTTAATTATTACAAGTTCATCATTCACCTAATCTAATTTTTGCACACTTTAAGGAAAAGGAAAAGTTTTTTGTTGTCCATGTTTTTTGACCAAAAAAAAAAGTTTTTCGGTCATCTGCCAAATTAAATTCCCCCCAAAATTAATGTTTCTTTCCTCTATCCGCCAAATTATATTCCCCCCGAAATTAAGATATTTTGTTTGTTATTAAAATTTATTCCCTTAAGAGATCATCAGGCCTGGGGAGGAAAAAATAACAGCTGTGCGATTCATTGCACGCCATGTTAAAATTTCTCGTTAGTAACAAACCATAAAAGTGTCTGTTTTCCTTTCCCAATTCCCTATATATCTTTTTACTTTAATTGTGAAAATACAAAACACAAACATATTTTCGATTCAGCTTGTTTCTGCAAATATAACTGTCCACAAAAAAAACACAGAAAAACCACAGAAAATATTGGAAATCGCAAAAATAAATGTCGAAAAAGCTAATGCTACGGTTCTAATCGCAAAAATAAATGTCGCAAAATTTTAGGAGATTACATCGCAAAATCCTGCCAGCAAAGAATTATGTCCTTAATTTAACAACGAAGAAGAAGAAGATGAAGAAGATGACGAAAAAAACACGATGAAAACGATTGATGTTAAAGTTTGATTTCAGTTAATGGCAACATCAGAACTTTTATGATTAATTTCGCCCTGATTTGGTGAGTAAAAGGTCACCTTATTTTGACTTAAACTTTGGACGGCTTCATTTATTTGGTCTGATCTTATTTTTGACCGACTTTCCTTTTATCAAATGTGGTGCCCTAAAGATATCCTTTTCTTGGTAATTGACAACAGACAACAACTATGATCATTTTAAGCTTTTTCCAATCTTTATTACCTAATCAACTAATGATATTCCTAATCCTCCTTTGTTTTTCGTGCAAAGGTGTGCAAAGGATGCTTGAGGCTGTCTGTTTACTATCCGAAATCAATATCTTTTAAAATGCGTGAAAATATGCAAACCATTTTAATTTTATGTTTGAAAAAAATCTATTTCTGATGAATATAATGCAAGATTATCGTGCAAAAGAATCGTTATTACGATGAGAGAGAAGTCAAAAGAGAGTGTCGTAATTAGTGAAAAGGTCCATTGCCACGTCTTCATAGCCAAAAATATCACACAAAAAAAATAAAAAAATAATGATTCACCGGTTTTTTTGGGTTTTTTTCTCATGGGTAGACAAACTGTTTGTTCGCAGTGATTTTGTTTACATGACCTTGGCTGGAGATCGACAAACTTCCCATGTCACTCTCAATGAAAACCAAACGGAATTTCACCACCTAGAAATTTCGCCAGCAAACTAGAAATCAAAATTCGTTCAAATATTCAAATAAAACATTTTGTTTTTCATCTTTATCTATTTGGTGTTTACATAACTTTCTTTTTGCAAGTTTTAATAAAAGAATAACCATGTTATAATCATGTTAAAATAGAAAAAATATTTTATTTACAAAATGATTCTCCTGGGCTGAATCACTATGGCGATGCTCCATAAGCAAATTTGAAACGTGTGAAAGACGAGCACTTCCCGGTGAACACAAGAAACTCTTAAAGGTGTCTTTTCTCGTCCCCCTACCGTTTCAAATGTCTAACGAACAAGATAACCACTCTAGACAAGACGAAATGTGACGATTTTAGTCGTCTTTTATTTCGTCCACAAAAAAAACCCACTAAAGCTAGTCGAAATGGTACGTCTTTAAGAGACATCTCTTGTCAAATCAATGCATCTTTAAAACGTCTAAAAGACGTATACGCTTTATTTTATAACCACCAAAGTAAAAATCAACCAAGTTCATTGGTGCTTTTGTTTTGCAATTTTGACCCCACTTTGGTGCTTAAGTGGTTCTTATTTAAGATATCAAAAACCCAGAGTATATATATCCTCAAAACGTCTAAACCACCTACTACCTATATTTGAACTTCAGAGAGACCTGTTTCTCTGTGGCAGAAAAAACATAAGAGATAGGGGAAAATGTTTTTCTCTTCAATATTTTGAGCCTAGCATGGTTGCTATGTGGTCCTTGTCTTGAGCCTTTGGGGCTTATGAAGGTTCCTTCGGTGTTTTGTATGAACTTTTATTCTATTCAAATATATAAACATTCCATCGAGAACGAGTATGCTAAGAAAATGTTTCGTGTTGTTTTATATTTCGATGTCAAACATTCTTCCTGGTAAAATTGTGATTGGAAGATTTAACGTGTGAGAATTTAAAAAAGGTTAGAGGATGGAAATGGAAAGTGGGGTAACATAACACGATACGATACGATACGATACGATACGATACGATATGTTATTTTATGGTCTTCTGAGAGTTCAAACAGGACAAAAGCAGGAGGTCTTTTTTATCACGTTGTTCTGTATCTTGGGTTGATTATGTTCGTTCAAACTACACATGTTTTAGCACAAAAAGCCGACCGTGGCACCTTTTAAAACAGTAACAAAAATATCATTTTATTTACTGAGTACAATCTAAACATATGTTGCAAATTGGATGCAACCGGAGGCTCACTCAGTATCAACGAACGCCAGTTTATCCATTAAGTCATGTGAACTCAAACCCCCATTGAGAGATTATTCCTATTGCGGGTGATACACGATCAAATTTGTCAAATTCAAATTGTTGACAATTCGCTCAATTTATTTTCAAAATGTCAGCATAACATAACGTGATTGGTTAAACTCATTGCACTACATTTTTAAAGGTGATTGGTTGACTTTCAACAAGAAAGAGTTGAACCGAATTCGACAAATTTGATTCGCTAAATTTGATCGTGTGTTACCCGCTTCAAATGGCGTCTGTTTCATCCTACGTCAAACAAAGCAGCTATACTCCATGCGTGCGAAAATGTTTTAGCGCACGAACTCGAGAATATGTTTCACTTGGATACCAGTTGAAGAGGGAGGAGAGGCTGAAAAAAAAAGACATGGACTTTTAAATTATTTTTTTCGTAAGAAAAATTATAAGAAGCTTTCGATTCTGATAGATAAGCTTTTATTTCAACACGTTAGTTTTGAGTTTCTGATGATACTTTCCATGTTAAATCGTGTTGGCTCTTGTTTTTTCATCAATTTCCGTGATTTCACTCGTTTTTGTTGAGCTAGTCCTACGAGACATTTGAAAGTCAATACTTTTGCTCATTCTTCTTGCTGGATTGGCCAGTAATGCCTCGTGCTCTGAAGGAAAGATTTCCAAGTTCAAGTTGAAACATGATAACCTCTTGTCAGTATTTCTGAACTCCGGTTTTATTATTTTCCGCGTGTAATGTTTTTTTCTTCTTCCCGAGCTACTTCCAGAGAAGATGGATTTTAGAAACGATCTGTTGATCAAACAATATATCAAAGGATTGAGAAACGATTGTAAATGGACTAGGTTTGATAGACCGTACAACACAATGAAAGTGTCTGTAAAAAAGGGCTCCGTTCCGTGGGTATCGTTAAACCATAGGACGAACACTTGCTTTGGAGTCAGGGTCAAAACATTTGTCAGAATAATGCAACTAACCACCAATAACATTTTTCTATTTTTGCACCGCAATCTAGCAGCATATCTTCGAGAAGGGAATTCGATGGTGTTGTGTTTTTTGACGTAACAAATTATCTTCAAGTAACAGAAGATTAAAATGCTAAGTGGTGCTACGAACGTTGTGGCGAATACGAAGAAGTTCCATGATCTCGTGAAGTTATCGTTTCTCTCTTTAATGCAGCCAACGAAGTGGAAAACTTCCGCCAGTCTTGGTTCAAGAAAATACGGAAAGTGTATTAACACCACAAGCAATCGCAAGCTCCAAAGGATACACGATGCCTTCTGTTTAGTCAGCTTGTTGAGGAATGGATTCAATATTGACCGATAGCGCTCAACTGCAATGAACACGTTCATAAACAATGATATCGTCAAAAGACAGGGCAGAGTAATAAAGACATTGCATGCACCGTCCCGAACACGCCATTTCCATGGGTCTTTCTGAAGATACAGGAATAGCAATTGAAATGTGGAATAGCAAATATGCGAGATTGCAAGTTCTTTTAAGAGGAATATGTTTACGGTGGATGATGGCCCTTTCACGGAGCCAATTATTACTAGTATATTGCCTATGTACGATAGGGCTATAGAAAACCCTTGAATATAAGTGGCAAATTCGTCCACAGCTACTAATGATTTGCTGTCATCTTCATTCTTATGAAAACTTAAAGTTGTGTTTACACTTTCTCTTAAATATCTCAGATAATCATCCATTATTTCTGTTATGTTTTGGTTGGACCTATAACAGAAAGATAAAAAGAACAAGCGACATATATGAACATGGCAGGTATAAATATAATTTGTTTTTAGTTAAGTTTTTGACATTATTATAAATACTTTAGTTAGGTGTGTGAATCAGAAAAACAATGACATGCATAATTACAAGCTGATGTCTGGCAAAATAAGAAAACCCTGTAAAAACAGAAATCTTCCTTTCAAAAGTACTTGGACGGGAAGACGGGAGGAAAAAATCCTAAAAGACGTACAATTTCTATATTTTTTCACTTGCCGTTTTTCAGTAGCTTCCGTTCAATGTTTATCGTTGGTTGAATCCATGTATGTAGTGGAACAGCTTAAATACAAGATTTAAAGATCCCTGAATCACATCAACCCCGAATTGGAGCCTTTTCCACCCCAAACCCCAAACGAATGGCATAATCACCTTACATCATAGAGTAATTTGATGCATTTTTCAACAAAAACAAAAACATTTGGGACTTATGAGAAATCTCTCAAAGCGAGGGAGCTTTTGAATAGTCTACAGTCACAAATAAAGATAAGCGAGTCTTTGCTGGAGTTTTAATTTCAGTTAAAACACTTTTGACGAAGTCTTGAAATTTTGAGAAATGAACAAGTATGTGGAATTCCTAAAACGTTTTCTTGGTTTCAATAAACATAACGGACTCCCTTTTTAGTTACCAGGCTTTTTTTCCCTCAAAGTATTCGCAATCTTTGAACTGTCAGTCAGACCGCTCTGGAGATATAAAATTTAAATTTTCGGGCAGCAAATTTGCCATAACTTGAAAAAACAGCGACATGAGCATGAACACCGACATGAAATATCTACTCCGCATGCTCACAAAACCGCATAGCTCAGGTCGCCATCAGAATAACTAACCGTCGAATGAGATTTTGAGGCGATATTCTATGTAAACAAAACTCCATTTCATGTCGCCTCACTTGTAAACGCACTAGTGCCTTACAGAATAAAAGAAGAACTGTGTAATAAGCTGTCAGTTTCCCGAATTTCTATTTAAACGCCGTATTACGACCGTATTATCAAGCTTCGCCTCGTTTCTATGCATTGCATTGTTTTACTGATATCAAACTTAATTACTTACTTCCAGTCACTATTCTTCCATTTCCCCAGTGGAGTAGTTAAAAGCAATTATGATATTGAAAACGAGGCGAAACTTGATGACTATAGGCCATAATAACACTGCAATTCGGGAAAGGTGTTCGAAAACATGCTTATAAATAGTTTTCGTAGCACACCGATTTTTTTTATTTTCAATTTTATTGGGTTTATTTCAAAACCGTCAATTTAATGTCTCAAAAGTTTGTGCACTTGACATGTTTTTGTAAATTTTCAACGCTGTCTTGATGAATTTCAACAAATTTACCCTTCTTGTTCGAAAGATATTTTGGAGTAATATGCTTTCGTAAATTTTAAAAAAATATTTTAAAATAGAAGAAGGAAAAAATGAAGAAGAAAAAAATGAGCTTTTTTCTAGGTTTTTCTAGGTTTTCTACGTAGCTCAATTTTGGTATGCTAAAACTTTCATCTTTCCTGACTATAAAATATAAATATATATATATATATATAAATATATAATATATAAAAATATAAAGACCTATGTAAAAACGGCTATAGCATACGAGTTGATCTAGTTTGTTGTCACTGAGGAGTTTGGGAGGGGGGTATTTTGGTCACATATTTTTTATGCTTTCCCGCATAAGGTATTATGTTGCACTGTAAGTTAAACCATCTTGTTTTCGTAAGCAGCACATTTTGATCGCTTCTCTTCTCCCTTTATAAACGTACATTCATTACCGTTTGAAAGTTAAGGTCGCAGAGTACTGCATTAAGAAATTCATATCCTTAGCATCAAATGTTTGAGAAAATGTCCTAACATTTTGATGGATAGAATGACCTCACCCAGCGGGCACATGACGTCGGTTGAACGTTATATGGGCATGTTTGAAACGCCTCAACGTCGTACAAACGTTAAAGCGACTTTGCATGACTGCCGTGGGCAGTGATAAGGAAATTGAATGTGTGAGTGTCGGAATTGGATTAATAATTACTGTAGCTGCCTTAAGGAATGATAGCAAGCAAGTTCAACTGTTTTTAAGTTTGCTCGTATCAAAGTGGAAACGTCCTTCAATTTTTACCAATGAAACGTCATGATTACGCATGAAACAACAATCTGCCTGCTGGTTGGCCCTGAGAAATCGGAGATCGTTCAATACCTTGCCCCACTCCCCTTTAAGCTATGTCAATTCAAGTGCGCGTCATAAACTTTTTCAACCAAGTCGAACACGTTCTTTAAATTCGAATACCTTTTTTTTTAATTGTTTATAATTTGTGCAGAGCGTGCTGCGTATAAATTACTACAATTCGAATGTTATTAACAATGAAACTCAGCGAAGCGATGCAAACCATGAATTTAATTCATGCCGAATGAATAACGCAGTTATCAATTATTCATCCAATTATTTCGCCAAGATGCATTGAGCCGTAGATCGCTTTTTTACGTTCGAATCTTGGGGGAGATTTTTTTTCTTATTGTTTAGCGTTGACCACTTTATTTTGTATGGTGATTTGAAAAAACAGTAACGACACAAATTAAAAAACGCACACATACAAATTATGTACTACACGAAAATTTTGCTCCTCGCAGGGGCATTGTGTGGCATGGTTTGCGCCACCAATTTGGGTGAACGTGTCACTGTGCACAAATCGGAGACAGACGAAGATTCCTCCGAAAGGTCCAAAAAGGTAAATCGATGCATACAGTTATTGTTCGTCTTTCGATCAACTTGTATACAAATTTGAGGAGTAGTGTTCTTAACCTCGTACGAAAAGATTTAAAAGCAATCCCGTGTGTTCACACCTATATTTAAAGTATTTGCACCAATAGGCCTTTTCCCGAATTTCTGTTTAAACACTGTGTTTAAGACCTAATCAACAAGTTTCGCCTGATTTTCAATATCATACTTGTTTTTAACTACTCCGTCGGCAAATTGCAATAATAATACACCTTTCCCAAGTTTCTGTTTAAACACCATGTTTTGAGCAAGTCAGTACATCCAACCTGGTTTTTATGAAATTTATTGTTTCAATGTTTTAACTTTATTACTTAGTAATTATCTCTATTACTAAAACTCCCAGTAGAATGATTAGAGGCAATTTTGATATCTAAAACGAGGTTGGATGTACTAACTACGCCAAAACACAGCGTTTAAACAGAATTCGGGAAAGGTATATTATCCCTTACTGAGCAATAGAGTTGTGAAATCAGTAAAACAATTGAATGCATAAAAAGGAGGCAAAACTTGCTGATACAGCTATAATACAGTGTTCCGGAAAAGTCTATACAGATTTCCCGAATTTCTTTTAAACGTCAAGATTTTGCCAAACTATCCCATCCCCCGTTTGGTTTTGATGCAATAATTCTTTCAATACCTCATCGCAGTTTTTAACCTCCACCTCAGTTTTACCTTTCTTTTGCAGAACTATAACCCTAAAACCCTTCCTTAACATTTAGCGCCTTGTAATATTCCGTACTGAAATTGTCTCTGTCCGTTGATCTTTGCTCTAGCAATTTTGCATTACATCCACATGTTTTTTCTAGATGATTGCACCTGGCTACTATTCCCAAGAGTGTAATGTCCATAAGCCATGTCCAGATCCAACCAAATACTGCCATATGTTTTTATGTGTTGATTGCTTAAAAGAGAACGTTGCCTGCACACAAAATGGCCAATGCTGCCCGGGAACTGAATGCACATACGGACGATGTAAAAAGGGTTCTTCAAAAGGAGTTGCAGGTAAAAGAAATCAGATAGATGTTGAAAATTTCAATTTACTTATTGGTCAGAAATAATCATTCTCCGGTGTATTGTATAATTTCATGTATCAATTTCGAATTCCATCGATTCTTCTAGGTACATTCTGTGATCGACAAAAGGATTGCCAAGGTAGTGATTTGTGCTGCGTTCGTGAACCAGCTATCAATCCCGTTATCAGTATATGTAAACCAGCCCTTGATGAACATCAAACATGTGGACCTTACAATCAATTCAGAACAGTTTACATTGGTGGCACCGTACAGCCTGTCTGTGGACCTTGCAAACAAGGACTGGTGTGTAAGCAAGTTGGGTAGGTTACGAGAAAGTTTCAGTTTTTAAATGGAAATATTTGGGTATTGCAATATTTAACAGTAATAAAAATCAAATTGATCTTGGTTAAGAAGCAGATAATGCATTAAATTCGTAGCTGAATCAGTCAAATATTAGAGAATTAAAGATGCACATAAGTGAAAAATGCCTCAAATGTCGTTAAATTTTCAAAAGGAACTTCGAAGTCTACAGCAAGAGTCATCCAATCCCAGCGCCGTCAGATAGTTTAGTCAAAGCAAGATATACATAAAGAAGCAGAGTTTTGGTCCAAACAGATTAAGGGTATGCTAAATTCAAAAAAAAAAAAAAAATAGAATGTGTGCAATAACTTTATTAAATGGCGTGGTTGATGATTTTAAGGGGTGGACGAAAAAAAGAGGGAGCTAAAACTAAGGGCGCATAAATTAGTGGAATTAACGGTTTCAAATTGTTCGCAAAATTAAAGAACTTTGACAACAAACCTTGTAAGACAACGTCACTGAAATGAAAACCGACTCGATGAGATGTTGAACATTTCTACATTTCAATTGTTTATCAAAAGTGATTGGTCAATTTTTCAACAAAAGAATTTATTTTATTCAACTCGTTACTAGAAGGGCTTAACAGTACTTTGTACATGAAATAGTGTTTTGAAAAGAGGAGTTATGTGGTGAAAAAAAATCGTCAATGCTCTCAATTTGTTATGAAATAATATAAATCTTACAATAAAATACATTGTAAAAAACTGAAATCTATCCCTTTCGATCGTATCATTTAATCATATTTTGCGTTTTATTTCTAGAATTTTTGGTGTCCACGAAATTTGTCTGCCATCTGGTGGCAAAGGAAAGAAATAAACTTCATATAATCATCATCATTATCATATCTAAAACATCGAAGTTAGAAGACAATACGAAAGATTACAGATATGTTCTGAATTTATTAAAATCGAACGAGTGCGTTACTATAGTAACGGAAATCTACCATTCCCAGGAACTGCAGTTAGTTAAAAAAAATATTAACTGATTGGACTTTTTTATAGTGACATATTTTATTTAAGCATTATAAGGAGCTTAAAAAGAAAACCAATTTATACATTCTTCTTGTTCTTCCCGAAAGTTTTTTTGTTTTTACATAGAAACCAATCCAAGCGCCAGCCGTTAAATAGTGTTGATTTTCAAATCTCCATCTTTTACTCTCATTAATAACAAGAAATCTATATTTTTTTACACAGCCATGGATAGTTTTTATGAGTTTACAGAACTATTGCACACTTTTTTTGTACATTAACCGAACAACACAATATACGCATTGATATTTTACCTGAATATATTAAAAAACATAGCCGTTCATAATTTTGTTTATTGTAATGTGTACGTACGATTCTTTAAAAAATATATTTTGTGTACAAAAAACGCGATGACAAAATGCTGTTTCATCCACCCATCACTACAACCAACTATTTAAACAACACAACAATAGAACACCCATATGTTGCCAGTGTAACATATCAACGCCTTATCTAAGCGCGTAATGGATACATACCCTAGAAAGAAAATGCTTCCAACTTTGTAATCTTCCCCAAATCTCACTTTTCCGTTTACATTATATAAAGTTGTTCTAACCAATTCGAATGCCTATTTCAGTCAGTTCTAAGACAATTTCCCCTGGAAAATTCCCCCCGGATGATCCCCCCTGGTATACTGCCACCCGGAGCATTACCCCCCTGATATTCCCACCCCCACCCCCGGGAAATTCCCCCCGAAATTAAACAATTGCTAAACATTTTTTGGGCGATTTCAACATCTATCTGAAGTGTTTTTCAAGCTGACTGCTGCTAGACCATGTGTCATTGATTTTAAATGTAACCGTCAACAAACAAGAATTGTTTGAAAATATTTAACGGTGCTGCCAAATGCATATACCAAATGGTTCGAAAACATTTCACATTTCTAAGAACACAATTAGAAAATTGCAGTTGCACAGTTTTGTCGGAAAGCGTTGTTAGATGCTAACTTGTATACCTAAGTGTGAAGGACATCATTTGGGGGGGGGGGGGGGGGGGGGGGGTATCGGGGGAATACATACGATTTCACGATTTCAGCTTGAAACGCGAATAATTTGTCAAACTTACCCGTCTTGTTTTGCTGCGTTGGATAGTTTCTCCGTAATACGCCTTTTCATAAATTCACCAAAAATTAATGGTTTTTCAAATTTAATTTCGTAGAAAATGACAAAGCTCAGTGAATTGCTGATGATAAATTCACTATGCTCAAGTATTTTTAGACAAAACAAACGGAAACACCTGTTTCATTTCGCATATTTTAACAAAAGTTCTGGTCAAGTCCTTTATAAAAATGTTATGGTTAAGAAACTAGTGAATAATGCATATTTGAACTTAAAACTTTGTGTAAATCCTGTCGAATTAAATATCTACATTGAAACACAAATTTGATTATTGCGCTATTTATTTTAGGAAAAGGTCTAATACTCTTTCATAACATTATTCTGCTTCTATATAACTGAAAATCGCTTCGGGACAATTTAGGATAATTTTCATCATATTATTGCATCAAAACGAGGTGGGTAGGATAGTTTGGCAAAATATCGACGCTTCGTTTAAAAAGAATTCAGTACTGGTGTATTCATTTTGGTTTCCCTGATACAAAAAACTAGACAAAAAAGGAAGGCCTATAACATAATTGTATATTTTACTTTTTATAGGAATACAGGCGTAGAGACGGTCGGGTGGATAGGGAGGAGATCTCCAAAATTTTCAAATCATGATTGATTGCGCCCAAAAAAACCTGGTAAATTCAACAAAGAAAGTAAAACAAAAAGTTGAAAGTTGGACTTTAACAAATCTTAAACTGAACAGGAAATGAAAAGGTGAAAACTCGTACGAAAGTTGACAATAGGTTTAATTAGTGCGAAACTACATTAAAGATAATGAACTGTTATAAATAGAACTGAGAGTTGCAGTGTGCTGATGTCAGCAGTGGGAATCCCGCATTTGAACACTAAGAAATGGGTCTGGAAGGAGCAGCTGACTTATATCAAAATGGCAAACAAATGAGGTAAGCAAATCATTGGCTCTCTCGTGGACATTCCCTTGTAGAAAACTGCTGACTCAGTTTTCTCACGACCTTTATAACAGTTCATCTTTAAAGAACTTTATCCAACTATAACTTTACGATGGATTTTCCATTGTGAGGTAGCTTTTTGTTTTCGTTTTCTCATGAAGATTCTGCTTTCCTGAATAAACTTATGATTTTAGTATAAACCCTCTTTGCGGCGTCCTTTCCCCAAACAAAATCCAGATGATTGTAGTCGGGTAAGTTTTCGTCATGGTTGATGTTTGTGAGAACACCTCGAATGCTGTGGTCAATATCACGTGGTGTTGCCAGCCAGTCGTTTGAAGCTGTAAACAAAGCGACGGGTACTTGCATCTTGCTGATGTCGTATAACGGCGGAGTGCTCTACAAAGAAAGTTCGATGGCTGTAGTAGAACTAGCCTGATCAAAATTCAGGAAAGATCTTTTTTCAAAAGAAATCATACTCGTTATAGAAAATTCCCTGGTCTGGAAACTGTACATTGGTTTTAATATGTCACGTGATCAAAGTGGGAACACGATAAAGCTGACCTTTTGAAAAAAAGATCATAAATAAATTGACCAGGTTTAGCAGGCTTTAACAGCCTTCCAGATCAGGGAATTTTCTAATGACTTTGAATTAACTTTTGAGACATTTTTGAGGTAAGGCTATTCGGGACGGGGATGATTTGTTAGTCTCCCAACACCATTTCATTATCCGAAATTCAAACTGATCCCAACCAATAAGATTTACATTTTATTAAGATTTCTCATCAACAAAAGAGAAGACACCAACCTGTCCATATTTCAATAAGTTTTGAAAGTAACCGTAATCATAGTAAGCAAGCTGACCTGACCGTTTAACCTGTAAAAAAAATAAAATTACTTGTTAAGAACATTGATAATCTTAAAAGAATTTAGAATGATGCAAACTGGCAAGCGTGACCATTAAGATTTTTTTACCAATGTTTTACCAATCTCGATTCCAGATTCCTGTAGCCCGATATGAATGAAAAGTAGGAGAAAGAAGAAGAACGGGATCAAAGTTTTTTTACAAATCCCTCTACAATGTTTGTTACCTACAATGTGTTTAATCTAAGTGGACAAAATCTTCAAGTCGATATTGCTTGCCGTTCCTATGGAAAACACTCCCCCTCATAAACGTTTTGAAGATTTTGCCCACTGGGATATGCTAGTTTTGTGTGATGTAACCTTTTGCCTTGAAAAAGATGAAAAAGACTTAATAACTTTTGAATACCTGCGCAAAATGGGAAAGATCTTTAACCGACGTTCCAGCTGGTGTATGGGCGAGATAAATCGAGATCCTGGACATGTCAAGGTTTTTGGTATTGAAGCCAGCAATGAGAAACATGAATCCAGCGCATTTTATGTCTGCAATTGGCAAGGTGCAAATCAATTTTGCTACTAGTTTTGTCACGAAATTTGATGGCATAAACTCGTCCACACCGAATAATTTCAGAATTAACTAAATAAACAAAGAAATTATTTTGATTTTCTGAACTAACACAAACAATAATTAATAAACAATAACAAAAAGAATTAGATAAATTACTACTTAATTATAGTATAAAGTATTAGATAAATTATGCTCCAAAGTAGAAACATTTTTTTTTCTTTTTTTCTTTTTTTTCTTCATTGATTGTCAATTAATTAGTTACTTGAAAAATTTATGTAAGATACACGTTAAACTATTCCGTAAACTAATCTGTTTAAGAAAGTTTTGAACATAGTTTATCTAATAGTTTACCGTCTAGGACCTTAAGAAATGTAAATTTATAACCTGAAAACAAAAAATGTAATTAAGTGAAATTTTGTGACAAGTTTAATATAACCTTACTTCGAATGATTTGGTTCGGGCAATAAGTTTGATTATGAATAAAATCACCAGAAGCTTCATATTTTATTAAGAAAAACGAGATCGAATGTATTTTTCTTAAAGTGACTGTATATTCGACCAGACGTTCCACTGGTCATCATCAGAGTAAGGAAATTTTATTAGTATACAAGTTAAAATGTAAAAAAGTAAAAGCGTTGCTATAGTTACAATAAAAACATATAATACAAAAAAGATCAGTTAAAAAGCTTTAGTGGAACCGATTTCTCCTGAGCATTCAGACTAGGTTTATTTCTTTTAATAACCTTACTTCGACTGTGGCAGATTTCTTCGCTAATAGGCCCAGTAAACCTTTGATGTGAGTAATAGTTGCGACAGGTGCCAGAGCAATAAATTGTTTGATTTTTTTGCCCAGTTCGTGATTTCTTGAGAATTCGATAAAACCAATTGTTGAACCTAAGAATATTTTCAAACTGGATTACACGCGGGATACACGCAGGATGTGATACTTACACGACAACTCAGACGAAATGACCAACGATGAATAAGAATTCAAAAAGTTCAAAATCAAAACAAAACACTGTTTGTTTGTTTGTTTGTTTGTTGTTGTTTTTGTTATCAATTGTTGTTATTTACCAGCATATTACCTTATTACTTGAAATTAGTGCGAGGTATTAATAAACAGGAACCGAAAAAAATCGCGTAAGGGACACGAAGAGTTTGACCATAAAAAATTCGCTATTCGTGTTAATTTATTCTCGTGTAAATTTGAGGGGCGTTAAAATAATTATCCCATTTGCGCCTCAGTAAGTTTTGAATAAATATTTGAGCAAGATAAACGCTTAGATCGTTATTAGTATCCATTTAATTAACATTGATAACTTTTATCCACTTTGTAACTTTTATCCACTTTGGTCTTGACATCTTTCCTCACCTCTTACACGTCACAAAATTCGAACATTGGCAGAAGGAGCTGGCCGAGTTTCTTGTATTTACGAACGCCTATGTAAATGTGAGAGTTGAATTACTTAATTACTTAACAGCTGAGCAACTGAGCCATTTGGAACCAAAAGATCGAAACTGTCCGTTCAGTAGACAGAACGCTGACGATCAAGTAACCAAGTTTGACAAAAAAAATAGGTTTATACGCAAAGCTGGCGTCTTCTGTTCACCTGGAGTGGAAATAGCTTTTAACGATTTGCTCTACCTTCGCATCCTGTAGTGGCAATTATCGTGATAGACTAGAAGAGATCGCTGTGTGATCCGATCTTAATAGGAGTGAACAGGTGTCCGAAGGATACGTAATCAATCCGTGATGAGTAGAATCAGAACATAATAATGTAGATAACGTAGATGTATTGATACCTTGCGAATGGCCAACATAGTGCAGTTGTGCTGCATTCGTCACATTTAAAACGTAATTTATGGAAGCCGGAAGATCGTACTTGGCCAATTCTTCAAAACTGGACAAAAAGAATATTATGCACGTCGATCAAAAGTAAATATTCAGGATTCTTCACACGTACAAACAACTCTTCGCTTAACCTCTCCCATACTGAGCAGGATTTTTCTATCTCACCTAAAGTCCCAGAATTTATGGGAATTTGTAGAATACTTCGAGCCAGACATCGTGTCTGAAAAAAACAAAAAAAAACACGAAAGGAATAACAAGTTAAACTAGTCAACGAACAAATAAACTGCTACCGTGACTAAAAAATAAATACCTTATCGGAGAAAACTAAATTTCTCCCCGACTTAATTTTTCCCCGACTTTTTTTACCCCGATTTTTCCCCGATAAAGCATAATAATTTTTTTTTTGAAACCATGGAGGACAGGAAACTATAGTTCCATTTAAAACAAATATGTCGCCACCCTTTCTCACCCTTCATCAGCAAGCATGTAGGCAAGACTCTTTCCCTTCCCGTTAAACACCCACGTAGTAGCTGAATCAACAATCCCGTGTTGTAGAAACACTGGCAATTTCGGTTTTTTACTTTTCCCCATTTGTGGTATACGTTTCAATGATAACACGTAACCGTCGGCCGTGACGACATTGTGATTTTCAACAGCATAACCGTGATGACGAATGATTTGTTCCTGTATAATGTGAGAAAAACAAATATTTCTATTGACTGGTTATTACATGATTGTATCCTACGTGAGTGATGAATTAAAACACGGATCCAGAAGTTATTTAAACAGAGTCACGGCAGTGGAAAAAAAAAAGCAATCAAAGATACTTCTTCCTTCACTCACCCAGTGAATGACTTTAAAAGTGTATATTTTGTACGATGAATATACATAAGGCTCTTTGTAATTCGAACATCCAAGGGCCCATACAAAATGGATCCATTTATAGAATGTCGGAATGATGGAGATTCATTTACATAGAAATCATAGGTATAGGGACCTAATACATAGGTACGAATTAGGGAGATTTCGAACTATACACTGTAACAATAGAGGTTTGAATGGCCATGAATGCATGTAGCATCATGTTATAAACGGTCCTGAAATTTAGTGTAAGGTTATGTAAATTCATCGAGAATTGAAAGAGCTACGTAAAGGTGCTCTTCCCTTCTCAAAGTCACCCTAATAATGTTTTGCGAGGAACTCCAACGTAAAGCACCAGCCACTTATGTAAACTTATCGGCCCTTTTATACGACGCTAATTTTCTTGACTTTGGCGTTTAAAAAGAACCGGCATTAGATGTTCGTCTGTGAGTGTTTGACCGTGGATAAAAACCGGCGTAAAAAGGCCCACAACGGTAGCTCCGAAACACATTTATCACATAAGAAAGATTACCACTGTCATCGAGGCTTCAGGTAAGTTGCGGAAAGTAAACTCCACCCCGTTATTCCGTTTGATTGTCCGTTCTTGAGATAGACAGACATGGTTATTAATGCCAAGTAACACTAACACGATACACAGTTTCATCATCTTGTAGCCACACACGTGTTTTCCTTTTCTGACATTCAATAATGATTTATTTCTCAAAACGAACAAATTATTACATCTTCGAGAGGATGAGCAAATTTCATCGGCAGCTGTGTTGTTGTTTGTTAACTTTCATTATGAAGGAAAAATATGATATTTACTCGAATAAACAACACAGATTTTTTTAAGACTTGACCCCGCTAGTTCCTCTGAAAGATGGAGATTCTTCAACGCACTGGAATATGATTAAGTATTGAGAAAATATATATTCGATAGACCTTTTCATAAATAACGTCACAACATCCATCGCCTCGTTTTCAACATAATAATAATGACATTTTCGTCGTTTACAAAAAGAAACGGCGATACCTCAAGGAAAGATGTTTTTACAAAACGGGGCGTAATTCATGGAAAGGTCTATTTTCTTTCAGAACTAGGAAACTTCATCCGGGCGTTAAACGTGCAGTCCACGTTTTTTTGCTGGGCTAGCGAGGTAGGACTTAGAACATAATTAGAAATTACTCTGAAAGGACTGGGTTTGTATATTTGACAATAGTTTTAATAAAATACATAAATAATCTAAATGATATAAATAATATTAATAAATACCTAACATAAATTTGAATGCCAATAAGATTATTTGGAAACCTAAAAGAATATTGCTATTATCTCGATTTATCGAAATATAAAAATATAAAAAACTTTCCATAAATATTATTGATTATCTTTTTATAAATATTATCGCAAACTTTAGTTTGTTTATAAATTTCACTTCACCATTTCTGAAGAGACAAACATAGATCTGGTGAAAGATTATGCGTGATGATCGACTATGAACTTTCTCTCACATCGGGATATGAAAAAGGTTTTTACATTTCAAGCAAACTCCAGGAATATGGAAATATTCAGCACATTGCGTACATAACCGCCATTTTATATGGAAATCTCATATATTTTTCACTTCAAAAAAAAAAAAAAAAAAAAAAAAAATCGCTTGCGAAGGCATGCCAGAAGACCTTTGTAAAACAAAAACAAAAATGTCTCAAATTGAATCTTCATCTATGACCTCAATGATCTCCAAGATGTCCTGGTACACGTAGACATTTGCACGAGTGCCCCAAACGAAATCCAAGTATGTCCACGAGGTCAGAGTTCTTCTGTAGCATACCAACGGTAAAGTTTTGAAAATTTCCATGTCGTCCGGATTCGCAATGAGATCGTCATCTCCGGCGAATAAAACAACTGGGTTTCGGATTTCGGTTAGATTGTATAGGGGTGGATGTTCCTGCAGAAAAAAAATCAGCATTGAATTCGAAGAATATGGCTTGAAATAATAGTCAGAATGCCTGTATAATGACAACACATGTTTAGATCAACTGACAAATTCTCCTCACCTGAAAGTCAATGAAAGTTAATGGTACAAACATTTCACTGTAAATTTATAGTTAGGAAAAATTGTCAGTAAAACATACACTTGGTCACCAGCATTCACCATTGTAATTGCTTTGCTCAAGCAAAAATAGATTCCCATACCTGTCCATAACGTTTCATGTTCCCGTCGACACCGTGGTCAAACATCTGAAACTTTTGAGCCATCATTATCTGAGAAATGATACCAAACCAACATTATATCGTTTGAACAAGTATACAAGTTGGTAGAGAATCTGATCTTTGATTATACTTGACCTGTGAATTATTTTATTTTTACACAAAAATTTATTTTTATCTTTTACCTGTGAATAATGCATTATATTTCTACCAGACGTGCCAGCTGGAGCATGCGAAAAATACACCGGCAACCGAGTAGAATTGATGTAATCCAAGTTGAAGCCACTCAGCAGAAACATCATGTTCTTGCAAGCATCTCCGAACAACATGCTATCACAGAAAAGGTCATCTAAAAAACTGTAAAGGCTTTTGCTTGGCAGAAATTGCTGGTCAGCCAACCGTTTCTTCGCGTACTAAAATTCAGAAAGGAAGATTGAGACGATAATGATGACGTTACCGACAGAACACCAGTACTGCAGTTCTTCTGTCTCCGTGGCGATGCTCCATGGCAACCTTTTTTATTGGGGCGGGGTTGCAGGAAGGGGAGGGAGGGGGAGTTTTATACCTCCTCATCAGCAGCTAATTGACAAAGAATTTCCATCGCTCCACTAACATATGAGACAGTCGCTATTGGAGACATCGCAATCAACGCTTTGATCTTTCTTTCAAGTGATGGATTGGTGCTTAAGCCAATGAAACCAATCGTGGCACCTGCTCATAGAAATGCACCCAATTGTAAAAATGAGGTGCTGCCAGAAGGAAAGGTTTTCAGGAGTGTTTAAAATACCAACAAATGAACACAAAGGGTACCAAAACATTATCTAGCAAAAATGATCATCCTGAGAATAAATTTGAAATTGGGTTCCAATGAAATTCCCACCTTGTGAGTGACCCACATAATAAAGAGATTTATTCGTTGTGTTGTATACAAAGTTGATTGAAGCTGGCAGATCATATTTGGCCATTTCATCAAAACTATCGAGAAAAAAAAACAGAACAGGCTGTTGAGAAAAATACACAAACAGAAAAGCACAAGAAAAATGATGATCAAAACCCAAAAATTTAGTCACTAGCAAAAAATTTTTCCTCCATATTTTGCCAAAACAGAAACTAACCTGAAATTCCAGAACTCCTTGTCCCCTACTGTGTATTTCACATGTTTTTCACAGTACATATTTCCACGACTGTTGCCCAACCAAACGTCATAACTAAAATAAAAATTAGTTTCTTCCATTCTTTTGTTTAAATACATGTGGGGCTAAGTGAAAATTTAAAAAAAAATGTCTGAAAATCTTTTGAAGAAGAATATGAATTAATACTGCTACTGTCTCTTGGTTTCCCCCATTGCCAATTTCCAAATTCTCACGGAAATTCTTATGCCAATTTCCAAATTCTCACTGAGATTTTCATGCCAATTGTCAAATTCTTACTGGTGGCAACAACAAAAAAACATTGTCATTGATCATAATTTTCACTGATTTTCTGATTTCGGAGGCAGATCTAAAGGGTATGTCAAAATTTGTGGAGGAGTGTTAGCTATCAAAGCATAAAAGAAAAACGTGCAAATGAAGCCATTGGTGACACAGGTTGAAAACAGAAATTATGCTACCAGGATCTTTACTTGTAATTTCAGCGAGAAAAAGATCAGAACATGAGAATTTGGTGATGAGAATGTCAGAATTAGTAATTCTCACTGGGTGGAAAACAGCGGTGAAGAGTTATTTGTATATTTTTAATATGGACAGTGTATTAAGCTCCGAGTGATTGTCATCTCTCGTATCCAAACCAGCCAGGTCACTGTCATCAGGCAAAAAGACCAAAAAAATAAGGAATCCTGAAATAGTGAAAAATAAAGCAAAACACACAATATTACCCTGCATCAGCTAATATATATGCCAGGCTTTGGTGAGGCAGATTCATGACCCAAGTTGCAGCCGAATCTAAAAAGCCATGCTGAAGAAACACCACCCGTCCAAGTGGTTTTATCTTTAACCCAAACGGAATCCTCTGTAACTTCAAGAGGTAACCATCCTCTGTTTTAACCTCATGTACTTCGCAAGGATATCCATAATAATGGGCCATTTGACACTTAAAATTAAAAATGTGAATTTCTACATAATTTGACTCTGTATGTTTTTGCAATCTCGTACAAATTTCAAAGCATTTGAATTTAAGAGCACAAAACCACTCAAACTTACCACAGTCATGTTTGTTTCAGGAAGAAACTTTGATGATTTTAAAACAGCTGCCAGTCCAATTGAACATCCAAACAACATTAGAAGATATGGCCTCGACATTTTGCTCAAAATCCTATTTATAAATCTTCACAATAAAACATAATAAAGAAGAAATCCAATTACATTTTAGCTACAGAATTACGGATGGGTCAAAACATGGCCAAAATTTATCGAAGCATTCCCCTCTCATTTGAAATAACAATACAAAATGGCATGGTACAAAACACGAAAAAAGCAAAAGAAGAAACATGTTTCATAAATTTTGTATTCAAAATAACAGAACTTAACTGATTTTACTTAACATAAACTATTATATAAACATAATATAAAAATAATTATAGTTATAAAATAAAAGATAAAAACTGCGATGGGAGCTGTTTCATAATTTGCAAGGTCAAAAACTTTCCTTACGAGTTAATTTATCCCACTTCTATGATCTATCACAAAACATGCTCTGTCGTTTATAAAATTCATTTTAATAAACTCTTATATAATAATGATCAAAGGTCAAAGGCATCTGTAAACATCTATAAACTATTTTTATTATATATTAACTAATCTAAATCACAAGTAGTTTAAAAAACTGCAAAGGCAATATCCAAATTCGTTGAGTTACTTCATCAAATCAATCATTTCAGCATAAATCAACGAATGAGCATCTTCACCCCAAACAAAATCCATATGATTCCATCCATCCACTGTTTGGTCGTGTATGATATTTTTCAAATATGGCCGTAAACTTTCATTTATATCAGTAGGATCAGCAAGCCAGTCATTTGTTCCCGAAAACAAAGCAACAGGAGTTTTCATTGAACTCACATTATAAACTGGTGGAAGAGGCTGAAAAAACATGACAATAAACAAAACTGTTGGCATGTGGTATGATTGGTATTAAAATTCCATGGTTAGTTGTGTGACAAGAACTCTTTATTGGTGG
Organism: Turritopsis rubra; assembly: GCA_039566895.2. Lineage (NCBI taxonomy): Eukaryota > Metazoa > Cnidaria > Hydrozoa > Anthoathecata > Oceaniidae > Turritopsis > Turritopsis rubra. The sequence goes on along the minus strand of CM077625.1, from coordinate 9,152,949 downwards.
AGTTTTGACATAAATTTTGTTTTGAGAAAAATGAGTTTTGCAGCACCCTTGCGAATGTCGTTGTACTTTCCTTTACAGTGGCAAAAAATAATGTTGTCTTGAGGATTTTTATTTACAGTTAAGACACAAATATATTCCTTCCACATTTTTACTTCGATTCACTGGGGGTTATGTTTTTGTTGCTTGTATTTTAAAAGTGACACCGTCATTGTTTTCATTAATTTCAATGGTTGAATAATAATTTTTAAATAATAATAATACTCACCACACCATAACGGCGTTCATTGCCTTCTTTGCCATAATCATACATCTGGAACTTGCCACTTTTAATCATCTGGAAAATAGGACACTGCACATGAGAATGATATCATAAAACAAATAAAGATAGTTCAGAATAGCTGATAATAAGCAATGCTGATAAGTTAACTTAATTTAGAAAATGTATAATTGATTGATTTTCCAACTACGTATTCAGTGTTCTACTCAGAGGATTTGTGGTGTTTTTTGTGCATAAGTATGGAGTTCAATCAAACTTACCTGAGTAAAATGTATCACATCTTTTGAAGAAGTACCAGCTGGAGTGTGAGATATATAAACAGGCAAACGTGTCTCATTCAGATTACTTATGTCAAAACCAGTCATCATAAAAAGAATATTTCCACACACATTCTCCATCACATGGAATGCACACAACACATCTGCTAAAAATTTCATCAGCCAATTGTTGGGCGCAAAATCCTTAACACCGAGAAGCTTAATCAAAAACTAATGGAAAAAAATGAAAATAAGGATTAATAAAAACAAATTCTCAGCCTGTTTTCTTATCTTTTCTGACCCTGCAATATAGAGTCTTCTTCCCCATTTACATCCTTACATGTTCACGTGCATACATTTTTATGGAGCCGGTCAATTGCAGGAAAATATTGACATGTGACATCAATTAACCAATCATGATTATCAATTTTGAGAGACTCTATACTGTAGTGGTATAAATAAGGTTGGAAGATATTTCAATGAGTTATTGTGTTACCTCCACCTCAGGTGCCATGTATGATAACACCTTCAAAGCACCTTTGATATTTGTTACGGTAGCAACAGGAGCCAATGCAAAAAATGTCTTGACTTTTGCACCTAGGTCTTGATTTCGTGAAAATTCAATAAAACCAATTGTCGTACCTAGATTATCAAATGCTTTATTGAAACATACAGCATAACCAAGTAAACAAAAATAAACACACTATTTGTGATGATTTTTTGTTCATTGATGGTAACAGACAAACCTTGCGAATGTCCAACATAATATAAATCCTGTGCACGCGAGACGTTCAAAGCATACTTTATACTGGCAGGCAAATCATATTTCGCCATTTCATCAAAGCTATAAATCAATGAAAACAGAATAACAGTTTGACAATACACCGAAAACAAGGGAAAAGGAAAAGACAAACATTTATTAACCTAAAATCCCAAAATTTGTCATCATCAACTGATAAATGAATATGTCGATTGGAATAAGTATTCCCTCTACTATTACCCAACCAAACCTCATATCTAAGAAAAAATAAATCACACATCAAACAAAATACAAAATACATCAATGCCCCGAACATCAACTATAATTTTTATATATAATTGTGAGTGTTCGCTAGCTGTGCCTACGTTATACATAAAAAATTTAAAAAAACAAGAAATTTAGGTAAGTCACCAAGTTTTGCTTGTGTGGATGCATAATATAAGTTCACACAAAACAAATTCATACCTTTTGTCAGTATGAAATCATTACATTGTGAACCCAAAAAGTACCTAATTATCAATATCTCAATAACCAATGGGGAAAACTGATGTCATTTGGGGTTCCACATTTTGACCACGGGTAATATAATACGTGGGAAAATATTAGCGATGGGAAACAGTGATGTCAGTAAATTCTTCCAATGACAATATTGCACGACATTGGCGAGAAACCATTACATAGGGTCCCCAAAATTACCTCAATAACCAATGAGTCAAAGTAAAATGTGTGCAACTTTTATTTAACAGGATGACAATGTTAGTGTGTGCTAATTAATGTGGATCGAAAATATCTAATTTAAGTATCATTTAATTAACATGGAACCTGGACTGGTTGCTTAAAAAAGAAAATGCCTGTGACATCAATAAAATCTTTGAACAATGACACTTCCGTAACAGTTGGTCGTCAACACGCGATCCCATATATTTTTTATCAGTTTTTCGAGCTCTATAACATAGTATCACTTTCTATTCAATATTTTGTGATTTTATTTTTCATCTCCTTTGTGGGAGGAGCGTGGGTGGGGCTGTACTTTAAAGAAGAACTAATCAGTAAAACGTTTTTTAAATTCCATACTAGTATAAGAATTAAATATTTGATTATTGCTAACCCTTGATCTGCCAAGACAAAACCAAGGCTTTCCTCAGGGCAGATTATTAACCCATGTAGCAGCAGAATCGATTAGCCCATGTTGCAAAAAAACAACTTTATTTTTCCTAGGAACTTGCTTCTTTCCATGAGGTATACGCTGCAAACTGAGGATGTAACCATCAGCAGTAACAACTTCGTGAATTTCACATGGATATCCATGGTACTTTATGATTTGACTCTATAAATATATATATATGAATTTCATAAAATAAAGGAACAAAACCAAGAGTCTAAAATAATAAAGAAACAATTGCAAATAAGGAAGCATCCTAGTTTTACAATTTTTTTTTTAAAAACTTTCCTCCAATAGACATTCTGATATGTTTCTCGTATACAGCCCTTGCCTCGTTTTATATAGAAACAATAATGACATTTTTTTGCATGATAATTGTGATCATCCCCAAAGTAGTTTTTTTTTATCATGTCAAAGGAATATCATTATTATTCCTATCTAAAGCAAGGTAACAGTTTATTTTATGGTACTATTTTGTTTTAAATACTTAATGCTGCTTGGGAAGGAACATTTAACATTGTCCAAAATCCGGCTTTATATTTATATTTGATACAAATGTATTTAAACAATATCAATTATATGTAAAGGTACCAAACAAGAATTACCAATTAATCTTTATATCCTTTGGCCTTAAATCAAATATCAGACATTTTCTTTTTTAAGCAGCCATGTGAATTTAATGATACTTAAATATTTAGAATTTGTCAATCCTCGTTAATTAGTACACACCTTAAAAACCTGCATTAAAGAAGTGTTAAAATACCTGCTTTCATTTCATGAAATAAGGTATGTAAATTACAAAATGAACAATACTTACAACATTCATGTGTTCTTCAGGAATGTCTGCAAGAAATTTACCATAGCCACTTCGAGCAATAGAAAATGGGTTTACCAAGTCAATGAAGACAAGAAAAATTAGAAGTCTGATCACCATGTTCCCTGCTGACAGTGCTTTAAAAATCATTATAGATAAAATTAATAATATATACTATGTACTATGTTCTATGAGATACTATGTACAGTGAAACGTGTGTTAAGGACCACCTTAATTAAAATCAAAATTACTCAAAATATGTTTTCTATTTGAATGTAAGAAAGAACAGGTTTTTTCGATTTAAGGAAATCTTTCTCTAGTGTTAAACTTTGTTTCTTATTAAAGTGCCTCTCTTGATTTAATACCCCTTTACATTTTTAACATTCTTTTGAGATCATAAGCGCATAATACACAATACTATTTTATGAGCTTCACTTCTTTGATCCAGTGTTATATATATTATGTGGCATTACAAGAATTGTGCGAGAAAGACATGACAATGATTGTGAACCTTTATTTCATATAAATTATCCTACAATACAAATCATATATACCTCTAGCTACAACTAGATTTCCTTGGTTGGGATTTTCACAAAACAACACACGAAAAAACAGAACAAAATTTTCCAAACAAGCTATGCAAAAAAACTACAACGCAGAAATACCAATTCCAAGGACTTTCTTCAGTAAATAAAAATATTTTGGAGACAAAATAATACGCACAAACACACCTTTATATTACCCTTTGTTGATATTCCGATGTTTAAACATGTGATTTTATGTAAACATCAACGGTGGGTATAGCTTTAAGTCTTTTTCGCGGAATACACAGAACTATGAGAAACATACTCGATCTTTTCGAGAAAATGTTTGCGAAAAACTCTGCATTTGCTTAATTCTATGAACTTCATTGACTCAAATTCAGAATGCCGCGGGGTGCAAACAAATTCTTGCAGATGACTTGTATCAACTCGCTTTTCATGCGGTTGTCAGTAGAAAACTAACATGACTCTCCAGAAGATGATTATAATATCATTTAAGTATTATAAGTATCCCCAATGATATATAGTGATACTTTTTAACGATTCGTCAGGTGGTCCATAAATGCACCCACGTGGGGACCATATTTTCACAACAACACAACAACAACATAACTACACACACATCATCATCATCATATAAGCTAGCGCCACATTTTTGTTATACCACGTTATGTTTACACCATCAAGTCTTTGCTGAAGACCCTTGGAAGATTCTCCTACTTCGAATTTTTATTATAAACTACAGTATAACCTCGTTAAGTCGGACACGGTTTAAGTCGGACTTTTCTTTAAGTCGGACTAAAACCTTGTCCCCCTTGGGACTAAATAAGTAGAGTCTGACTTAAGACGAAGTTCGGATAGGTCGGACTCCCGATAAGTCAGGCCGATTATTTCGGTCCCCTGAGAGTCCGACTTAACGGGGTTATACTGTAATAGACCCATATTGCTTTTATGGCACTAACTTTTGTGTGTTAATATATTATAAAAAAAAGGGACCACTCCAGTCAGGGAAATTCTGTCTGTAATCGAGGGATCCCTCGATTGACTGACAGATACCTCAATTGAGGTATATTTTCAAGTTTCGGTTGTATGATTGCCACCTTGACTCTAGAGAGAAATACTCGATGTTGTAAAAATCGTATCTGGGTCAAAATAGACATTAAGCCTAGTACAGATCATGCGATAAAGCGAAAAATTAAAGTCAGCTTCCAATACTCAGACTAAAGAATCACAATACATTTCAATTGCTCAATTGAGGGGGGATCCCTTATATTTTTTGTCGCGATCAAATAACGGCAATTTTGTATTTCATATTTCGTATAGCGCAATTGGAGGGATCCCTTGATTGTAGGTTTTCCCCGACTGCACTCGTAATTTGATTTTGTCATGGAGGAGTAAAATGTCAATACACAATTTCCGAGATCCTTTGGCCATTATGGTTTTGATCAGTGGGGCAGATTTCACTGGATGTGCACTTTTTTCCCTATGTTTACATAGGAAGAGTAAGGCCTGTTGTGCGAAGATGTCTTGAATGTTGTTGATTTTCTTCTTCTTGTACCTATTTTTATTCTGTACTGTTAAGGAGAACATTCTGCACTTGTCCCGACTTTTTAGAAGAAAAAAAGAACTTTTTAATGAATTTTTTTTATTTTTCTGCTGTCAGGCAAAGCCAGTTTCAATTTGTCCCCTGATGTCATCGTAATCACAATAGAATCCATAATCGCTGCAGGATCTTCGAAATTGTGTATTGATGTTTTATTTTTAACCCCACCACTCCAAAGAACGTCAAAAAATATTAACAATTAAACTTTACATTGGGTTTGTCAATTATTATGATTAAACTTTACCTCAACTGGTATCGTGAGGATGCGACTAAAAATAAAATGGGTTGTTCGCATATGAAGTTAATTCGCATATGAAGTTAATTCTACGACTTGTAAAATGGAATATTGGCAACGTATTAACTTAATATGCACGCACACTGGCAACCCATGTGGGCTTCTTTTCTCAAGCTTTATTGTTCTTATATTTTTATCACACAGCTTACGGTAAATCCTCTGTTAAGCACCCAAGATGCTTATTAGATTTTTCACCTTTTATAGAGGCGCTTATAAAATTTCTGAGAAAAAAGCCCTCACCCAGGATTCTGAAAAGATGAAATCTATTAATTTTTCAAAACTTTTCCATGACTTTCCTTGACTGACAGGAAAATGAGCTTTTTCCAGATTTTCAGACTTTGTAGGAACTCTGCTCTTACCTTAAAGGGGACACCAGAGGTACTTTTCTAATAAGCGCCCTTCTTTAGAGGGGCGCTTATTAGGGTGAGAGGCTTATTAGGGTGAGACGCTTATCAAATTTTAACTTTTACCGCATAACTTTTACTATTCGTTTTGACTTTGGATCTTACCAGAAGCAAATGAAAAGGCTACTTTGGCTTGCCTTTATACAATGGACCCTCCACAATGCAAGCAATAATGGTAAAAAGAAATCGAACTCTGATTGTTTCTTTTTATTCAAATTTCTTTCTTGTTTCATTGTTGCATTTAGAGAACGTCAACATTTTCAATATTTGAACCCCTATCCCCTAAATGTCAATTACTCTATGACAAAATCGAATTACGAGTGGCCCCTAAGTGTATTTGAGGTTACGGTTGCAGGCAAGTGTGCAGAACAAATTGACCTTGATAATGAAATACTTTCATGTAATGACAAAATTAACATTAGGTATTTGATAGCTAATAATTGAGACATATTGAAACTGTATATGTCACAGCGAATCCATCTATAACAAAAGAGAAAGCATCCCATTTTTTAATTTGAAGCACTAATGAAATATTACGAGTGGTAGCTAGAGCACAGATTTGTATAATCTTATGAGACAAGTTGACAAAATAATAAAGAATCTGAGGTTTTAAGTATAGGTACCCCTGACTTACAGTGCATAAAAATAGTCATTCTCTTTTAGAAAATTACTCTTTCGCTCTCCTTTTTCAGGCACTTTTAAACAGGGCTAGCATATAAAAGAGAAGAAAAAAAGGTTTCATCCATTCAAAAATTACATTTCTAGTTCCTGGCATTTCTAATGTTTTCTTTAAGACAAAAATGTTAACAATTATATTTTGGTAGGTAGTAGTGCTTGGGAAAGCCTAACCAAATATCTCCAATAAGTGGAATTTCCAGAGAGAAGGGGAGGGAAGAGGTATTTATGATCATGAAAAAATTCTTAACCATTTTTATCTGCTTATTTTCAGATACGAAATTCTTGCACAATATTGTTCGCAACCAATGGCACTTGTTGGGAGATTAAGGAACTCAAGTCTCTTCGGTGTATTTCAGAAAAGTAAGTATTAGAGGACAAAACCAATAATATTATAAATAATGCTCTGTGGAGAGCATTACATTATTTTGGTGTTTTGTTGAATAGAGCATCTGTTTCATAACCTTTTTACCCTTGGATTAATACCCTATTGATTGATAATGATTTGATTGTTTTAAAAATATTGTTCAAGACTTGATGTAACACAAACCGCAAAGCTCTACTAAAAGCATAAGCATTAAATACCTACTTACGCTCAAATTCACGCAGGCCAATATTTTGCACACATAGAAATTAGCTATTTGCAAACGCAAGAGGGTATTTGAGTGAAGAGATTACAACTTTGAATAGATTTTTCAATTAAATCATCAATTCTGCTACGTCACTTTAAGTATAAATAAAGCAGCCTTTACGTCAGTGCAAAGCAATAGCAGAAATAAGGGCCTGTAAAGCAGTGTGTTAGACCAAGAAATAAGTTTTGAAAAAAGAGATTGATTTTGATAGTTATCCAAGACCACTGAATAAAAAACATAATGTAATGTTTAGCATAATATCCTTAATCGAAGCAATTTAATAGTTTACATTGGGTCTTCCTTCAACTTTCTTTGGATAATGTGTCCTTTATTTCGGTCTCTTTGCGAACTGTCTGTCCAAAACTTCAGTCTCAGCCTTTGCAAGGGTGCTTTGAGATACCGATAAAACTGGGATTCATCAAGGGAGGGTTGGGGAACTTATCAGTTAGTTGTTCCAGGAAAGGATATTTTAAAGCTTGTAGGTGCGAAGTTGTGGTGTAGTATATCAGATTCCGATCTAAATCACAGCTCTGCTAGAAAACGATCAAATCTACCATCTACTCAGATTCCATGGTTTTGGTCAATTCATTGAATTTCTTCCATAATGGGCAAAATCTTCAAAAAGACTATGAAGAGGAGTGTTTTCTATAGGAATGGCAAGCAATATCGCCTGCTGTTTCAATAAAAAGACACTCCTCCACAGAGACCTTTTGAAGATTTTGTCCACTGGTTCCTAAACACACTTTTTAAGATGTCCTGACTGTGCATGTGTCATCCTTGATTTTGTATTATTTATGAACCTCATTGGGCTTTTCATTATTGAAAAGATACGTATTTATCTGCACTGGTTTTCACTTAGTACTAAAAACAAAACTCCATTATAGAATCAGCATGAAAATATAGATTTCTCTAAAATTTAGGTTTATTGGTACAGTGTTCAAGGGCCTATGCCCTGAAACATGTTAATACAAAAAGATTTACCCTTGAGGAAGTGACAACCCTTCAAGATGATCCGGTATGTAAATAAATATTTTCTTTCGTTCTTATTTGTGTGTGTGTGTGTGTGTGTGTGTGTGTGTGGGGGGGGGGGGGGGGGGGGGGGGGGGGTTTTGGGGGTTATATTATGCGTGGTAATCACGATAAAAATATTCGAAATGCTAAATGTCAGGATATTCTGTAAACACACAACTGTATAACTTTGGTATATATAAAATTGCAAAATAATGAAATTTAAAATACCAAAGCATGTGTATATATATGACCCTGTTTATGTTTTTTAGAGTGCGGTGAAAATTCTTGAAAAACATGGTAAAGCCTGGCATGTACTAAATGAGGGGAACACCCAATCACTGGCACACACGATCAGTGGCGATTTCGATTGTTATGAAGGCTTGTCTCGAGACTTCGCGTTGAAATTCCCACGAACTGAAAATTTGAAGAACGAAGGTATGATGAATTTCATCGCCGCCTGCATTTTTTTTTTTTTTTTTTTTTTTTTTTTTTTTTTTTTTTGTAATTCCATTATTTGATAAGATAAGATGAGTTTATTTCAAACATTTGTTGGTTATTTGCATCTATTGAGGTTCAATCGTTGTGGAGAGGTTAGGCACGTTTCTCGTTCTTTTTTCTTTTAAGACAATCCACTTGGAAGCGTGAGGGTCATGGAGAATGGCACCAACTTTATATATTATCTTGTAAGTATTCTCAGCAAAACGAAATTGCAAGCTGTCTCTTTCTAAAAAGTTAAAGGTATTTTTTCTTATTGTGGAATGTGGCGAAAGATTTCATCAACGCTGGTTTCTATGACTGTCCTCTTGATATTATAGATCATTCGAGAGAATTGGTGGGACCGTGGTGCATACAGGCCGATGCGTGAATCTCTGGCTGCCATGCGTGATCACGCGCTGAAGAATGACGTGAAAAATATCGCCATGGGGCGGCTCGGTGCACATAAAGATGGCTTGGATTTCGGCGAAATTTTGAAAGACATCAAGAAAATATTCTACGATACAGATATCACATTAACTATCTACAGTAGAAGGACGTGATGTTTTTAGCGCTCCATTAATATGATGCGCTTGTTATCGAAAAATGTAAACGAGGTGTTGCATATATTTATTTTTTTTCTTTTGCAAAGAAATTATGAAGAACTTTTTTTAGAAACTTACCTATAAGTTTTGTTCAATGTTTGATAAAATTGAGCCAGATTATTGTTTTCTGCCTACCCTTGCTTGAAAACCAAAATTTTATGTATAATATCCACATATGTGTAACCAATTCAAAAATCTTTCAAAACGATCGCGATTAACCGCAACTGGACAACTCCTTTCCAGTTTTTCTCGAAATAAAATTTATATGAGAAATATATAAAAGCCGTGTGATTTAAAGTTAATAGTATTTTCGTCGACTTCCAAAAACAGTTTTCGGGAAATCAGGAACAGGAGTTCTTATGTTCCGAAAAAATTAGAAAATTTTCTTTTCAATTAAAATGTAATTCCATAAGTAAAACAGTCAATTTAAACTGAAAATTTAAATAGCATTTTTTTTGTTGGGCTGAAGGCTTGAGTGGATAGTAATATCTTCCGAGTAAAAACGCTGTATCGGCAGCTGCTTGCGCAGAGGAGAAAGTACTGGTTCAACTCTCACTAAAGTTAGAAGTGAATAAGTGCGACTTTTTAACTGTACATTAACTATTTTAAAAACGTTACGTTTATGAATTAGATAGTACAAACTATGACATGCAATGGAACTAGAGACTGTGCTTCCGCAAGATCCCGGGGAGCTTAGTCTACCATGTTAATTATTCAATTTGACGTCACAGGCAATTTGACGTCAAATTACAAGCTATCATAGTAAACGTTGACTTTTAACAAGGTTTCAAAGAGTAAAGATGTATATTTTCATATTGAAAATCTTTCTGGTTGTTTTCTTGCAAATCACCGTCACAAATGACGAATTGATTTCATCAAGCGACTTCAACGTCAAAGGTAAGTCTCTCAGAACACTTCAACAAAAAATTCTTATTCTTTTACTCGAACTGGAAGGAAAAATGATTTATCTGACATAAATTTATGGTAAATAATGACAAGTGCCGTTATGAATGTTATGGGATATTCAGGAACAGAAATGTAGATGTTTTATGGACAATACAACTTAATTTTGCTTTGACATATTCCCACAATGCTTTTCTTCAGATTATCTGATGGTTAATGTCTTCACGGAGGACAAATTTCAACAACCTCTCGTTGGAAATGCGACAAAGTCTCATAGACAGAGCAGTTCCTTTGATATACCATCATTTGATAATCTTCAAGAATTGTTTAAAGCAATAATCGTAACCGTCGTTGATTTTGCGATGGATTTTGGTGAGAAATTCTTGCATTATCGCGAGTTGGTTGTTCGTGTAATGGATGACTTTGGATTAGAACCAAACGACATCTCATTCTTGTTGTCATGTTTGATTTTATGGCAAACTGCAAAGGTCTTTAAAAGAAGAAACTCAGTCAACACTGCTTTGTGTAAACCGGCCTGGAAAGTAACCCTGCAGCCAAGAGTTATTGATCACATGAACAGGGACAAAAACACACGTATGGAACACCAACAACGTAGAAATGCAGTTTGTGTCAAAACAAGCAGTATTTCATTTCCTAAAGTACATCCAATAAAGCCCTCAAAATGCACTAGTGTTAAATCAGATCCGTTGATGTTCTTTACGAACCCACAACGAAAAAGCAAAACCAACACCCGACAATCCAGTGTTCCGGTTGTCCTGCCTCAACCGATCCGGTCACAATCTTCCGGAAGTGTTAAATCAGATCCACTGATGTTCTTTACGAACCCACAACGAAAAAGCAAAACCAACACCCAACAATCCAGTGTTCCGGTTGTCCAGCCTCAACCGATCCGGTCACAATCTTCCGGAATTGTTAAATCAGATCCACTGATGTTCTTTACGAACCCACAACGAAAAAGCAAAACCAACATCCAACAATCCAGTGTTCCGGTTGTCCAGCCTCAACCGATCCGGTCACAATCTTCCGGAAGTGTTAAATCAGATCCACTGATGTTCTTTACGAACCCACAACGAAAAAGCAAAACCAACACCCAACAATCCAGTGTTCCGGTTGTCCAGCCTCAACCGATCCGGTCACAATCTTCCGGAATTGTTAAATCAGATCCACTGATGTTCTTTACGAACCCTAAACGAAAAAGCAAAACCAACATCCAACAATCCAGTGTTCCGGTTGTCCAGCCTCAACCGATCCGGTCACAAACTTCCGGAAGTGTTAAATCGGATCCACTGATGTTCTTTACGAACCCACAACGAAAAAGCAAAACCAACACCCAACAATCCAGTGTTCCGGTTGTCCAGCCTCAACCGATCCGGTCACAATCTTCCGGAATTGTTAAATCAGATCCACTGATGTTCTTTACGAACCCTAAACGAAAAAGCAAAACCAACATCCAACAATCCAGTGTTCCGGTTGTCCAGCCTCAACCGATCCGGTCACAAACTTCCGGAAGTGTTAAATCGGATCCACTGATGTTCTTTACGAACCCACAACGAAAAAGCAAAACCAACATCCAACAATCCAGTGTTCCGGTTGTCCAGCCTCAACCGATCCGGTCACAAACTTCCGGAAGTGTTAAATCGGATCCACTGATGTTCTTTACGAACCCACAACGAAAAAGCAAAACCAACATCCAACAATCCAGTGTTCCGGTTGTCCAGCCTCAACCGATCCGGTCACAATCTTCCGGAAGTGTTAAATCAGATCCACTGATGTTCTTTACGAACCCACAACGAAAAAGCAAAACCAACACCCAACAATCCAGTGTTCCGGTTGCCCTGCCTCAACCGATCCAGTCACAATCTTCCGGAATTGTTAAATCGGATCCACTGATGTTCTTTACGAACCCACAACGAAACAATCTCTCCAACATTACTGACAATCTGATGTATAAATCAAAAACCTCCCCTAATTTCCACCTCAAAAAATATATATAAAGTAAACAAAAAAATGTTTTTTGAAATTCTTCTTGCTCGTAATTCGTTAAGGACACTTCCTCCTCCATATAATACGACACTTCTAACTTCCCAATGACCAGCATGTTGTCATGCAAGTGCTGCTAATCATGATGCTTTTGGAAACACATCGGGGTGTATCAGTTTCACTGTCTGTAGTGGGAATTGACCCTGGATCTCAGGGTGATAACCTGCAGCCACTACACCATTACTTCATAACATTAAGTCTGTCAATGTCTAGGTCAAAACAAAGTTTAAAGACTCCCATGTCTTAAGGCGGATTTCCACTAGGTGATTTTTTTTCGCGCGAAGAGACGGAACAGTTACCAGTTTGGTGGGGGACAAACCTCGAAAAATTTCTTTAAATTTATTTAGTCACCCAAAATTAAGATTCGAGGATTTCCATATTGCCGTGAATGAAAAATACCATTGGCTGCAGAGTTTTTGATCCATCCATATTTCAAACTTATGTATGTATCCTACAAAGAAAATATGCTTGCCCATTTTCTTCCATTCAGTGCATTTATTCCGCCGCGTTAGGCAGAATATTCTGCTCAAAATTGTTCCTAAATTTTTTTCAAAACCAGGTAAATCGAGACTAGTTTGTGTTAATAGCATAATCGACATTATCCCCAGTCATTATATTGATAGAATATAAATATGAAACGCAGAGGAGCAAACGCAAGAACTTACTGCAAGGGGATTACAAAAGCCGAAAGGGACTCTTGATATTCACTAATATAATGTCCAAGAAGTTGAAAACGCAGCATATTTCACGACATTCCATCGCTAATATATTATCCTTCTTGATGACACACCTTTTTAGTTGATTCCAATCTCTTTCGTTTTCCAGCACATTGCAATGGCTTTCTATTGTTTATTTACGCGTTGCCCATGGCAACATGCATTGTAAATGCGCATGCTCGCCAACGGTTCTTCGCATTCTATCAAAACTTTGATCGAGTGCTCATCTCTGTGTTTGGCAATTGCTGACTTGAGAATTAGAAAATTGTTTCTATTTTCGCAAATTAGAATTATTTACTGTTTATTTATTAAATTTTGTTGAACATGAGTTCGAGAGCTCCTGCTTTGAGTTTTTCATTCGATTTTGTTGCACGTTTGTTCGATGAATGTGCAAAATATCGAGAGGAAAACCAAACACTCAAGAAACAAGTTGAACATCTATCTGTTTCCAATGTAGAATTGAAAAGGGAGAAAAGTAAAATACAAGAGGAATTGTGGATACTAAAAATAGATTATTACAAGGAAATTGGAAACTCGTGTGATGAAAAGGAAAAGTGGGAAGGAAAAATGGATGATCAGCAAATTGAATTTTTTGATGAAATTGATCGTTTTCGTTCAAAGATCGAAGACCTCAAGCAAAAAGTTAAAGTTTTGGAGTGGGAAAGAGATTCTCTTCAAAACGATCCTGTGAATTCGATCGAAACTTTTCATCTTAAGGAATGTAGAAAAGTTTTGGAAGAATTCAATCAGGAGGAAAAGAACGTTTTGAAGTGGATTCTCGAAGGTTACTTCGATGTTTACAAAAATAAACCATTTGATGATGAAAATTTAAAAGCTGATTTTTTAAAGGTTCGAATGTTTCAAAAAAGTGGCAAAACAGTGGAAAAAATGTTTGAAAACCTTCAAGTTTTGCAGTGGAAGTCTCTTCTAAAACTTCACAAGGTTTTTACACAAGAACTTCAACGAATTGAAGTAGAAGTTCGAAGAGTCGAAAAGACTCAACAGGAGAAATTAGATCATTTGAAATTTCAAGCATTTTCAGAGTTGAAACGAGTTGAAACCATTGTATATGGAATGGGTATAAGTTTTATGGGTGGAGCGTTTAAAACCTTTTTAGATAAATACATTTGTCCTGGAGACGTATCCAAAAGGCAAATTGCCATGAATTTTTACCAAAACCGATTCGAGTACAGCCAAGAGGTTCGTCTCCCAATGATATATTCTGCATTGGATTCAACACGTTCAATGCTCGAATCCTTTAAGATCGATTCTGCCAAGGTAGGATTTAGGCCACTTAAGATATTGGAGCACTCTGAAAATTGTTAAAACCAAAAAATCAGCTTCTGGTCATTAATTTTTCCTTTCCTTTATCTTTCTCTTCCAAGTATATATATTTTTGTTTGCTTTTTTGTTTTTTAAGTTTGAGAAAATTATTTTACTTTTTAATTTTGTATTTTTTTGAAATTCTCTCTTCTCAGCGTTTAAACAGAGTTTTTTGTTTTCAATAAAATCGAATGGCTTTCGAACTTTGTTGACATTCGACTTTAGTACCATGTAAACGGTACCATTAAATTTAAATTTTAACATTTGACTTTAAATTTTAAAACCAGGTGAGGAAAAAGTTAGGTATATATTTTCTTGCTTAGTGTGGTAAATCCTCTGATAAAGACAGAAGTTTGGTGAGCACTTCTGACAGGTTATTACAGGATTTATCACATTTTTTGTGGCAAAATATTACCTTCTTTTGGAGTGGCTGTAGGGGAGGAGGAGGCCACAAATTTTCCAAAAAATTCGATCCAAAACTGTGGCAATATGTTTTGTCAACATACTGGCATGGTTTAAACATACGATTGGCTTGTCGTATATAATTGTGATATAATGGCTAAACGTTTTCATCTTGAAAATGTTATTGTTCTTTGTTTTCTTTTCTTGTTTGTTATTTTTTCAAAATATTTTTAAATTGATACAAAAAAGTATAGTACTTGATTGATAATATTACTGACTAACATTTTTTCAAGTGACTAGAACTTTCCCCAACTTAATTTTTAACCCATTTGTTTTTTTCCCGACTATATTTTATCTTTACACTGCGGCCATTTGAACTTGTGGTGGGGAGAAAAGTGACAAAATTTTTCCCCGATAAGGTATCCATCAATAGTGTTATTATCCCTCTGAAATATACATTCAAAACACGGTACTTAACACCGATTTATCATTTTTGGCTGCGAAGCAAACAAGGCATTAGAAGCGTGCTTTGTTTTCCTTTCCTTACTGTTGTCTAAACTACCTAGCATGGTTACTTCTATTCGTCCGCACGGTGTTGCTTTAAGTAAAATATGGCACCTCATGGAAATAAATAGTCATTGTCGCGAAAGAAAATGGCGTTTGCCTATATTTTACGCTGGCTGATTTGGACACTTTATTTACAGATTTACCAAAAACTCTCGGCAAAACGCAAAATATAGGAAAAGTGAAAACACATGTAAAAACTCGCGGCCACTCTTGTGTTGATTCGTGCATTGCCAAGAGTTTCAATGCAAAACCGGCGGCAAAGTACATGTTAAAAGGCGCGAACACGCTTTTTAGCGCCTGTTTTGCGAGTCTATCTTTACAGACGGAATTGCAAAACAGGCGGTAAAAAAAGGCGGCCCCGTGTTATAAAAAACGCGGCAGTCCTTTATATTGCGCGGCCGCAAGTTTGTGGATGATCTGTAAACAAATTAGCCACGGTAGTATTTAATTCCAAACAGTTTTTATATCTTTTGAATCTGTTTGAAATAAAAAGCCAAAATTTATAGGAACATTCAAAAGTAAAAAAATGGTTTTTCATTGTTCATGTCATTCTTTTTCTTTGGTTTTTTATACTTTTGGTGCGCAGAAAGAGCGTAAAAATATGCGACATTGTAGGACATGAATTCTTTAGGACAGTTGTACACAGCAGGACACGACCTGCAGCTCCTCCATGACGTACTTACGTCACTAAGCAAGTATAGACGAACTCTCATAATTATTTATCTATCTAGAGTTCTGTTTTGGTCTCACACATCTACAGCAGCACGTGCAAGCGAAAACACTTGTGGCTTCTGTTATGACAAAGTGTGTCGCAGCTCAAAGTCTACCCACCATTGATTCGATGGAAGATCACGTTTAAATGGGCTTCCTCTTCTTTGCAATTCCACCAGCCAACATCATAACTATGGCTTTCGATTTTCCATAGCCTATATTTGAGGATTCATTAGGTATCTAAAACATAAATTCAAGTTATTTAATATCTTCCTTTTAATAACATTAGTTATTGTAAACGTTTTGTTGGAAAAATTAATTTCCTTACTTTTAAAATTGAGGTGCGTTTTCTTACTTCATAATTTATGCATGTTCATCACATAAAATATCTATTTCACATCCAGCAGAGATGAACAGAAAAAAAAGGGAAATCTAATCGACAGGAAAGCTCGGATGCGACAGACAGCCGGCACTCAACCAACCCAAAAATCCCATTGCGCAGTTTTACGGCAAATTGCTCATGTCGTTTGTCATACAATACACGGCGAACTCTAACGCTAACCCTAACGCGTATTATATGACAAACGACATGAGCTACTTACCAGTTTTACAGCCCTTCTTTTCTCGAGGTTGGATTTGGATTACTATTTTGGAAAATGTTACCTGTATCACCTGTACGGATGAATTTATTGTACATTACACGAAAAGGATTCGATTTAATTCAAATGTGCTGTTTTTTTTTCAGGTTCTCACCAACAACAGACATGGGTTTTCATTCTTGTAAGAAGGAGAAAGAATTTTTAATTGCGATGAGACGGGGATGGAATTTGATTATTCATTTCGATGGAATTTCTTTTTTCATTTTTCCTTCTTTTAGTTCCTTCCTTCGCTTGTTGCTTTTCTTTTCTTCTTCTTTCTCTTTATACCCTTCATTGCTCTTTCTACTCATGTAACTATTTCGTTCTTTGCGTATCAGCCCTTAATTCATTCAAAAATGATGTGTTAAGTAACTTCCCACCAGGGTCATTCCTTGTTATTCTTTTTTTTTCTGGAATGATACATATATGGGCCAGGTGTATGCATCTGCTGGTGATGGGGATGCTGATGATAAGGGTTGAACAGATCTTTTGAAGGGAAAAATACCTGTGCTTATGAACCCCGATGAGATGACTGGACGATGGACGGGCATCGATGGACGTATTCCAAACCTTAAAGACTGATTTATAATTGCTTAGCATTCAAATAATACTTATAAAGACATTGAAAATACAATTTTTTTGTATAACAACATTAAACTGTTTAACACTGAATTTGTCATGTTTGATTTTCCGTTCAAATTATTGGATTCGAAATGGCGAATTAAACATTTTAAAGGTTGAACACTTTCAACCATACTTCAATTTTGTCGAAAGTAACGTCAACCGATCAACTTCTTTAAAACTGTAGCGGAATGACTTAAACCAATCACTTTGTGTTGTTTTGAAAGAAAAAAAAATGAAACCGTTGCATTATAATTCTTTCAAATTTGACAAATTGCATTCGACAAATTTGAAACAATCCTCAAATCAGAAATGCTAGAATACTTGTTCATAACTTTAAAAATAGGTTCAGTTTACACGATCTGTTTTAAAAGCACCACACATTTATAACCACTACAGGCTCAAACCTCACTTAAACAATAAGCACCAACCTACGTTCAAAATCATAGGGAAGAAAAGAAATTTTCTGTCTCCATCAACGAAACAGGTTGTCCTTTTGTCTTAAGTGAAAGTATAGGTAGTAGGTGGTTTTGGAAGTTTTGAGGATATATACTCTGATTTCTTGATAATATCAAAAATATCACCACTACACCAAAGATTAAGCAGGGGATCAGTCATTCATTGATTAAGAGATTCAATTTTTCAAGAGAGGTAGCTTTCTTTTTTATCAAAAGAGAAGGGTAGCATACTTGAAAAAAAAACTTATTTTATCAGCTGTTTACTACAATAATTTGATATCATCATTATCTGCGCGCGTGAAGCGAACGCAGATATTGGTTTTGTCGATCGTCCTGGGATCCCAAAAACATTACAAAAATGACGTTACAGTAAAAATCGTGACATTTCACACGAAGTCGTCTTGCAGCTCGATCAAGAAAAACTCGAATATTTTTTTCGTGTGGTTTAATGTTATTGTTGATTCTTCAAAAAGGCAATTCGGCCAAAATTTGGACCAACTTTCAGAAGTGCTTCAATTTTCACGGAAATTTTCATGAAGAATAACTCGATGGTTCTGATTTCGAATATGGGAACGGTTTTCGATAATTTGGCCAAAAAAGGGCAATTCGGATAAAATTTGGACCAACTTTCGAAAGTGCTTCAATTTTTATGAACATTTGCACTAAGAACAACTCAATAGTGCTGGTTTGAAGTTTGGACCAACTTTCAAAATTTTAATGAACATTTGCATGCAGAACTAGGAGGGATCTTTCTGTTTTCGCGCTGACGTCACTAAAGAAGATGCCGAAGAAGATTGAGTAGACTATCCCATATTATAGTCTGTCTCGGCGCAAGAAACAAAATGTGATAGAGCTGTGGACCACAAGCAGCTTTCCGTACTTAGATCTCTTTTTTCGGTTAAAAACATCTGCTTAAAGTACGTTAATGTGAAAACTGTGGATTTTCCAACTTAATGCGCGTAGATTTCAACACGGAAGTCTTTCTAGTTTATATAAACCTTTACATTCGGCCAAAAGAAAATAAATCGCGTGCAAGTACACAGTGATCATTTCTTCAAATCTTGCCCCTTTTTTGACTTCCATAGATGATATAAATGCTTAATAACCTACACATAGGTTAAGTAAATAGAAGCGTCAGTCAAAGTAGGAACATCTTTACATTTTTGAGAGAAACGTTAGGCACAGATGTTTTTTTCGCACAGTACCAGTCTTAAGAGAAGAAACTATTCGCACAACCTATTTTTGCGGATTTAGTAAACATTTATTTAGCGAAAAGTGGGAAAAGTGAGAGAGCAGCCTTTATTTGGTTTAGGGTGTGTTTCCTGTATTATTCCAATACAAATTTCATTTAGAAATCTATTTACATATCGACCCCATCATCTATGTTCTCTCCAAGCAAGCGTTTCATGACTTCATCCGGATTCCACGGAATGATGCCACAGGTTCGAAAGCCCGAGTATGAAATGCAAAATACAAGATACAGGATGAACGACTAGGAACGCCAAGTTATCAAAACATTAAAATCGTAGTGGTGGCACAAAAAGATTACTTGATATTTATGCTTACCAGATACAAGAATATTTCCGTCGATCCGTTCGTCAACGCGTTTTACAAGGGAAAGAAAAGGCGTCTTTGGGAATATACCCCCTCTTTCGTAATTCCACCCGCCATTGTTTTAACACTTTGAACCAAATGGTTTTCATTGGCCCAAAAAACTGCCACGTCCAAGGGCTGCGTTAAGTATGTCGAATTAGGAACCAACGGTACAAATGCCACGTTGTGCTGACGACAAAGAAGAAGTACCTATAGAGAGTTACATCAATATTTTTAAAATACATCAATTTCAATCTACACTCAATTCGTAAGCTGGGAATATATGACTGACCAATAATGAATACGTTTATACTATTTTAATTTTTTCTGTTGACGCAATGCAAACACTTATATCATACCCATTTCTGGGTGAAGAGGCAAATGTATTTATTTGGAAATACTGGAAATAAATCCTTATCTTATCTTATCTTTTTTAAATTAACATTTATCGTTATTCATTGTTTTCACTTCACTTTTCACTCTTTTTCATAAGAACCACGAGGGCGAGGATGTCAAAAAAAAAGAAGAAGGGAAGCAAGAGTAATAACATTTCATGGAGTTTCATTTCATCTTTATTTCGTACGATGTTTTAAAAATCAAAACCAAGTAAATCCAGTTTCCTTTTTAGTGTAGAAATTTGCCGAGAATATAAGAACGAACAATTCGAAAACGAATTTTTTCTTTCTTTCAAGTTTCAGGGTTCTTATAAAACGCCAGAGTTAGACCTGAAACTTTGTGTTTTCCTAACTTTTATTTGGCTTTACTTTGGCAAATTTTTTTTGAAAAATAGGGCGTATAAGGTATTGTGAAAACATGTCATCGTACCAATCAATAGTGGTTCAAATCCGATGGCGGATTATTTCAAATAGATTTATCGTTTAGCACTAAATCTGTCTCTATCTAATCATGTTTACTGTAATCTAGGAGGATAGCTGTAACCTACATTCACTTATTGTAACTTATTCTAAAAAAAAAAAAAACGAAAAACGTCTGTCATCGGATTTGAACCACTATGTTCTCGAAAAGAAATGCGAAGGTTAAGGCCACCCAGCCATCTACGTTTACATTGCAATGTATTTTTAAAAATATATAAAAGATAAACAATTGAAAAGCTGTTGGAAGACGACCAACTGCTCCATATAAAATGTACACATTTAAATAATACAAGAAAATACTTTTTTAAAATTAATTTAAATTGATTTGTGTAATTTTACACATCATTATCGAAACAATGGATATAAAAAACATTATTGGAAAAAAATACGCTCCTCGACACTGACCTTAAAAACTGATAACCAATTTGGAATGGGCAGAAAAACGGTTGCAGCGCAACTCTTAGTCGATAGACAAGAAAGCCTAAATAAATAAGATTTCTCCCTTCACGGAGATATCGTAATAATATAAAAAAATGCGTGTGAACATAAATACAGAAAAACACAATTTACAAGATAATTTTGAAGAAAAAAAAAAAAAAAAAAAAAAAAATGAAAATAAAATAAAATTAGATGACAAAGTTGTCTTGATTATTCAAATTAGACTCGATTCCACTGGTTTTTTTTTGTTCAAATAAAGTTAAAGACAAAGCCAATTGCAATTGCTATCATCAAAACGAAAAAATAGCTCCAGTATCTACCAAGCCATTCTAAACTGCGCACGGTAACAACCAGAAATTTCCGCGCGACTACAATGCGTTCAAATTGTTCTCTCCCAAATTCCGTGTTGACGTTATACGAAGGTCTTTGATCTTTCACAACAAATCTTGTTAACCCAGCGGAATGAATCATGCGCAATAGAAAGCTACTCCGCAGAATTTTATTCAGACTGTTCTGTAAAATATCGAAAACAACAACGTTGCTGTCTACGAGTTGAAAGATTTTCAAGTACATCGACGTGCTCACTTGCGCCCCACGAAACCTAAAGAAAATATACCGTTTTCACGTGAAGAGTACGCCCATCTCTGAAAATACGGTATTCATGTGAAGAATACGCCCATCTCTGTAAATGAAACCAAAGGTTGGTTTGCGAAACTTGAAAATCAATGGCGAGGTCTCCAGTGCAACAATGTAGTTCTCAAGAGTGATGAGATTTTATTCCTAACATGTGGTGGACCGGTTTGAGTGGATCACTCTGTTAATTCGAGGAGTAACGAGAAAGCGAGCTACAAATATTGTTAGACGACTGTGAAAAGGTCAACCTAAACCCGGGGCACCCTTGCCGCGCGTTTATCGAAAAGGCTAGAGACCCTGGGTTCGAGGTTGTGAAAAGGTTACTGTTGCGTTCAGCTATCTAGCCGTTCATAAAACAATATACGTGTTCATAGATGACGTCACAACATGCGTGACCTCTATTTTGTTGCCAAAACTAATCGAGTTGATTTCTTTATATAGATTTCGCATAGCCAAATATCTTTAAAGTTTGTGGTGAAAACTTTGTTATTTTGACCTGGGATAACGACGTCATGGTTACGTCATGCTCCCTTCTTTCAAACAAACAAAATGAGACTTTCAAGTGAAAAGGTTTAAAAGATATACCATTATCGTTCGACAATCAATAAATTGATAAAGGATTATACCTTGGCTTCACCCATGCAGTGACGATTTCATAATATTCTGTTTCAAGGTTTTGACTTTTGTGTTCTTGTACTCCTAAACCTGAAGAAAGTGAAATTTCTCCTTCCCCGTCATCTTCATCGTTTTCATCTCGAGGGTAAACGTATTCTCCAACAGCGTAAGCCACAACATCCTTTATCTTAAAACAACAACAAATCAACACAGTATTTCATACATATTCGGACGAAGCAAACGTTGATAACATGTCTATGCAGTCATTAAAACGCAACGAGCTAGTTGATAAACATGTTGACCATTTTAAAGGTTAAAGTAAGAACAAAATACACGGATTTTTTATAAGCACCTGTAAAAATCCACCATGCTCATTGCTGCATGTTTTTTTTCCATTTGAGCTTACTTCGGTGCTCAAGTAATGCATAGTTTTTAAGTGAATTTGAACAGTAGGGGGGTGTTTATAAAAAATAATTTGTTTGTTCTTGAACAACGTCGAAGAAAAAAGGGGTAAAAACTTCAGAAACGATTAAAACATTTCCTCATCTTTTTCATACTACAGTGTAGCCAATTAGAATACCTTTACGGCGTCCAGTAGAAATTCGTTTCGTCTTCTTAAACATACAACGACTCCAGGAAAACACCTGCATATTGAAATGATGAAATCATTGATAAAGAAACAAAGGACTGGAAACGAGTTGTGATGCTCGACATACCGGTTAACAAAATGCCACACGAAGAAGTTACAACAAATAAATTCAGTTAACCAACTCAAATATCGAGTTCTGATAAGAGTCAAGTACGACCCAAACGGACTGTTTTTGACAAACATTTACAAGTAGAGAGGAAATATATCGGAAATTTCGGAAATTTCAGGAAACTGATGACGACTGGTGTCCGACATTCAACGAGACTCCCCGTCGTCGTCACGTGACATATAAACGAATTCGTACTTAGTGTTCCCATGGTCGGGCTTCAAAAATCCGAGATATTGTTTCAAAGTTTCATGTCCATCTCTGCCGCCTCTGTATCTCCACACTCTATCCTCGTTATCAAATATCCAATGGAGCAATTCTTCTTGAAACGAATTGTCCAAATCACCAATAGCAACCGTATGCAAACAGCTAAAAGAGAAACAATCGATCATAAAGGTCAGTGTCTGCAATAGCCCTTTCCCGAATTTCTGTTTAAACACCGCATTATGGCCAAGTCAACATAATCTAACCTCGTTTTCACGAGATTCATTGTTTTAATGATTTCGTAACTTTAATATTTAGCCATACTCTCTATCATCCAAATTCCCAGTAGAATATTTAAAGCAATTTGGACATTGAAAACGAGGTTAGACATTGACCATAGCACGGTGATCAAACGCGGGAAAGATCGCGTTGCACTCTTTTAACTGAATAGTCACTGTTCATAACAACTGATGCTCACCTGGAGGACTGAGACTTGTTTACAAACACATTCTTAGAATCTTTTTACGCCGGCCTTAATAGCGTTAATTCCATGACTTGGCGTTAAAAGGGCCGGTGTTTGATGTTTGTCAGTCAGAGTTTGACCGTGGACCTTTTAAAAGTAACGCCAATAAAGATCGGCGTAAAATGGACGGCGTAAAAAGGGCCAATAAGTTATATGTGATACACCACCCCATTTCTAGTCCACGATTAAAC